>JAYESA010000015.1:54632620-55055120 GCA_036927795.1 Iris macrosiphon
CGAAAGGCATCACTAGGAACTCGTAATGACCATAACGAGTCCTAAATGCTGTCTTTGGAATGTCCTCCCTTCGCACCTTCACCTGATGGTAGCCCAATCTCAAGTCGATCTTTGTGAACACCACTGCTCCTGTCAGCTGGTCGAACAGATCGTCGATTCATGGTAGAGGGTACTTGTTCTTGATAGTCAGAGCATTAAGGGCTCTGTAATCAATGCACATTCGGAACGTTCCGTCCTTCTTCAGTACAAACAGCACTGGTGCTCCCCAGGGTGATGCACTAGGACGAACGAATCCCTTGATCTGCAACTCCTCTAGCTGTAGCTTCAGCTCGTCAAGCTCCTTCTTCGTCAACCGGTACACATTTGATGATACCGGTGCTGCTCCAGGTATTAGCTCAATGGTGAACTCTACCTCTCTATCAGGCGGTAGGCCTGGCAACTCATCTGGGAAAACATCCTCGAACTCTGCAACAATTTCTGGGGGTGCCGTCTCCATCGCCATGTAAGCTCCAGCTGCATGTCCTACTCCTCGCTCGATGGTGCCTCGCATGAATTCAAACTCCGGTTGTCCGGGCAGTCTAAAAGTAACGCTACCTTTCCGGCAATCTAGTACGGCATTGTACTGGCTTAACCAGTCCATGCCCAGAACAACGTCGAAAGCTGGCATTGGGAGTACCAACAATCGCGCTCTCATCTCCCTACCACAAACTACTACCGAGCACGTTCTAATGGTGCTGGTAACCGGTACGATGCCTCCTCCGGTAAGTATTCACCAACTCTGAGGTAAGGGGGAAGTTGCTACTCTATGCATTGCTACAAATCTACTAGATATAAATGACAATGTAGCTCCAGAATCAAACAGTGCAGTCGCAGGTAATGATGCAACTAGAATTGTACCTGCTATAGCCTCTCCCTCTGGTTCCTCTTCAATAGATGCTAAAGCAAAGGCTTGTCCGCGCCTCTGCCCTCCTGCCTGCTGTCGGGCCTGGTTGAAGTGTGCCTCCTGTGTGACCAAGGGTGGTCCTCTCTGCTGTCCTCCGGTAGCTGGGGGACGCTGGCCTCCTGCTGGGGGTTGGATCCTCAAAGGTGGTGCTGCTGGCCTCTGTCCAGTCTGGGGTGCTGCGTCTCTGCGCTGGGGGCAGTCTCTAGCAAGGTGCTGGCTGGCTCCACAGACCATGCAGAGCCCGAGCTTCTTTCTGCAGTCTCGGATGACGTGTCCCCTCTTGCCACAGAAGTGACAGGTCGGAAGCTCCTTCTGCTGGTACGGCGCTGCCCTCTGCTGTGCCTGCGCTCCTGGACGGCGGATCGGTCCTCCGGCTCCTTGCTGGGTCCTGGCTGGAACGTTCGCGCTGGAACGTCTCGCTCCTCCTCCTCCTATAGCCTCTTGGATCCTCGCCTCTGATAGGACCTCTTTATAAGAGATCCTCGCCTGGGTAGTAGTGTACCTCTGCAGCTCTTGAGTGAGGTCATGGTGGAATCTCCTGGCTTTCTCTAGGTCATTGGGGATCAGGGCTGCTCCGAATCGGCTGAGTCTGCTGAACTCTTCGTCGTAGGCGTCCACAGTCAGGTTTCCTTGCTCCAGGTGCAGGAACTGAGAGTACAGGGCGTTCCTCACCGTAGCTGGGAAATACTTCTTGTTGAAGTGCTCTAGAAATTCCTCCTAAGTCTGCTGTCGGCCAATGCTGCGCTCCATAGAGTCCCACCAGTGATGGGCGTTGCCTGTGAGTTGGGCCCTCACCGCGGTCATCCAGAGATCGGGGTGTAGCTGCGAACCCTCTAGCAGCATCTCAGTGTTGGAGACCCAGTCTGAGATCTCCTCAGCCGTCTCCTTACCCGAGAAGGTTCCCGGGCCCATCGTTCTGAAGCCTTTTACAGTGCCCGCTAGCCGGTCAGGTGCAGGTGCCGGTGCTGGTGCTGGTGCTTGGGCAGGTGCCCTCTCTAGTACGGCCATCAGACCCTGTCTCAGAGTCTCCGTCTGCTGCATCTGGGCCTGCATCATCATTTGGAAGAACTGCATCATCTGTGTCTGTCCCTCCGCTGGTGGCATCTGATGTAGAAATGGTGGAGGTGGTGGAAGCGGTACCTCCTGCTGTCCCCTCGGTGTCTCCTCGGGTGCCGGCCTCTCGTACTGCGGCATCGGTGTCTCCCTCGAGGTCTGCCCCTCGAAGTACTGCCTCAGAATCGTCTGTGATGCCTGGCCCTCTGGCTGCTGCATCTCCTCGTCGGGAGAGACCTGATGCCAGTGCATCATCGGGGCCTGAGGGATCACCTCTGCCTCTGGCTGAGGATACTCTCTGGGTGGTCCTCGAGTCGTATCCTCTCTCGGTGCTGCAGGTGGTGCTATGGCACCGAGTATCTTACGTCGGCTCCGAAGGTTCATCTTGCTGTAAGAGATAGAATGATATTTAGAAGAGTATATAATCAATCAAACAGGATGCAGATATTTTACAGTTCGGAAGAGGTTCAAGGCGTAATCAAGTGGATGAGACCTAGTAATTTCTATCCTATTGCAGGCTCGCTGGGCACGTTTCCATACCACAAGCGATAGATGTTTGGTGTTTCTGACCTGCATGGGCCACCACTAAAACCATGTCACGCCTCAGTCCCAAAATATTATGGAACCAGGCCACGTGGCATTGGCCAGCTGACACGACTCCGAGGATATCCCAATTTAATGGATCCTGACGAAGCGTGCTACGCTGTCCTAAATCTAACAAGTCTAATAACTACAACAGGCAATGTCTAATCTCATCCACAGATAACAAGTAAATACTGAAATGAAAGACTGGAATATGAGAAACATAGTCGACTGACATAGTACAACTGAAATAAGTCTGGTGGGAACAAACCCACTACAAATGTACTGATAGTCTGAAATAAAGTACTGAATATCTGAAATGAAAGTGCTGATAAGAAGAGTGACTGGAACAACGGCTAGCTAGGTAAGGAGCCCCAGTCATAGGCGGAAGGCCTACCAATCTGATCAGGGGTACTCTGATGGAAAGACCTCTAGCTCCTCGTCCAGAGCAAACCTCGTCTCTATGTCTGGCCCGTAAACTGTGGGATAAAAGGCCTCGTCCAGATCTGGAAGATAACCAGGTCCTCAGAGGGACGTAACAAGATACAATATGCATGCTGGATATAGTACTGAAATAAAAGTAAAGAGGGTGTGTGCTAACCATCTAAGTGAATGCAATATAAGGACAACCTAGGAACGTATAAGTAGGTGTAGGCATAACGTCCAACATCCTCTAGAGTGTGGTATCTGTAACGTCCATCATTCCGAAGAATGAGGTATCTGTATATATATAACGTCCACACTCTAAGGGACGTGGTATCTGCAATGTATATACGTCCGTAACACTCCGAAGAGTGCGGTGTCTAAATATAGGGAGTCACCGGGTCTGTGGTTCCTCTGGATACCACGGAGTCCGATGGGGGTATCCCATACGTCTGTCAGTTGTCCTTCCCGCCCAATGTAGATACGCAAGTCGAATATACGACTTGAGTGTACCGTATCTAGATGCCAAGTCTCAACTATGCTACTCTAGGATACATGCTAGTCCGTGATGCATGTCGTACGTACCGATAGCGAATCGGGTACGCGAACCCGCATCCCAATATGAATGTACCTTCACGATACGTGTATAGTGCCATGGTCAAGGAAGATATCAAAATATCCTCACAGTGGGTGAGTCAGCTAGCAACTAGGACATGTACACTACTCATCGACGCAATGTCGACCGCACCCGAGTCATTCTCGGACACGCACAGTTCATGTATAATTAAAATATTTAACATTTAAATTTAAAGCAGTAATCCAGCAAGGTATACTTGCCTGTCCCGGGTAGCTGCGAAATCCAAAGCCCTGCTCCTGATGCCTCGGCAGTAGTGTCCAGCAATCCTATATAGGATATAGTAATGTCTAAAATTAGTCGCTACAATAGTACGACTAGGACACACTGTCCGTATCTATACTGACACGGGGTCGGGGCTGTATGTATATTTAGCTAACACTAGTATTTATATACACACTAATTCATATTTAAATATATTAAATAAATATATATTTGTTTATTAGTACAAAAATATATTTATGTATTATTTAGCAATACGCTGGTAATTATGTTATATTCAATAAATACATATACATATATAGTATGGTAACTTGAAATATACAATTTATATACATATATATTAATATATATACATATTAGGGATTCAAATAAAAACAGGGTATTTAAACTCATGCATATATATATTATGTATATACATGCATTTTTATTTATAAAAAAAAATACGTACTCTTATATTTGTGTTATATACAAAATATACCTATTCTTATAGAATTACAGTATATACAAAAATAATACTTGATTTTCCAGAAATGTATTTAATACCATAAATATTAGATATTTAATATTTTTTGTATTTATTTTTAAATAGAAACATACATGCATACATACATACATACATACATACATACATACATGCATACACACATATATACATACATAAATTAATAATAATTGATTTTTTTCCAGAAATGTAATTAATATTATAAATAAGTAGATATTTAACATTCTTTGTATTTTAACAAAATAACGTACATACATACATACTTCATACATACATACATACATACATATATACATACATACATACATACATACATACATACATACATACATACATATATACATACATACACAATATAAATTAAATTACAAAATGATTTTAATATATAATATAAAATTTTGTACAGGAATAATAATAATACATATACTGTTAAATATTTATAATACAGTATATACTATAGAATACGTATTTAAAATACGGGATCTATGATATTCATGGGTATTCGAACTTGCAACTGGAATTTAATGTAAAAATCTTAATAATTACACATAAAATAATATACCTTATTGCTCGATATGTCGAGGGGGTCGAGCTGGTCGGTCGTCGCCGGCGGGGGTGGCCGGACGGCGCTCCGGCGAGGCTCGGGGAGGTCGCGGGCAGCAGCAGCAGTTAGGTAAGGCTCCTTGCTGCGGGTCCGGTAGCTCCTCGAGGCGGCGGCGGCGTCGGCTGAAACTCGGCGGGGTGGCAGAGGACTGGACGGGGGAGTCGTCGGCCAAGTCTGGTGGTCAGAGACGCGGTGGTGGCGGAGCACGAAGCTGCGGGGTGGTCGGCTACACAGTGCGGGCAGGGAGAGTTGGGATCGGTGCGGGCGGCTGGGGGGTAGCTGCCGGCGGCGTCGTGGCCGGGTGGCGGTGGCCGTGGGTAGGGGAGAGTCCGGCGAAGGGGTCGGGTTAGGGTGGCGGTGGCTGGTGGTGGCTGGTGGCGGTGGGTGGAGCTCGGGGATGAGTAGGTTAGGTCGGCTGTGGGTAGGTGAAGTTAGGGTTTATGATATTTGTTTGGGTTTTGTTCATTTAATGAGTAAATAACAACTATATGTAGGAGAGAGAGTGAGGGGGGGCTGCCTAGGGATTAGGGCCGGTTGTAGGTGGGGTTTGGGGAGTTGGGAAAACTTCTACAAGTTGAGGGGAGGGCTAGGATTTGGTCATTTGAAATGTAGGGCCATGATGTGCCCTACATAAAGTATGTAAGTACAAAGGAAATGGGGGAGATCAAATGCCTACGGTTGGTCATGAGCATTATTTTTCTCCATGATGGTTTGGTCCAATGAGAGGGGGACACCACATTGCAATTTTGCAATTAGGCCCCTGAACAATTTGGTATTTGCACAAAAACTAGGATTGGGGATTTAATGCAAACAAACACCATGTTTGGTGTTCCTCATTGGACTATGATGGTGTTTGGTGTTTTGTATGAGGCTTATGGGTATGGATGTGGGTTTGGGTTGGAGTTGGGTCCAATTTAATTGAGGTTGGGTAGCCACATAAATTAATTCGTAATTAATGTAACGATGTTTCTAATTTAATTTAATTAAAAACCGGGAGTCTAAATTTGGTTGGACAAGGGTCGTTGGTGTAGCTGGCTCAGTGTACAATAATATCGTGATCTGGGTTGGTCAAAACTGGTTGAGGTTGGGTCTTAATTTAAATTGAAACGGACAACGAACGTAATTACGCAATTTAATTAATTTGCGCACGGACGTTTGTAACGACTTTTGTGCGTCTAAAACCAGGCACAAAAATCGGTATCCGGGGTTTGTTCTAGGTTCAATACGAGGGGTTTACAGGTCTAGGTCAAATATGTGGAAATTCGTTTTAGGGCAACAGCTAAGGTAGTATCCTAAAAAATCAATCATTGCACAAGTATCATAATGCTATATATATTAAATCATAAACAATTCTAATTAACCCTAATTATGCTAATTAAATTATTTAACCCTAATTACTGGTCGAGGGGGTTTACAACCACCCTCTCCCCTCTCAGCCCCAGTGCCACCGCCTCCACTCCCTGAGACCAGCCCCGACCTCGTCGACTCCCAGCAGCACCCGAGCACCGGCCGCCTCAGCCCCAGCGTAGGCCGGCCGCCTCCGCGAGCTCCTCCGGCGAAGCCCCCGGCCGCCTCCGCCGTATCCTCCGGCCGCAGCCGCCTCCGACGAACCGAAACCCTAACCCTAGACAACACAATACCCCGGACACCCTGTGTCGTGTCGACCCGGACACGAAGAACCCCGTTCCACGGAGCCCTGTTCAACAACCGGAGTAGTACCTGCAAATCACACTGAGACCAGAGCTACAGTTGGAGCCAGAACCCCAGGCAAGTGTACCTTGCCAACATTGCAGTTCTTGTTACATATTTTCTTGATTTATTTATATTGTTGTACATGCTTGACCTAGGACCGTGTGACTTACTTAGCGTCTGATTAATAGTCGGGTGCCAACACCGTACGCGGAGTTGTGTAATGACACCAAGAGATGGATATCGTGACCCTTTACATTCTCGTACTTGTCTTATCAAGTACATCATAACCCAGGACACTTGACACTATTCATGAGACAGAATCTTCCTGAGATATTCATGGTGATTCTGTATAGGATACAGGTTTATGACATATACATTATACATGCTTAGATTTCATTATAACTTGTTGCATTATTTATGGTCTTGCGTGACATGGACATGAGACATTATGAAACTGTGACGTGAGATTACATTGGGTGGGGAGAGATTTACCATACATAAGGCTGATTATATATATATATATAATAATTTAATGGAGGTGCCTAAGACTCTGACACACAGCTTTGGTACCATACTGGCCCTTCGAGAGAATACTGCTATGGGTTTCTCCGACACTGATTCTGTAGTAGTCTCAGCCCGAGTATGACTAAAACTCTCAACTTGCATATCACTTAGCTGGTTATATATTTACCCTATTGTTCATTTATTGTTGCACTAATTTATTTTGGCTTGAGTTATTTTGTACCTTGCTATGTCCCCTGAGGACCTGGATCCAGATTATTTCCCCAGGATTAGCTGACGAGATCTATCCCGAGGTATACGGGACCGGAGCATTAGCATTAGCAAAAGCAGGTGCCTACATTGGAGCAGAACCAGGATCCGAGGACGAGATCATACCAGAGGACTTCTCCTGAGTATTGGCTTGAGATACTCATTTATTTCTATTTCTAGTTACTTTATTTCCTGTCTATTGCATTGATGTATCAGACTTGTTCTCGGATTGTTCTCCGAGACACTTTTATTGAGATATGTCAGTTATTTTATTTGCATTATTCTGGCATTTGATCTGTGATTATCTGTTGTGGATGAGATTAGAATAGACTGTGACTCGTATCATTGGACCCATATTGTTGTACTACAGCTTAAGTACGCCCTGATAGATCCATTAAATTGGGTTTGTCCATCGGTGTGTGCTGCTGGTCATTGCCACGTGTCTAGTCCCTCGGTATTTTGGGACTGGGACGTGACACTCGATTTCTAGCACGGTAATATATACAAAAAAATCCTAGGCTCTTTTCTATAGCATGTCATGTGTCTATATATAGAATTTCAATCATATATAGGAATGACATATATATAAACTCATTGACTAGGTAGTAGGAGGACGTTGCTCTAATCCTATTACTATTAGGATTACTAAATGAGCCAAATCCTAATAATTACCATTTTAGATCATATTTTTCATCCAACTCAACAAGCATATAGCATCCTTTAGCCTTTAACCTTCAGACAATAGCCTCGATCTCACGAACCACCCCCTCTCCTTAGGACACTAGTCGCCTAGTCGCAAGTCAACTCTGAACTCGAGTCAGACTCAAATTCGTGCTTCATCTCTGCAACATTGAGCATCTGATATCACCGTCGTCGCTCCTTGATTAATTACAAATCTAACTCGCCACCCTCAAGACATGGAAGGTTGACCAACAACAAATGAACCATCCAGAAGATCCAGCTCTTTCACTACAGAAATCATATGAGCACTACCTTGCTTCATGTACCCTATGAGCCGATAAATATTGCCATACTTCTCTCCCTTCATTAGCACGGTGCAACTAAATATCACTCTTAGAACACCACCTCTTGTTGAAAACCCACAGTCCGTAGAGTCTAATATACCTAATGATATAAGATTCTTGTGCATCTTTAGCACATATCGTACCCCACCAAGAATACACACTATGTTATCATGCATCTTATATCTACTGCACCTTCATTGGCAGCCTGGAAATCAGAGTCTTCATCCAAGTGAACAATACTAGTCTTCTTCTTTGTTGAAGCTAAGCAAGATGCATCTAAGTAAATATGTAGAGAACTACAAGAATTCAATGTACAGTTAGGAGTAGCTTCCTTATCTTGGGAGACCATAAGTAGATCGTCCCAAATGTTATTATGTGCTTGTGCCACCATTATCGTATCTTCATGATCCGTTTTCTTCTATGCATGATGTAGACTGTTTCTTCTGATGTGACCGAATTTCTTGCAATAAAACATGTATTGCCCTTCTTCCTTGATGATGATCGAGATTGTGTCGCTTCCGATCCCTTAACAAGAGCCCTTCCTCTTACATCTGCCACCACCGTCTATTGTTCACTTTCAAAAGCAAGGCTTTTCACCAATTTGGTAGATAAAAGTGATGTAGTGACTTCCTCAAGTTTTACTTTAGCCTCTATATGCAGAAGCGTAGTCACTTTGCGCTCGTACGAAAAGGGAAGTGAGGTAAGTGAATACTTTCAACCATTCCAATAGATTTTCGTCTTCCTTCATCCTTAGTCCGAAGTTTTCTTTGTGGTTGAACTTCTCCACCTCAATTCGTCTAAGCATTACCTTAAACTTTGTCGAGGTTGCTGATGTTCCTCAAATTCAGCCAAAGCTCTGATACTACTTTGTTATGAATGCAATATAATACGAAAGAGATTGAGTTGACCCATGAGGAATAATATTATATTGGGCCCATGCCAATTATCTACACCTCATGCTCCCACTTCTATTCGTTGTGGGACTAAATTACTAACTCCATTGTCACAACCTTTTGAGCGCTCAACCGGATACGAGATATAATCCAACAAATTGGTCATGTTCTTGCTTCAATAACAAGTATTTTAGATGAGATTGGAATATATAAATTCGTAAATATTATAACAATAAAATATACGAGTTTGACTACATCTACTTTGGACTCATCACCATTTTAAGTAGGGGTGCTAATAGGTAACTCGAATGTTGTTACACCTAGACCCCGCGGTTCTACTTTTAGACCTGAACCATTCATATATAAGATATGATTCAAATCTAGTTCATACATAAAAAGATATTTGTACTTATACCCTCCCTATATTCGTTTATCATAGATCGAATCAGATCAAAATTTATTTTTACTAAAATATATAAAAGAAAACACAAACTCTTTATAGTTTATATATTTTCATGAAAAAAAAGTACGGTGTTTAGTTAGGTAAGACTTTTGTTGACTAAAGACCCTACCCCTTTTAACGGCCAAGTCATTTTTGAGGACAAGACTACTAGCAAAATCAGACTTGGTTCAGGTAAAACTATGTCAATACCAACTCGGATATGAATTTTCATGTCCAAGTGACACCCATTGTTGCAATAAACTTGGTTTGACCCTTTGCACCATTAGAATGTTTGACTACTACGAACTAGGTTTGATGAATGTGAACCATCCAAAACCTAACCAATTAGGCAACTTAACATTTCATCGACCACACAAATGCTTCAATGGTTGGATTCATGTAGCCAATTGGAAAGTAGTGGAGATCTCTCTCTCTCTCTCTCTCTCTCTCTCTCCCCATATATATATATATATATATATATATATATAGACTATGAATGGAGTGTACTAGTGCATATGAGATGTAGGAGTCTATTTATATTGGTCCACATGTACATGACTCATGTAGAAATATGAGCCTATGACTCATATCCCGTTTATCCTATATTCCATTTCTATTGGTACACATGTGCATTGACTCATGTATTAATAAGAAATTTATCTTTTTTTTTGCATGAAGTCACGTGCCATATCATATGATTATTATTATCACACACATTCGATTCTGGTTCCAACTTGAATCCGAGAACGGATGTAAAATCCGATAATGAAGTACTAGTTAATTTATTAGAAACTCGAAAATCATAGGATGACTATGTGTTTAGATTAGTGTTGCACGACATGACACTACACGACACGATACAAGACCATTTCATAGCGTGTAACTTGTCGGGCCTGGCCGGGCCGGGCCAGGTCAGGGTGCAGCCTTTAAAGATCAAACCCCCATTCCTATTTCAAGCCTGACCCGACCAAATCCCAAACAAAAAACCAACACTCCCTCCCTCCCATTTCTCCAACTTCCCCCATTCCCTCCAAAACAAAAACCCTAACCCTAACCCTGACCAAAGGAAAAAAAAAAACCCTAATTTCCATGGCGAAGGATGAGGAGGAATTCCGCGGCGAGGTCGAGGAGCGCCTGATCAACGAGGAGTATAAGATCTGGAAGAAGAACACCCCGTTCCTCTACGACCTCGTCGTCACCCACGCCCTCGAGTGGCCCTCCCTCACCGTGCAGTGGCTCCCCGACGTATCCGAGCCCTCTGGCAAGGACTACTCCATCCAGAAGCTCCTCCTCGGGACCCACACCTCCGACGACGAGCCCAACTACCTCATGCTCGCCCAGGTCCAGCTCCCCCTCGACGACGCCGAGAGCGACTCCCGCGCCTACGACGACTCCTCCTCCGCCGCCGGAGGATTCGGCGCTGCCTCCGGGAAGGTCCAGATCGTCCAGCAGATCAACCACGACGGGGAGGTCAACCGCGCCCGCTACATGCCGCAGAACAACTTCGTGGTCGCGACGAAGACGGTCAGCGCGGAGGTGTACGTGTTCGACTACAGCAAGCACCCCTCGAAGCCGCCGCTCGACGGGAGGTGCGACCCGGAGCTCAGGCTGAGGGGCCACAATTCGGAAGGCTACGGGCTGTCGTGGAGCCAGTTCAAGGACGGGTACTTGCTGAGCGGGTCGGACGATGCGCAGATTTGCTTGTGGGACGTCAATGCCACGCCTAAGAATAAGTCGCTCGACGCTCAACAGATTTTTAAGGTATTACCTTTTGGTTCTAGAACGTAAAGCTCGCTTCTTGATTTGAAATCCGAGAGTTAGTAGATTAAATGGCCCTCTTTTTGAAAGAAAGAAAGGATCTTTGTGTAAAATGAGTTGTTTCCCCTTTAAAAGTATTCTTTAAAATTCGTAGTTTTTAAAAAGAGTTAATTATCCAAATGGTGCCCGAGGAATGTAGTGGTTGCCGTTTTGGGGATCGAATTATTTTTTTTGTTAATTTGGTGCATAGATTTTGCATTTTGTTTAATGAGTGCCTTGGTGTTTTATGATAAAAGTCGATAAAAATGGATGTGATTGTCACATGTCTTATTTTTCTTTGTTCTTTTGTCAAATTTTTGTTTTTGGACTATCATTTTCAGAAGAATGTTGGTGTTTGAAGAAATTATACATAGACAAATAGCTTTTGTCGAGTACAAAATGACGGCTCTACAATCAATCATATCCGACGTAACAGCTCGTCATGATAAACATAACCCTAAAAATAAGACCATCACATATCTATTTTTAACGATTTTCATCCAAAAGTACTCTTTTAAAAATATTATCAAAATATGATAGTTTCACAAAGTGTGTTTTCAAAATGCAGTTTTAACTATAGATATCATGTTCTGAAGATGCTGCTTCATATATGAAGAAAGTGAATTAACGTGTTGGGAACATAATAGTGCGACTTATTTAAATGACACTGTTTTCGAAACACGATTCTCTAGTGAAGTGAGAATTGTGAGATAGATTAGTGGCAATATGTTGAAAAAAAAGAATTAAGAATGACTCTACCTGTGCAATGGAGTTGATGCCAGTTGAGGATGTACGAAAAGAGGAAATAGTCTCATGTAGTTTGAAGTCTTTGTACATGTGCAATATAGACCAATAGATGCACGTTTTAAGAGCAGCATAAGATACTAGTTAAAGAAAGTTGCTGGAACTAGGGGCCTAAATGGACTTTGATTGAGGATGTAAAAAAGGATATTGTTTTTGCTAATATTACATAGGACATGGCCCTTAACAGAGCTGCATGGAAGAAAAAGAATCAAATAGTCAGACCAAAACTTTGGATGGGGGTTTTGTTTGTTGTCATTATTTGTCCAAAAATAACATAAAACTAAATATGTGTTCATGATGTCTATGCTTTGTCCTTGAAGTGCCTGAATATAATAATTTGGACTCCCATCTAAACCACAAGACCGTCAAATCGCAAATTGGAACCGAAAATGAGGGCTCGCTGACTGAACTTCCAAATCTTGGTTGATGCTTGAAAGCATAAACTCAAATGTAAAATATGCAATTACAGTTGTTATTGTGGCAGCTAATATTTTGTTTATGGATTACAAGCAGACGCTACAGCTCCTAGGGATCCACTTTTTCTTATATCAGGGGCTTGACTGTCCTCTTAACTGCTGACTTTTGCCTCGATGAAGTGAAGTGATAATCAACTCAAAATATATACAGTTGGGGGTGATATATTCTCCTAATCAGAGATCTTTAGATGGTATTTGTTGGATGATTTAATTGAAATTTAGCTAAATGTAGTTCGTTAATAAACTAGATTAATATGCACACCTACGACAGGCAGTATCTTTTAGTTATTGGCAAAAGGAGGATTGCAAGTGAAGAAGTGGAAGATTTCCCAGTTTCTGTCTTACATAGACAATTTTCTCTTGTATTATCTATGCAGATGTTATATAAATACAACATCATAATTGGAACTTTGTTAGTTTATGATTACAAATTGAATCTAGAACAGTTAAAAGGCTGTATTTATATATGACTTTGAATCTTGAGTATGTAAAACTATTATTGACACACAGGTACATGAAGGTGTTGTTGAGGATGTTGCTTGGCATTTGAGGCATGAGTACTTGTTTGGCTCTGTTGGTGATGATCAACATCTGCTTATAATGGACTTGCGTTCACAAGCAGTTAACAAGCCAGTTCAGTCCGTAGTTGCTCATCAAGGTGAGGTAAGTTCCTTGTCATGTAATGATCAAATTTGGGGTTTACATTCTACCTTCTCCTTTAGGAGGTTTAGTTGGTGTCATCTTATCTTCTTTTTGCTTCCCGAGTAACAATACATGTATCATTATCTATAACTAGTGAGAAATATAAGAAGTTGAATGACTAATGTAGAAGAGACATGCAGAAAATTGCATCAATGTATGATATAATTGTTAAATGTAGATTAAGACATTAGACCATTTCCCACAGAGACCAGGGGATTCACATAAGAGAAAAGGGATATGTCTGTATTTGAACACGGTATTGGCAACTGACGTGTTTTAAATCCGACAGTCATTATTTATCTACCTGCTTCCTTATACAAATAAGTGTCCATTAATTACTTTTTGAAATGTTCTATAGGAGAATTGATGGATTTGTCACATAGAGAATCTACCAAGTGGTATGATAGTACTTTTGGGTCCTACTTAGGGCGGATTAGGCATGTTTCTTATCTATCTATCCCCCTCTTTTCGATTGTGATTCTATTGTAAAGCTCTTCCAAAAGTGATCCTTCCCTATGAAGGTATCAAGTTGAGTTGAGCTATAAAATCATGCTAAAAATTCTCTAGAATGTTCCTAAGGGAAGTCTGACCATGAACGAACTTTGTCAAAATGACGCAGGACGAGATCCAAGGTGTAAAATATTGGTTCCATTTTCAGATAATTGGCGTAAAATATTGGAAACTAATGAACATGGTCAGAACATATATTTAGGAAATTCTGGAAAATGGTTCAAACCAAACTAAATGGGAACAACAAATATATAGTGACTCGAGAACTTTTCTTCACAGGACTATTTCATACTTGACTATAAAAGTTGAACAGACATAAAAAATCGACTTTGAAGCGTTCCATGCTATGCCATTGCAATTTATGGTAAATAAGTAATAATTATCTACTACTGTTAAAAAAAAGCATCTGCTTAAGAGGTTGTTTTTTAGTGGCATCTTGTATAGGACATGAGCGTATAGGATTAGGTGTTGGCCCAAGGTGGGCCTCCCGAGGCAGGGTTTAGGATTGCTTGTTGGAGTCTGCTTTTGCTTCTTTTTTCCCCTTTTTCTTGAAAAGTGGTCCAAAGTTGTTTGGTACCAACTGCTTATAAAAAAAAGGAAAAAACGAAAAGAAAAGAAAAAGTCAATTTAATTTTAGGGTAGCATTTGACAGCAGCCTCCCACCTGCTGCCAGAAGCAGCTTCTGTTGTCTCTGAAAAGCAGCAACAATCCCAAACCAAGCCAGACTGAAGCAAATTCCTACGCATTGGACAGCCTGCCCATTGGTTGCCAACTTGTAAAATTTCAGTTGTAAGAAGTCAAACTCTAGGATTAGATATTGGTCCAAGGCGGGCCTCCTGATTGAACCAAGTATTTAGGCATTGGACAACCTGCCCATTGGTTGCCAACTTTTAAGATGTCAATTGTAAGAGGTCACTCATTTAAAACGGTCCATCCCATATATTTTAACCATATGAATGAGATTCAGATTAACACTTTCTGATCATTTTATGCTTTCTTCCCTCCTTATCCTCCACGACCTTCTTCCCACTTATTGCCATCTTTCAAGATATCCTTCTTCCCAAACACCTACCCTTTCCCTTACGTATTAACTGACTCTTAGGTGATTTCCAATATTATGTCTTTGCTTTCTCATTGTAGTTGATTACTCAGTTAACGAACAACACATTGTTTTTGCGTTCATATTGCAGTTTTTGTTCATAACTTGTTTATGGTTCTAGACTCTAGTCCTCAGTGTTTAATATTACTGCCTCTACTTATTTACTGAGTTAGCAGTGGCCAAAAAGACTTTATTGATCAATCGGCTCTACCAATTGAAATTGGATTTATTTTTACACTAGCAATTCTTGCGAATGTTTAAAAACTGAGAAGTTTCCTGAAATCTCCTATGCTTTCCATACTTTTTGAGTTATTTTTATTATTTTAATATTAAAACCCTGGCAAAACATTTGTCATCAATATTTATGTATGGACTATGATCCTCTTCAATAACTAAGAATGTACAGGTTTTCTGATGCAGAGATAAGGAGTTTTTAGGAATACAGAAATTCTTCAGAGTTTACAGTCAATTTGCAACTTAGGATTAAATGCCACTTATGATCATTTCAAATGTTTCCACTCTCTCGTGAACTTCTAATACCCAACCTGCTTTCTGTGCACATGAATATGTATGTCTATTATGAATTTACATATAATAATCTTTTTTTTAGGTGCCATTTCATTATATACTAATTCATGGATCCGGCTCACATGGCAGGTAAATTGCTTAGCATTTAATCCCTTCAATGAGTGGGTTGTGGCAACAGGTTCAACTGATAAAACTGTCAAGTTGTTTGACCTTCGCAAGTTAAATAGTGCTCTGCATACTTTTGATAGTCACAAGTAAGCATTCATGGACATGGTATATGTTGATTTAAACTTGCCTTTTTAGATACTGGGTATATGGATTGAATAATAGGACAAATACTCATATATTGTATATGATTCTGCAATAAAAGGGAGGAGATTTTCCAAGTTAGCTGGAGTCCGGAGAATGAAACCATACTAGCATCTTGCTGTCTCGGTAGAAGGCTAATGGTGTGGGATCTTAGCAGGTACCTGCTCAATGCTTATGCTAGGCTGTTTCGAACATCTGATTCAAAGATGTTTTTTATTTAAAGATGTTTTCCTTTTTAATATATCATACTTCTAGTTCTCCATTTTGGTTATATTTAGCATCATAGTGGTGTGTTTTATATAGTATGCCAGTTGATGATCTGTAGAATTGTGAAGACCAAACAAATCCTTGATTAATATTAGCTTATTGTTGCTCTGATCACTACTAGGTTACATTGCAAAGAAGTGAAAGAAATAATTGTTGCAGATGCGCAGATTTAGGACAACATCAAAAGTGTTTAAATGTTTTCTTCAGCTCTTGGTTTATTGCCCGATCATGATTAAGTTTCCACATTATCACTGTGCATGTTAGCTTGGTTCGTTGAAATACTCTTAGGCATTGTTGAAATTTGAAATAAAATGAAAATTTGTATTTTATTTATAATTTTTGATTTTCTACTGGTTATGTCATTTCCGTCAATGTTTTTGTTTTCACTAATGCCATGATCGGGTTCTTTGCTTTCATCATCCCCTAGAGTTAGGGTAGGGGCCACAAAGAAGGGTTGCTTTGTGGAGGTAAAGCTTGTCACGAGTCAACAACATGTATCATTTCTGAACCCTGGAATAATGATAATACTCTAGGGATTGAAGGGATAGTTTCTGTTTTACTACTGTTAGTTACTTAGTTACATGTGGAGCCGACGGTAAGGCTTGTTGATTGCACCTTGGAGTATGCAGGTTTGAGTTAAGAGTTAGTAAAACTGACTCTCAATTTATGGGGGTAAGGCCGTATTCATCTTGACCCTCCTCGAACCATGCCTAAGTGGGAGCCTCGTGGTATTGAGATGCCCTTTTTATCAGTAGCTCTTATAGTTAATTGGCTAGAACAACTTTTCCTTAGTGTATGTCGAAAATTTATTGACCTATAACTCTATATTGGCTAATATGTAAGACATAAGACCAAATTAGGAACCTCGGATTTGATTTATATCCAATGTGTTGAGAAGCTAGCTCAACTAATGATCAACTTGATTCATTTAGGGAAATGAGAGTACAAAATATAGGAGAGGGTCTCGTCCTTAGTAGAAGCTTTCTGATATGGGACTAAACATACAGTATATTAAAAAAACTAGTAACTATATAGAACACCTATCTTGGATAGAAAATGAATGTAGAGAGATCGAGGCAAGGCCTTGGTGAAAAATTCAATGAGCTTAGATGTAGCAGGGACATGTTGAAGCTGAATCTCATGGAGCCAGACCTTTTCCTGAATAAATTGACATTTTACCTCAGTGTGGTTGGTGTGCTCATGAAAGACAAGATTCTCAACCATATGAATAGGAGAGAGACTGGAGGCGTCGTATCTCGGATCGAGGTCTGGAGCCAGATATGAATCTTATTGGTGACTGAAGTTGTACTTTGGGCGGCACCGAGATTTGATTTCCACTCGTTGTTGAGATCTGGTCGGATCCAGAGACGGAGAGTTGATGAAGCCAACGAAGAAGAGTGGTCATTGACACCCGATTCGAGGAAGAAAGGGCTTGTTGTTCGAATCTGTGGTTGAAGAGGGCTCACCGGATTTGGTCGAGAGATCCCGAGGGACTCTCATTGGGATCCCCCATATTGGCATATTGGGAACTTCAATAAATGTGATACCGTATAGACTTAAGTTAATCCTGCTATATTCATGTTATTCCAAGCAAGAATATTTTTGACATAATCATGGTACTGAAACTGTGGGTGCAAAACTTTGGACGACCTCTAAATCTAGGTGATGGCCGTCAGCCAAACCTTTTCTCATTAGAGGTTGGTTTTAGAATACACACTAAGTCAAGAAAGCTCCAAAAGAAACTGTCCAAATTTCCAATACTTTTCTTAGCTAGCAAACCCCTAGGAGTTGGTGCCAAGTTCCTCTTCATGCAGGCTATGAGACAAAAAGGCCTTGTAGTAGAACTTACAAGGTCGTTTGAACAATATGGTTATTTATCTAAAATCATTAGTAAGCTTGGCTTTCTAATGACATATATGTGTAAAAAACTATATGCCTGCAGTTGGGAGTTGTTCGATGCAGTATTGTGTATCTGCATTGGAGCTTCAATTGCCATGTGTTAGATGCTAATGTTGGGCTTAGACTCCCTCGCCAAGAATTCATTGCTATTCTCTGCTTGGTTTTCACTATAATGCTTATTTGTTGATTTTGAGAGGAAAGTTCTCTTCTTGGGAGACAGGAGCTCACTGGCATGTGCTGGAAGTCTTTCAAATTCTCCACTGAAATCAAATCTACAATGGCCTTTCTGAAATTGTCTCTCTCAGTAAAGATAAAAAAACTTGCTCCCTTGTTTTGTCCATTCTTAATTTTGGTTAGGTTACAATCACTTACAGCTGGTGGGTCTGGAACTTAACAATAGCCATGAATAGGAAGGGGAGTACCAAGATATAAGCAGTTGATTCAAGTTTTGACTTTACCATGAAGTTTGCTTGTTATTGTTCTTGTAATCACCAGGGATATTCTGCACCTTGTTGGCTCGTATTTGTTAAATTTGAAATGCGCCTTTTTTTTTTAATTTGATATGTTTATTGTCCTATTTTGATAATTATAGTTGTCTACTTTGTTGTCTTTTGCTTCAATAGTACAACATTTTACTTGAATTCAAATGTTCAAATCAAATATGTGCTGTCTATTTAGTTCTTGGCGTTATCTTTACCGACCTTGAGAATCAAACTATCCTCGTATAATCCTGTAGACGTCATCTCAAATTTATGTTCCTTTACCTGTCTGCAGGATTGACGAAGAACAAACACCAGAAGATGCAGAAGACGGTCCACCAGAGTTGCTCTTCATCCACGGTGGCCATACTAGCAAAATATCCGACTTCTCTTGGAACCCTTGTGAGGATTGGGTCATTGCCAGCGTGGCCGAGGATAACATCCTCCAGATATGGCAGATGGCAGAGAACATCTACCACGACGATGATGATATACTTCCCAGTGACGAACCACCTAAAGCCGCATAATCTCCACCTGCTTTTGTACCCGACTTGAGGCTTTTGAAAGTAGAAAAAAAGGTTATTGAGCAAAGATGGCGCTGGGGGTACTCAGTTGTCACTGTATTCTTGTGTTTTTTTTTATTGTTTATATACTCTTTATGTATTTTCAGTTAATCCAATGGTTTGAATCTTGTGTGTTCTCATTATCCATCAAAGGTGATTGACCATAAGGGTGAGCATTATTCGGTTTTCGACTGAAAACTGAACCAAATAAGAGAGTAGATTCTTGTTTGAAATTTTTTTTGGTTTGGTTTCGATTTTGAAAATATTAAAAAATTTTGGTTTTGGGTTTTGGTTTCGGTCAAAAACCGAAAACCAAATAAAACTTGTGTAATTATGTAAATATTCTCAATTTTATGCAAATTTTGTGATTAAAAATGTGTATATTTTGAAAATAATTTTATGTATGTGTTTTGTAGTTTAATTTTAGTAATTAAATAACTAGTTCAACTTTGGAAGCAAATTTGAAATATAACAAATGTTTGTATAAAATTATAATTTTTAATATAGTTTTAACCATAGTTTCAATTTTGGGTTGGATTCGATCTATTAAACAAAAGAAATAGTCTAACAGAGCTTTGATTTTGGATTTGAATTTATTTGAATTTGGATTCATTTTCTGTTCGGTTGAAAGTCGAATAAACTGTTGGCTCACCCGTTGAAACCTGATGAACTTAAAGGCTCATCCCTAATTGACCATTTGTATGAGATGTAGGATGGGCTGCAGAATGTAATTGGGAAAGAATATATTCAGTAGATTAGCTTTATTTGATTGCTTCCCTGTTAAATGTTTAAGCATGAGATCCATTAATGCTCTGTATTCAACTATGGTACCTTCTATGCAAAACTATTGCATATTGTCCTCAATTTTCAAGTTTCCGGCAATGAAATTAACTGTAAAACAAGTTTCTCTTTTAAAGCATCAATAAATAAGGTTCATCCCAATTTTTATTCAGAATGTAGGAGCTCATTTCATAATTTATAGATTTCGAATGTAGGAACTTATTTTTTAGAATATTAAGGCTCAATTTCTATATTCTAAATTTTATATTAATTTTTTTATCACATTAATTTTTGACTACACAACATTTGAGACCAAAGGTCATTTTATTATTTTCTACTATTTTCATACAAATTCAACCCATTCTACATTTTTTTTTATTACATACTTGGACCTCAAGATGCAATTTTTAGCTCCATCTACTAATGATGTTCTTAACCATAATATCATAAACCTGTAAAATAGTATTTTTGTTTGATAAGAAAAAAAAACGCTAGGAAAGAAGAAGAAAAATCTATTACAATCGTGGCAAAAAAGAAGAAGAAAAGGATTTGATAGAAATACTTTTTTTGGGCTAAACGAAATTTCATGTGAAAAATTCTTTTTAGATGTTTTTATGTATTCTAAAGAATAAAATAAGTGCTTTCGTGTAATTTTGTATTTGGTTCTTTAGATCTACTCTTTTATATATATATATATATATATATATATATATATATATATATATAGACTAATGTTATAGAATTATATGGGTGGTTTCATATTATAAAATCACCCTATGTTACATGAGTTGGATTTATATTGAATGGTTGAGATTAAAAGATGTGGATCCAACCACCTTTTAATCTTAACCACCAATCCAAATTCAATCCATATAACATTGGGTGGTTTTAGATTATTTGTGTGTCTGTGTGTGTGTGTGTGTGCGTATATATATATAAAGAATAAGGATAGTCTTGGCATTTAGCTAGATTTTCTCCTATATCACAATTTTAACTTGTATTATTCATCTAATCTATTTTGTATAATGTAATTTACCTTTTTAGAAGATGTCTGAAAATTTATTGTAGTCGAAATGAGAATGCTAAGATGAATACGTTGGGGCTTTATATGAAATTTGTCAACCCGGACCCACACTCCATGATGTTACAAATCCTAAGTGTGTATATTTCAATATTTAAGCCATCATATATCGACTTGCACACGGGTGTGTGGTGGAGGATTTTTTTAGTTGGCAAGTTTCAGATCTCACAAGAAACATTAATTTTTTTCACCATTTTTAGGAGGGTATCCTATGGAGACTAGGACGCGCGCATGGACGAAGGCCACAAAGTGATGCTTTGATGACGCACTTTTCACTTCGGACACTTGCATCAGGCACAAAGATGACGCGTTATATGCTAGCCCCCGCCCCGCGGCCCAAGAGACCAGCAGCCCATGGTGTCGGCAAAACCGCAAGCATGGGCACCGCAACGTGCCACGAGGGCAGCAAGGCCGCTGGGCGGCTTATCTTTTTCCACAGTTTTTGACTGCTTCAACGGTTACTTATAACTGCCCGAGTTAGTGGGGATTAACACCCTTATTTTTTGCCCACATTGGTGGTGCGCAGTTGGGCCGCGAGAGAATTGGCTTACCTATAAAAGGCTGTCATTTTTCTCTCGGGAGGAAAAATAAAAGATTAAGAACATATGAGAACAACATTTTCAGCAGCAACAAGTGTAGTCCAACAACAACAAACGAGAGCCATCTCTGTCCGACGTTGAGTGACTCTTGTGGTTACAGAGGAGAGGTATAAGACCCCGGCTGGGTGACAGAAGGTCAGTGGATCGAGCCACGATGGCGTATTATTTCTTCTATTTATAAATGGTAGAAGTTGGAGGGCAGTGTGCACAAAAGTCCCGAGCGTTACGTTGGGCCCCGTGCGTTATGCTGAGAAGTCAAAAAAAAACAATGAGAGCCATCTATGTCCGACGTCGAGGAGGTAAAAAAAAGTGAGTATTCTCGAAGTTCTTCCGAACTTGCTAGTTCATGGGAGCGGATTGAAAAAAAATAGTCGAATCTTGCTTTAAGCAACAATGGTTCTAATCACCCGAGCAACGAGACAGTTAACAATTCTTTGCAGTACTATATTGTTGTTGTGAGCTTTTGCTCTAAACTATTTAGTGCACTCAGTGTGCTTGTTGCTTTAACTTGCTTAATAGGGAAGCACTCGGTGCATGTCCCTAGCAAGTTGATATTTCGCCGCAACATTTGCAAGATACGGTGTTTTTCTTTGCAAGACAAATTGAAGCTTCATTCCTGCTAGTAGTGCACTTGGTGGCGGACTTATCAAGTTTTGATCGCTAACATTTGCCTCATTTGCAGAAATATTGATGAAACTTTATGGATTTCCAGCAACTACGATATTAGAGATCCGTTACTACCTGGAACATTATATTGTGTCACGGTATAGATACTCTTAGCCTTTACACCCTGCGTATATGTACATGTTCTTAGTTACATGGCACAAAGTCAGTAGACATAGCTGCTTCTTTTTCTTCTATCCCTACATTATGCATGTATATAATGTTTATTTTAGACATGTACATTATCTATCTTGCATGTCCCATGAGGACCTGGACTTTTTTTATATTTTGACGAGCAGAGTTACCCGGAGATCTACAGACCAAGACCAGGTGCTGGAACGGTTATAACAATGGATTCAGAGATTGATCCCCAAAGTTCTTGTGAGCATTGAACTCTTTTATCTTTATCTTGCTTTACTTTCATTCTACTGATAGTGGATTTGTCTCCACCGTACTTGATATATTTTTTCTGGACTTGTTATTCAGTAGGTTTACTTTAGCATTATTTCAAGTTGTTGTTTAGTTTCCTTATTATCGTTCTCTGGATGAGATTTAAATACCAACAATTATTTAGTATAGTTTATGGTATGGATTTCATACTAGACAATGTAGTACGCTTTGACGGTTCCAGTAAATTGGAATACTTTTCGGAGTCGTATTAACTGGTCATTGCCACATGGCTCGATCCCACGCATTGTGGGACTGGGGTGTGACAGACTTGATATGTCACAAGCTCACTACGTAGAGAAGATACTCACACACTATGGATATCAGGATCTTTCAGGGATCAATACTCCTTATCGGTGTGATAAGAAGTTGAAGCTAAACTCAGGGAAGAGTGTCCGACAGATTGTGTATACAAGCATTAGTGGAGTTTGATGTATGTAATGAGTTACATTAGACCTAAAATTTCTTTTGTTGTAGGCATACTGAGTTGATTCACGAGCAATCCAGGCGTGGAACAATAAAAATCTATGAAGAGAGCTATGAGATATCTCAAGGGGACTTAGAAGTTTGTGCTGCACCAAAACAGATTTTCAGCTATGGTGGAAACCTTCAGTGACATTAGTTGCTACTCATAAAAGAAGAGTTAAAGGTCCTGCCACGACCCGCATCCGGTATAGGGACACGAGTACGTGGGTATGTCCAGCCTACGTCGCAGCATCGACTGTAGAACGCTGTCTAGGTCAACAATATCTAGCTACCAATCATACTAATACAACTAGTTCTATCATGTATTCAATCACAATAATCTAAAGAAAGAATGAATAAGAAAGATAAACCAGATAACATTCTAAAGGAAAGAAACTAGACATGATATGGAATAAAAAGTACTAGCCTAGATCTCTACAGTTGTCACCTCAAGGTCCATAGTGTAAGAGCAGTCATGTCTATAGCATCACTCTGAAATCCCGGAATATAGAGCAAAACAATCATTAAAAAATGTTATCCAATCAGGATTGGAGCGAAGCACACCTCTAACAACAGTTCCAATAAATAATAAAGGCTATATAGCAGTAAATAGAGAGAAATACAAGATAAATAGAACAAGAGCAAAAAATATACAAGATATGAAATATTGTAAATAAATACAAGAACAAGGAGTATCATATATAAGAATAAATAATTACAACTAGCTAAGTGAGTGAGTACTAGCTTCAACATATGATTGGCTTGGGAACTTGCACAAGGATTAGGACCCGGTTAATCATATGTGCGGTGTATGATTAATACTCACAAGGAACAAGGCATGCACAAGGAGGGTATGATCAAATATCTATACTAACACTCCCCGCCCCTGACTGGTATAGTGGAACCAACCATGGCACGCTACGACACAGAATTCTATGAGAAGGTAGCAAATCTTCTCATGAATCGTGTATATACAAGTACAAGAACAATAAGGCTTGCACAAGATAAACCAAGATACACAAGAAATAACATCTCATGATGGGATCCAGAAATACCAATCTATATAACCACGTGTCAAGAAATCAAGGATATCTACACTAGATACAAGAAATATAGAAGATATCATAAACAAAAAACTATCAGAGAATGTACTCGCCTGAAATCATGTATGAAATGTCAAACAGTATCTGTATCAGCGACTCAAAGACCTAAATATGGAATATCATGTCAATAGAGTATTTTAGAGTGATAAAGAAGTAAAACTAGTTAATTTCTAAATCTCAAACCTTTTCTAGGTCAAAATAGGTCAAAATAGTCAAACTATGTCAACTCTAAGTCAAACTAGCAAATTCTAAGTCAAACTAGTTAGACTGGTCAATTATAGGTAATACAAGACTATACCTAGATTTCTAGGTCCACACCTTGTTAATCTCAACACTTCTAGTATTTACCTACCAATATCCCACTATTAACACTACCAATACCTTGGTATCAACACTTACCTTGGTGTCCTAGATACGAAGGTAACCATAATATATATATATATATATATATATATATATATATATATATATATATATATATATATATATATATATATATATATATATATATATATATATATAATACTGGGTATCTCACATACTAATTAGATATACCTATATATATTGATATATATCAATATAGCTCAATACCTTAACCCCTAGGTAACTACCTAACATTACCTTAACTAATAACATATATTACCTATATGAATACCTTAGCTTATCTACATATAGTATTATCTTCGTACCCCTCTAACCATGTATTTGACCAATACCTCATCCAATACTAGCCTAGTATATTGGTATCAGACTAACCTACACTCACTCTCCAGTCCAAAACTGGACTAAAGTTCACTAGTCCTGATACTCTACCCATACTAATATATCAACACAACCACTTGGGTACACACACTCATATACACCTACACACTTTCACAACTAATTGTACCCCTGCCTGACTAACTCCTGTAGGGCACAAGAGTGTACTGCACTCCCCATATCTGAACACAAGCCAACAGACATACATGTTGTCACGACCCGCACCCGGTGTAAGGGTACAAGTCGGAAACAACGCCCAGCTTACGTCGCAGAATCGGCGGTAGAACGCTGTCTAGATTATCTATCTAACAATATAATGAACCACCAATATTGATAGTATACTCAATCACAGAACTAAGATAGAAAATGAGCACGAATCAGATAAAGAATAGAATAGTCACAATACAACTCATGAGTCTAAAATAATACATCAATGAGTCTGAAGAAATAACAGGAATAAGCTGGAGACAAATCCAGTACAAAAGAATACTATGAAGATACAACTCCAGGGTCAACTGTCTCAGTTGGGATAAGTCCCTCATGAGCCAAGGTCTCAGAATCTAAACCCACAACATCCTGGGGTCCATAATAGGTAAGGTACCACTCCTCAGTGTCATCTGAAAAAATATATCCAGTCAGGAAAGGAGCAGAGTACATCTCTAACAACAGTTCTAATCAATGATAAAAACTATGTAACAATAAATAGCTGTGAATAAACAAGATGCACAATAGATACAAGAGATATATATACAATAAGGAAATACTGGAAATAATACAATAATGAACAATATGCCAATGCAACAAGAATACTAAATGACTAAATGTGTGTGTACTAGCTTAACATGTGATCGGCTTGGACAAGATGCAATGCTGCCTGGCTAATCATACGTGCGGTGTATGATCAACACTATTCAGTAATCAGTACTTGATACAATAGGGATATTGATCACACATCTATACTAATACTCCCCACCCCCGACTGGTATAATAGATCCAACCACGGTATGCTATAGCACGAGATTCCCCAAGAAGATAGCGACTCTTCCCGAGAATCAGTGTCTGTACATGTACAAGATAACCAATGAAATAAAACTTGCACCATATACACCATATACCAAGGAATAACATCTCATGACGAGATCCGGATATACCAATCCGTGTAACCATAGTGTCAAGAGAACATGGATATCTATACTAGATACAATGAACATAGAGGATATCATAAATGAGAAACTATCAGAGAATATACTCGCCTGAAGTCCAATAAATAGTTTCACAGATGTCTGACTCGGTGCCTCGAAGACCTAGATATGGAATACAATATCAATATAAGGTCCCGAAAAGAGAACAAGTTAAACTAGTCAACTTCTAGGTCAATAAGTCAATTCTAAGTCAAAAGTCAACTATGGTCAACTCTAAGTCAACTATGGTCAACTATGGTCAAACAAGGTCAATTATCTATTTTTAGGTTGCACAAGTCTAACACAAAAATCTTGGGTCAAGATATTAAAATCTAAGTCATAAAAACCACATCCTAAAATATTAGGATACCGTATCCCCGGATACGTAATTTCCAAGGTAAACATCACAATACATATATATCAAACAAATATGTATAATAATATACAATATTAATTTACACATCAAATAGGTACCATGGTTTTGACCCAACTTGGTATCTCCACAAAATCACAAACTTGATACTCAAACCCCGTATCTTGAGTGGGATCTTACCTTGGTTTCCACAAGGTATTACTCAATACCTTGACATAGTAATTACCCTCATATAGAATATATAATATATACTAATATTATACATATAAAGAACATAGCAATAATAATATTATATCTCAATATTAATACATATATATATATATATATACATATATATATATATATATATATATATATATATATATATATAAATATAAGATATAAACACAATATACTAATAATCTGCCTAACTGTCACTGAAAGCAGTGTTGAAAAACACTGATATTCAGATATCAGACTTTCAGTGACAGTTCTGGCTGTCACTGAACTGCCGTCGCTACTGCTGCTGCATTTCTGCACTGCTGCCTCTGCTTTGGTGACGGTTTTCAACCGTCACCATAGCCTCCGTCGCTGCTGTTGTAATTCTCGCCGGTGCTACTACTATTTAATGACAGCAGCTTTGTCATTAAATAATGCCGCCACTGTTACAGCGGCTGCTGCTGTTATTCCTCGGCTATTAATGACAGCAGCTCTGTCATTAATTCCTGCTGTCGCTAAAAAAACAGTAATATATATATATATATATAACCTATATATATATATATATATATATATATATATATATATATATATATATATATATATATATATATATATAAACCAATAAATAAATATATATATCTATATATATATAACTCAAATACATATATAATATATATATATATATATATATATATATATATATATATATATATATATATATATATAATACTCCTCCTATATAATAATGTACATATTACAACATAGTCAAATGCATACATACATAAATATGTAATAAATATACATCCATACATATATATATACATAATCATATTCTAATTACTTAATTTAACATACATATCTATTATATAAAACATGTTCATATATTTTATATTATAACATATATTTTAATGCATGTAGAAGAAAAATACATATATATTTATTCTATTGGTACATATATAATACATAGATCTAAGCTACAATAAATACCATAATAAATACACTATAGTACATATATAATATCTACATATATATACATATACATAATTATAATTCAAGAATTAAAGCACAATTAATTAGATCTACACATAAATACACAATAAATAGAGAGTATCACACCGTATCCCACTATATCTAGGATACGCATGCGACACGAGTCCACCACACATCCAATTGCACCCCGAAGGACACAAGCAAGTTACATATAATATTTATGAACAAAACAAAGTGTCAAAAATAGATCTATGTGTCCGTGTCAAAATACGACATGTACAAAGTCCCGTGTCGGAGGAAAAATACCCAAAACAACACGTATCACCAAATTGTTGGGATACGACCTACACGTACCCAATTGTGGACATGACACTAGCCCCAAACATATAAACATATGCCAAATTGATCTATAGGATCAATTGACACACACAACAAAAATTATTTTCGGAATTCCCCCAAAATTGACACAAAAAGTACCATAACTTTCTCCATAGGTCTCCTATGAACACAAAACCAAATCCTATGGGTAGTACATACATATGGGTTAATTATTCATGATTAAATCTTATATTTAGAAGCTATATTAAGGGGAAAAACTAAATTATACCTATTTGGAGATGGATTTCCAATGAAACCTCCAATTGAGATGAAATTGCCTCCAAATTGTAGATCATTGCTCCTCTTTGTAGATCCTTGCTTCCTCCTTCTAGATCCTTGCTTCTCAAGTCTCTAATGGTGATTTGGAAAGATGTTGGAATGAATTTGGTAGGAAAATAAAATGAGAATGAAGGAAATTTGGTAGTAGAAAATTCTAGATCTAGATTTGAAATAAAAAAGAGGAGCGAGAATTTTCCCCCTCTTTTTATATAGGCCTACCCTTTCCTCTCCCTCAAGTAATTATGAAATGTCCATTATACCCCTTGGGGCCTCTCATGAAGAAATAATTAAGGAAGGAAGCTTCTAGTCTAATGATTTAATTAATTTAATCCATCTCCTTAACAATGGGTTTTCTAAATGGGCGAAGTCTAACTAATTAATTCATGTTGGTCCATGGGTCCAAACTAAACTAGTTAGGTCCACTAATACAAGTCCAAAATAAATAAATAATATCTAACAATAATTAAATAATACAACAAATAATTATTTATCATGCACAATATTTAATTAAATAGAAAATGACTAAAATACCTTTCCTAGAAAATATGGTAGTGACAAGTCTAACCTCCTTAAAATAATTTCGTCCTCGAAATTCAAAGACGAAAACTACCCCCAGAAATAACAGAACAGAACTAAAGAATCACAACTAAATATGGAAGAATATAACAATGAACAGAACATAACTAGAAAATAACATACCTCAAGGCACAAATAAATATGGATAACGCTCTCGCATTTCATCCTCTCTCTCCCAGGTAGACTCCCCCGGAGAGTGATGCCTCCATGCGACGTGCACCAAAGGAATAGTCTAGTTCCTCAGCACCTTCTCTCTTCGATCTAGAATCTCAACTGGCTGCTCTGGATAACTAAGAGTAGGGCCCACCTCTATCTCCGAGTGATCCAATACATGACTAGGATCTGCCATATATCGTCTCAACTGCGACACGTGAAACACATTGTGCACTCCCTCCAATGCAGGTGGCAAGTCTAGTCTATAAGCAACTACACCGACCTTCTCTAGAATAGTGAAAAGTCCGATGAATCGCGGACTAAGCTTCCCGCATCCACCAAAGCGAATCGTGCCTCGTGTCGGAGAAATCTTCAGAAACACCAAACCACCCACCTAGAACAAAACACCACCTTAAGAACTTTAATCTATAACAACCAACCAAGAAAACACAAAACAAAATCTAACTATACCTCGAACTCCAAAGGTCTCTGATGGCTATCGGCCCAATGCCGCTGTCTGTCCTGCGCAACTCGAAGTCTGTCTCTGATCAACTGAACCTTCTCTGCTGCATCCACAACCATCTCTGGTCCAAGCAAAACTCTCTCTCCAATATCGTCCCAAGACAAAGGAGTACGACACCTCCGACCGTATAGAGCTTCAAAAGGTGACATCTCTATACTGACCTGGTAACTGTTGTTGTAAGCAAACTCTACTAAATGGAGATGGTCCTCCCAAGAACCCCCGAAATCTAGTACACAAGTGCACGACATATCCTCGAGAGTCTGAATAGTCCTCTCTGACTGCCCATCTGTCTAGGGATAATATGCAGTACTGAATTTGAGCTGAGTGCCCAAACTCTCCTGCAAACTCCTCCAGAAATGAGAAGTGAAACGACTATCCCGATCCGAGACTATGCTGACGGGAACTCCATGTATCCTAACGATTTGTCTCACATACATCTCTACCAACTTCTCCGTAGACAAACCCACCTTGAAAGGCAAGAAGTGGGCCGACTTGGTCAACCTATCAACGATGACCCAAATCGCGTCTTTCCCTCCTGGAGATCGTGGAAGTCCAGACACAAAATCCATAGTATTGTGTTCCCACTTCCACTCTGGAATGGGTAATGGCTGAAGTAAACCTCCTGGCTCTGCCTCTTGGCTTTTACCTGCTGGCACACTAAGCATCTGGATACAAACTGTGCCACTTCCCTCTTCATGCCATACCACCACACACTCTCTCGCATATCGCGATACATCCTGTTAGCACCTGGATACATGGAATACTGAGAGCGATGCGCTTCCTACAATACCTCCTCATGCAGCTCCCCACTAGGCACACACAATCTAACTCCATGCCTCAAAGATCCATCCTCTGCAATGGTGAAATCATCCTCCAATCCTGCTCTCAACTGAGCTCTGATACTCCTCAGAGATACATCTTCATACTGTGCTGTCTTGATCATGTCCATCAAATCTGAGTGTATCTGCAATCCCCACATCTGCATAGCACCACCAGGAACAATCACCTCAATGCCCAAGCTCTCCAAGTTCTCCAACAAATATCGATCATGCGTCAAGAACATAGCTACCGGATACCTGCTCAAAGCATCGGCAACTACATTAGCTTTCCCAGGATGATATTGCAAAGAGATATCAAAATCCTTCATCAGTTCCAACCACCGACGCTGCCTCATGTTCAACTCCTTCTGCGTGAAAACGTACTTCAAGCTTTTGTGGTCTGTGAAGATCTCCACACGCTCTCCGTACAAATAATGTTTCCACAACTTCAGAGCGAATATGACTGCTGCCAACTCCAAATCATGGGTAGGATAGTTCTTTTCATGAGGACATAATTGCCTGGATGCATAGGCAATCACTTTCCCATGATATTGAAGAACACAACCCAAACCCTTCCCCGATGCATCACTAAAAATAGTGAAACCTCCGGACCCTGATGGCAACGTCAAAATAGGAGCAGACGTCAACCTCTTCTTCAACTCCTTAAATGCAAGTTGGCAATCCTCCGTCCTAACAAACTCTACATCCTTCCTTGTGAGTCTGGTCATCGGCTCGGCAATCCTCAAAAAATCTTGCACAAACTTCCTGTAGTAGCCTGCCAATCCCAAGAAACTCATGATCTCTGCTACCGAACTCGGAGTCTTCCAAGATTCCACTGCTGAAATCTTCTTCGGATCCACTGTAATACCATCACCAGTCACAACATGCCCCAAGAACTCCACTTTGTCCAAGAAAAACTCACACTTGGACAACTTTTCATACAGCTTCTCCTTCCTCAGCACATCCAACACAATCCTCAAATGCTCCTCATGCTCCTCCAGTGTCCTCGAGTATATGAGTATGTCGTCGATGAACACCACCTCGAACTTGTCAAGGTACTGGTGGAACACCTTGTTCATCAAGTTCATAAATACCGTTGGTGCATTAGTCAAACCAAACGGTATCACCATAAACTCATACTGACCATACCGAGTTCTAAAAGCAGTCTTCGGTATGTCCTCCGGCTTCACCTTCACCTGATGGTAGCCTGATCTCAAATCTATCTTAGAAAATACCTTGGCTCCACTCAACTGATCAAACATATCATCAATACATGGCAAAGGATACTTATTCTTGATAGTGAGATTATTCAAAGTCCTGTAATCAATGCACATGCGCACCGATCCATCCTTCTTTGGTACAACCAATACCGGGGCTCACCATGGTGAAGAACTCGATCTGATAAACCCCTTATCCTGTAATTTGTCCACCTGCTTCTTCAACTCGACCAGCTCGCTGTTGTTTACTCTATAGACATGCTGCGAAATTGGTTCTGCACCTGGCACCAAGTCTATAGAAAATTCAACATCTCGATCTGGCGACAATCTTGGCAATTCCTCAAAAAACACATCCAAGAATTCTGCTATCAACGGATGTGGCAACTCCTTGTCTTCCACCATAGCTCCACAAATAATGCCTTCTCTCTGCTCTGCAGCTCCTCTAGCAAACTCGAACTCTGGCTCTCCTGGCGAACCAAACAAAACTCTACCTCCTCTACAATCTATGCTAGCACGGTGCCTACTCAACCAATCCATCCCGAGTACAATGTCGTAGCTCGGAAGTGGCATTACAAGTAGACACGCACTCAACTCCCGGCCTCCCAAAGTAACTCTCTGATCCTTGCAAATATCATTAACCAGGATAATGCCTCCCCCGGTCATGATCTTGCAAGTCCTAAGCAAAGACTCAGCTACCAAACCATGCTTTAGAGCAAAAGAAACAGATATAAACTATGGGAAGCACCACTATCAAACAAAGCTAAAGCTGGAATAGAATCAAGAAGAATAGAACCTGCGATAACATCTCCGGTGGGTTTATCCTCCTCGACAGTCATAGAAAATGCTTGTCCCTGTCGAGCACCTCCCTACTGCTGATGTTGGACAAAACGCTGCTGCTGTGTCGGAAGCGGTCCCCTCGGCTGTGCTGCAGGTGGTCTCGTCTGTGCCCTCGGAGTTGGAGCTGCTCCCTGAACTGCACGACGAGGAAACTCCCTCGATTGATGCCCTTCAGTACCACAATACAAACAAACTCCTAGCCTTCTCCTGCAAACTTCCCAGATGTGGCCGGGCTTCTTACAGTAGTTGCATGGAGCTTGCTATAACTGTCTCTGCTGCTAAGGTGCCTGGTGAAAAGGCGCTCTAGCTGGAGTCTGGTTTTGTTGTGGCTGCTGGAAAGGTCTGGACTGGAAATGAGGACGTTTGGCAGATACTGCACCGCCGTTGGCCCCCAGAAAAGAATCACGGTCTCTCTTGGGATTCAAACCCAACTCCAGCTCAACCTTGCGTGCCTCCGCAAGTATCTCCGAGTATGTCTCATAAAAAGACAGAATGAGAATCTTTACTTCCCAGTTTAGACCCTCACAGAAACGAATAGCTCGAACCTCCGGCTCTCTCACCAGATACTCTGCAAATCGGCTCAACCTGCCGAACTCCGCAGAGTACTCCTCCAAAGGCATGCTCTGTCATGCCCCAGTCCCAAATACGTAGGACTAGGAACACATAAGCATGCCAGCCGTATGGATATGGCAACTCCAATATATAGAAACCATAACCCATACGTACGCTGTAATATGAATATAAACTCACATGTGGTATATATAATGTCACAAGTCACAGATATGCTAATCTCATCCACACAACAAGTCATAGAAAAGAAATACTAAGCTAGAATAAGGAGTCTGAAATATCCAGAAAATAATAGTCGGGTGGAGACAAATCCACTACCAAAGACTATAACCAAAACTAAAATGAGAGAGGAGTATAAGATCTCCAATATAAAATAATGTGAAGACAAAAGTGTATCAGCTAAAAGAATCCATCGCTAGATAATCAACGATGCTCAGAAGGTAAGACCTCCTCGGCAGAAAGGAATGCGTCAGGTCCAGGCCCGTACTCCTGCAAATACTCAAGAGCAGATACACCTGGCAGAGGACCAGGTCCTCAGAGGGACGTAACAAGATACAGAAAATACGAGCCAACTTGAATATAGTAAACATGCATATAATTTGAAAATAAATAAGTACGCTGTACAAGACCATCTATATGAATGCAAATGAGGACAACTTTTCGACGTATGGGCAAGGGTAGTCTACTCGATCTAAGCCTCACAACTCATGCACTCGTCCATGAACATCATCAGCCGGCATACCTCGGGGGTAGCGACCCTCGGACTCCATCAATCGACATACCTTGGGGGTAGCGACCATCGGACACGACCTACCATAGTGCGTGCTAGTGACTACGGTGTTACCAGAGTGGTTAAAAGCCCATACGCCTAATGATTGTCCTCCCATGATACTAGGTGTCATGTGTGTGTCAACATATCTAATACATAGTAATGACTGGAGAAAAACTACACATGCAAGAACTATACAGAAATGAAATAAATAAAAAGAAATATAAATAGCATGCAAAGTACTGTAAATAATTTGGCAAGGTATCTTGCCTGGCAAGAAGGCTGCAAAATGTAGTGTCCCAATGTCAACACAAGAGTCAGAAGCTACGGCCTCAGAATGAACGTCTCCGGATGCTGAAATAAATATCACCAACGTTCCCAGAATAAGCAAAATAGCTAAAAAGTACTTCCTTTTCGTCCAATTTGGACACAGGGGCAAAACGGTAATTTCAGGTAAAAGTGGGGTCCACATATGGCCCACTTTGCACCGAAAAGCGTGCCAAGGGTAACAGTCTCTAAATGGGATAAGCTATAGGTCAAACAACTCTAAATGTCAATACGAACCCAACGGTATGTCCAAATGTGAATTTCGATGGGCCGAACTCAATTTTGTCCAAAAAGTCAACTGTAGGGTCCGCCAATTGGCGATTTGGTCAACCGTCTCAGAATTGCGTGAAAATTGGGTCACAGGACCATCGCGTTACCACGAGTCCAGTGGCGCAAGTTTCGTCGTAATCTGACAAACGGGCACAAAATACGTGCGAGTTCCACAAAAGTTGCGACACGGAGTGTGTCCGCGGATACGGCCTGATTCCGGCGCGCACACGTGTCCGAATCAGTCCCCACAAATTTTCACGTGTCCGGTTACGCTGCATGCACCATTCGGTATACTTGGTACACGGCGGGGCGGTCCCGTTTGGCGGGGCGCGCTCCATTTTCCAACTTTTGGAAATCTGGAAAAAATGGGTTCTCGCGGTTTTGTGACGAATATAATTATGTCCACAGCAACTAATAGCATAGGGTTATTAAACAGAAAGTAAACTAGGTCAAGTATTCTACAGGTATAAAAAAGAATCACCGAATTCGGATCTCTGTGGTGGGAGATACGAACTCGGCAATATATGTGGTCACCGCAGTTTTCTGCGATTCCAGAATTGGGTCTGCTCGCGCCAACTTGGGCGCTATTTTTCACCTAGGGGTACACGTTTTCCAAGGTTGGCTATAAAGAAAATATGGAAGAGGGTTAAGGGGTGATCATACCGGTGAAGACGGAACAGCGTTTTGTCGAACGAGTTGACGAAAAACAATTCCGGAGCGAAGGTGCCTCGAGTGGGATTCTGCAGGGCGCGAGGTCGGAGTCGTCGGGATGGTTGGATGGCTTGGTGGGGCTTCTCTGGCTGCGGTGACGGCTCTAGATGGGAAGAGGAGGTCTGGAGATTTAGGTTATGGTTTGAGAGATAAATATATATATATATATATATAATAGGAAGAGAGAGGGTGAGGGAATAGGTTCGGTTGTCCGCGCAAAAGGGGTCGGGCTATCTGCTGTGGCTAATGCAATGGGCGGGTTACAAATATTAAGGGCGGACAATCAGCAAGTTGCTGGAGCATACACTCTTAGCAATTTTCTAAGGAAGAAATAAGCATAACATTGTTTATTATTATTATTATATTATTAGTAGTAAATTATTATCTAATAATTATTTTACTTTCTTTTCTTTTCCTTTTTAAATATATATATATATATATATATATATATATATATATATATATATATATATATATATATATATATATATATTTGTATATACATATATATTATATATTTACTCATAAAAAAATTTATAGATTAGAATAATGCACACCATTAGGCTAGCAACTGCTCAAGGGGTCTCCTACATGAAATAAATTCCAAAAAAATTCCTGATGGTCCCATAAGTCCTCTAAGTGCCCGAACACCCAAAAATAAAATTAATAAAAATCTATTTCTCCTATTTAGCACATAATTACCATAATTAAATTATTAATTAATAAAAATAATAATAAATACATTTTTTTTTTAAATAGGGGTTTTATATTCTACCCAACTTACAAAAATTTTGTCCTCGAAATTGACACTAACCCATATTCATAATGATAACTATAACTATTACACTACATTGGTATCTAGTAGGACTCCTAAACTCATAGTTTGCCATTATAATACTTTCTCATCTATTGTCCATCCACTATTTTATCATCCTCTAACTCGTCTACACTACCCAACTTACAAAATTTCTACTAGTAGTCACATTCTTTGAAGCTATTGTCTATGTTTGTACGGCAATATATTTATTGGGTCGAGAATCTTGGGATACCTGTCTAGAATCTCATAACTATGACTTTTCCCATAACCGTCAAGTATCATAGTCTAATACTGCCACGCCACCTGGCCAGTATGGCTGCAAGTAATTTGACTATTCTACCATAATCGTCTGGCTGCAACTGTCGCTACCTCGCCAGCGATTTATCATATTCATCAGTTCATAACAAGTGCCTTCAACTCTTTTCTATGCATAGTCTAAGTTTTTAGGGAGACACTTAAGGTCTTGACTAACTATTAGGGGTATGATCTGCCTCAAATGATCTAACAATTTCTACTAGGCTACATGGTGCTACTTAAGGGTTAAACTACTAAAGAATACAGATATTGCTATAGTGCATATATATATTAAGAACTCATCCTTAGTTATCAAGCATTACTAACACATTTATGTTTAACTAACAAAATAGGGGTGAGGTTGATATCAAACAATTCATAATGGCACGAAAGATATGACTATGATAGGAAGAGTTACGCACGAGATAAGGAATGAATACAAAAGGAGGAGATGAGTCACCCAAGAGGGCGAGATAAGGATAGGGGAAGAATGCTACTACTGCTACTCCCGTCATCCATTAGCATCGCGTGTATGCCATCTGGATAGAGTAGAAATATATCCTCATAACTGCTAGACTACCATATATATAATTCTATATCTATTTGTGCATCTAAGAGCTTGTGTCACAATGGGGTTATGAGTATGCAAAGACAGTTATAACAAAAAGGTCGTACCTGTATCTACGGCTTCCTGTGTCTGCTCTCCCATACTTGTCATAATGAGTGCTTGGCCTTGTCTTTGGTTATTCAACTGGGTCTAGTCCCCTCCATTTGTGCAGACTGTAGAAACAGTGGTGGGTCCCTTTGGCCTTCTATACTTGAGGGTGTATGCGGTATTCCTGATTCTAATGCCATAGGTCTCTGGTTCTGTTTAGGACATTCTCGGGCTTGATGGTGACTTGATCCACATATCATGCACAACCTCAATCGACGATGACAGTCTCTTAGAATATGACCTGTCCTTCCACAATAGTGACAAGTACGGAGCTCCTTGGTTGGATATGGTGTAGCACTATCTGATTGCTGGCGTGTCAAAGGGTGTCGAATGGGTCCTCCTTGCTGTATCCTTACTGGTCCTTGGTGACTTCTCTGTTGAATTCCGTTTCCCTTGCTGATGGCCTCCTGGATCCTGGCCTCTGTCAATAGCTCGGCATAAGAGATCCGGGACTGGGAGCTAGTGTAGTGCTGGAGCTCCTGAGTCAGCCCGCGGTGAAACCTCTTAGCCTTCTCCAAGTCATTAGGTATTAGGACTGTGCCATACTTACTGAGAAGGCTAAATTCTGTGTCATACTCATCAACCGTCTTGTCCCCTTGCTCTAGATGGAGGAACTGATCGTACAATGCGTCCCTTACAGTATCCGGGAAGTACTTCCTCTCAAAGCATTCCAAGAATTGTTCCCAAGTCTGACGCGTACCCAACTGGCGCTCCATTGATTCCCACCAGTGATGCGCGTTGCCTTCTAACTGAGTTCTCACACCTATCATCCATAGGTCAGAAGGTAATTGTGATGCCTCTAACAACTTCTTGGTATTGGCAATCCAGTTCGTGGTCTCCTCTGGACTCTCATTACCCTTATATGGCTTAGGGCCCATCTGCACAAAGTCCTTGACTGAACCAACCCGAGCTTGTGGTACTGAAACTAGTGCCTGGGTTGGTGCAGGGGCTAGTGCAGCCATTCTCTCAAGCGTTGCCAGAAATTCTAGCCTTTGCTCTGCTGTTTGCTGCCTCTGCTCGGCTGCTCGGCTGCCTGCTGCCTTTGTTCCTGTATTATCATCTGGAAGAATTGGAACAGCTGTGTCTGGCCATCCTGCGGTGCTAGTGGAGCTGGAAATGTCCCATTAGGTACTATGGAAGGAGTTGATGGAATTTGATTGTTAGTCAGTCCATCCGGTCAGGAAAAAAGAGGTGTCGTTGAGGTCACTCCTAGTGGTTGGTCGTCGTCCCCTGGAGACGTGTTGTCCCCGGTGGCGGCATGCCCGTTATTCAAATTCATCTCTCTGCAAGAGATGGACGAAGGATTAAGAAGAGTACATGAATTAAGCAGGATGCAAGAACTTAAGTAGGATATGTTGGAAGGAAGGTAAGTTATAGCCAAGTGTGGATGAGATCTAAAATTCTAATCCTAGGTGCAGGCCCGCTCCGTACAGTTACGTAACCGAAACGGCTAACTGGACCTGCATGGGCCACCACAAAAATATGTCATGCCCCAGTCCCAAATACGTAGGACTAGGAACACGTAAGCATGCCAGCCGCATGGATATGGCAACTCCAATATATGGAAACCATAACCCATACGTACGCTGTAATATGAATATAAACTCACATGTGGTATATATAATATCACAAGTCACAGATATGCTAATCTCATCCACACAACAAGTCATAGAAAAGAAATACTAAGCTAGAATAAGGAGTCTGAAATATCCAGAAAATAATAGTCGGGTGGAGACAAATCTACTACCAAAGACTATAACCAAAACTAAAATGAGAGAGGAGTATAAGATCTCCAATATAAAATAATGTGAAGACAAAAGTGTATCAGCTAAAAGAAACCATCGCTAGATAATCAACGATGCTCAGAAGGTAAGACCTCCTCGGCAGAAAGGAATGCGTCAGGTCCAGGCCCGTACTCCTGCAAATACTCAAGAGCAGATACACCTGGCAGAGGACCAGGTCCTCAGAGGGACGTAACAAGATACAGAAAATACGAGCCAACTTGAATACAGTAAACATGCATATAATTTGAAAATAAATAAGTACGATGTACAAGACCATCTATATGAATGCAAATAAGGACAACTTTTCGACGTATGGGCAAGGGTAGTCTACTCGATCTAAGCCTCACAACTCATGCACTCGTCCATGAACATCATCAGCCGGCATACCTCGGGGGTAGCGACCCTCGGACTCCATCAATCGACATACCTTGTCACGCCCCGAGGCGTCCCCCGAGTCGTGACCGCCGTGCGGGCCTGGAGTTGCGCCCGCACAAGGCTTTAACGATTTGCATAGCAAGCACATACTCAGAGTACGCAGATAAATTGAAACACAGATTTGAAACATAGAAAAGTTCTCTTTATTGATAATGAACATCTATTACAAACTCTTGAATGAGTCGGCTAATATGCCGAACGGCTTACAAAAGGGTTGACTCAAAATGAGATAGCAGTCCTGTACATTACATCCCTTTATAAACTCAAAATGATAAAGACCTCCAGGCTGGAGGATCGCTTTGCCACGGAGCTGCATTTGTGTATGAAGAGTTGCAGCTTCGGACTTCAAAAGGCTTCGAGGCGCGGTGAAGATGCGCCAACAGCTTGGACTGGATCGGGTAGACGACTTCGGCTCCTCGCTCGGTTCGCCTTAGTGCGGAGAACCTGTTTCAACGAGGGTCAGCATATCGAAACATGCTGGTGAAGGCGAGCTAGCCTGACTATACCAATCAACACGTTGTTTAGTGAAGCAAGCATATTTGTGGGTTTCTATCTTGCCTTAGTTCATTTACAAGTAAGCAGCATATTGAATTTACTGAAATGAACGTGCCACCGTTAGGTGGATTTTACCTGACCGTCTGAATTACCTGCACAATACTTACCATGCCTTCCCTGCCACGGAGACACAAGTTAGTATGCAACAGGTTTAAATATACACGATGATCACTGGCATGGTTGCCATTTGGGACGATAGTCTTTGACGAGAATGGTTTGCAACGTAAGTACAAGAGGTGCTGCAAGCCATTTTTGCCGAATAAGAGACTAGAACAATATGTCTCGCCCGGACCAGATCGATGCCAGTGCCCCAGCATCGTCCGCGAGACGTTTACCCTGTGCACAAGTTGTCCATGATCGAACAAGATACAAGTAACAAGTTATTGCAGTTGAGGTAACAAGAGTACAAGACAAGCAATTGTACAAGACAAGCAATAATTTATCCCAAGCGAACAAGCATGCATTTAAGTATCCGTTCGTGAAGTTTATTGACAAGCATATAACCAAGTCTATTCTCTTTTATCTTGGTTTCTTTTATTATTACTTGGTATCGTTTGATCGGGGCAAAGAAGAGTTCAAGCTTTTAGGGTGTGAAGCTTGGAAGCAGGGCTAGCTAATCGGGTTGGTAGCCACTCACTTAGATTTTTGGAAAGAAGAAGGAAAGAGGCGCTTCACGACTCCGTTCGCAAGCCGCCTACTGCTCGTTCACCTGCACACGAACAGCTCGATTAATACTTCTTCCTCTCTTTCCAATCTCGGAATAGAAGTGCAAGTCAATGAACGAAAACAATGAAAACCATCGAAACCGTTCAAGAAAACAAGCAAGTCCCAAAACCAACTCAAAGCACGAAAGCAACAAGCGACATCGAAAACCGAGGCAATAAAAGATAGCAGCGGAGAGGTCCCTCCTGACTCTGCCGCTAAGCCGATCCTTGGGACGCAGTCCACTGAATATGGGAATCGATTTCGAAGAAACAAATCCATAACGAGGACGAGTTCTTAATTCAATCTATCCCGATCGAACGATACCGTTTGTGTTTCTTAGCCGCGCTCCCCGCACCGGGGGAACGGGGCGCTACATACCTCGGGGGTAGCGACCATCGGACACGACCCACCATAGTGCGTGCTAGTGACTACGGTGTTACCAGAGTGGTTAAAAGCTCATACGCCTAATGATTTTCCTCCCATGATACTAGGTGTCATGTGTGTGTCAACATATCTAATACATAGTAATGACTGGAGAAAAACTACACATGCAAAAACTATAGAGAAATAAAATAAATAAAAAGAAATATAAATAGCATGTAAAGTACTGTAAACAATTTGGCAAGGTATCTTGCCTGGCAAGAAGGCTGCAAAATGTAGCGTCCCAATGTCAACACAAGAGTCAGAAGCTACGGCCTCAGAATGAACGTCTCCGGATGCTGAAATAAACATCACCAACGTTCCCAGAATAAGCAAAATAGCTAAAAAGTACTTCTCTTTCGTCCAATTTGGACACAGGGGCAAAACGGTAATTTCAGGTAAAAGTGGGGTCTACATGTGGCCCACTTTGCACCGAAAAGCGTACCAAGGGTAACAGTCTCTAAATGGAACAAGCTATAGGTCAAACAACTCTAAATGTCAATACGAACCCAACGGTATGTCCAAATATGGATTTCGATGGGCCGAACTCAATTTTGTCCAAAAAGTCAACTGTGGGGCCCGCCAATTGGTGATTTGGTCAACCGTCTCAGAATTGCGTGAAAATTGGGTCACAGGACCAGCGCGTTACCACGAGTCCAGTGGCGCAAGTTTTGTCGCAATCTGACAAGCGTGCACAAAATACGCGTGAGTTCCACAAAAGTTGCGACACGGAGTGTGTCCGCGGATACGGCCTGATGCCGGCGCGCACACGTGTCCGAATCAGTCTCCACAAATTTTCACATGTCCGGTTACGCTGCGTGCACCATTCGGTACACTTGGTACACGGCGGGGCGGTCCCGTTTGGCGGGGCGCGCTCCATTTTCCTACTTTTGGAAATTTGGGAAAAGTGGGTTCGTGCGGTTTTGTGACGAATATAATTATGTCCACAGCAACTAATAGCATAGGATTATTAAACAGAAAGTAAACTAGGTCAAGTATTCTACAGGTATAAAAAAGAATCACCAAATTCGGATCTCTGTGGTGGGAGATACGAACTCGACAATATATGTGGTCACCGCAGTTTTTTGCGATTCCAGAATTGGGTCTGCTCGCGCCAACTTGGGCGCTATTTTTCATCTAGGGGTACACGTTTTCCGAGGTTGGCTATAAAGCAAATATGGAAGAGGGTTAAGGGGTGATCATACCGGTAAAGACGGAACAGTGTTTGGTCGAGCGAGTCGACGGGAAACAATTCCGGAGCGAAGGTGTCTCGAGTGGGATTCTGTAGGGCGCGAGGTCGGAGTCGTCGGGATGGTTGGATGGCTTGGTGGGGCTTCTCTGGCTGCGGTGACGGCTCTAGATGGAAAGAGGAGGTCTGGAGATTTAGGTTAGGGTTTGAGAGATAAATATATATATATATATATATATATATATATATATATATATATATATATATATATATATATATAGGAAGAGAGAGGGTGAGGGAATAGGTTCGGTTGTCCGCGCAAAAGGGGTCGGGCTATCCGCTGTGGCTAATGCAATGGGCGGGTTACAAATATTAAGGGCGGACAATCAGCAAGTTGCTGGAGCATACACTCTTAGCAATTTTCTAAGGAAGCAATAAGCATAACATTGTTTATTATTATTATTATTATATTATTAGTAGTAAATTATTATCTAATAATTCTTTTACTTTCTTTTCTTTTCCTTTTTAAATATATATATATACATATATATATATTTGTATATACATATATATTATATATTTACTCATAAGAAAATTCATGGATTAGAATAATGCACACCATTAGGCTAGCAACTGCTCAAGGGGTCTCCTACATGAAATAAATTCCAAAAAAATTCCTGATGGTCCCATAAGTCCTCTAAGTGCCCGAACACCCAAAAATAAAATTAATAAAAATCTATTTCTCCTATTTAGCACATAATGACCATAATTAAATTATTAATTAATAAAAAAAATAATAAATATAATTTTTTTAAAATAGGGGTTTTACATGCTCCCCTGAATGAGACTCTCAAACTGTCTCCCCAAGTCTAGCCTGTCTGCCCGGGCGAAAAACTTCTTCTTGAAAAGGTCCTTGAATACCTCCCAAGATTGTCCTGCGTCAACCAGAACCAGCTCATTCCTGAATCAAGTACGAGCGACGTCGAACAGCTGAAGTCCTACCGCCTCAACCTTCAGATCATCAGAAAGACGGGACACCCTCATAAGACGCTCAATGTCCTCGAGCCAATCATCAGCATAGACGATGCCCTCCGTCCCCTTGAAAACCTTAGGCTCCAGTTTCTTGAAGTCCTGAATGTTGCCTGGCCGAAGCTGACCAACCTGAGGAACAACCTGCTGCTGGATCGGAACTCCTCTCTCAACTACGGCACGAGCAAGCTGATGAGCACTCTCGATGCCCTACCGTAGAAGGTCGGTCTGCCTCTGATGTGCCTCTGACTGAGCCCTCTGTGCCTCGAGCATCTCACGAAACAGTGTAAACATCTATGATGCCTCTGCTGGCACAGGAGGTGGAGGTGGAAGCCCCTCAGATACAGCTGGCACAGTCCTCTGAGTAGGTGGTGGACCTCCGAAAGCAGCTGACACTCCAATCACCGGAGAAGTGACTGGTGCAGGCCCTCTGGATGTCGCAGACCTCTCAGAAGCTGCTCTCCCCTGCTGTGATCTAGTCTTAGGCGGCATCCTGAGACAAGCGAAAGAAAGAATCAATATGGCACAAGATGGAAGATATTCAAGGAAAGGATATTTTAAGAGATCAAGTATCAATACCAATGGAGAATAGTTGAATCAAAAGAATTTTCCTAGATGTGATTGAGTATCTCAGCCTATTTCCTATATCCTATCGCAGTCTCGTAATAGTACAACTAAATTATCGCACTACCACGACATCACATACTTTGTGTAAACCCCCTCACCAAAAATAGGTATTTTGTGCGTATTTTATATTATTATATTTATTATATATGTTGAATTTCTTTAGAGTATTCTTTTAGTTAATTAAAAAATAAATTTCTTGATATATTTACTTATATAAAATATTTATTTAGAATTATTTTAGGTTATTTTAGATTTTGGAGATTTCTAGAATTTTTGGTAATTAAAACTTAGGAAACATAAATTTTTAGGACTTCCATGATTTACTATGAGACCATACTTGAATGTGGTTACTACCAAACATTTATTTTAGAGTTAAAATATTTAAATATATATTTTTTGTAATTTATTTAGAATTTTAAGTAATTATTGGATTTTTGAAATTATTGAGGATTTATTTGGATATATAAAGTCTTAATATTAGATAGATGCTAATTTAGTGTTAATAGATATTAATAAGATTATATATAAATTATTTGTATTATCTTTAATTGTATTTAAGATTATAAATTATTGAGATGAACTCAAACTCTATTTTAAATTAATTCAAATCCTGAGACTACTAGGAAAACAACTTCATGCATATCCTATCCTTATTTAAACTGATCCTAATCATATCCAAATTAGCCAATCCTAGTCTTATTCAATTAAATAGTCTTCACCCTTATAAATATCTATTAGACTTATGAAATAAACTCATCTTTCATATTTTTTTATCCCCAAACTTCTCTCTTTTTCATCCAAAAATAGTCAAAATTCGTCATAAATTCAGCCTCATTTTCTAGTAGTTATGACGACTTAAAAAGACGATATCTCCTAGCTCCGGACTCCAAACGCGCTCCAGTTTTTTTTTGTTAGAATCATATCAAGGTTAGTTTTTTGAATATATAAATTATTTCAATAATTTAAGAATCTATTTTTCCAGAATATTCCGAAAGTGCCAGTTGTCCGAAATCAGACGCATTTTCGTATTTTCGAGATTTTGGGAGATCCCAAATTCGGAATTACAAACCGTTTGCAGTTTTGAAAAGCTGACATGATGAACTTCCAGAAAAGTATTTTTCTAGAATTTAAAATATAATTTTATTCTACTGTAAAATTTGTGCAACGTAGATGTAAATAGGAAACCACCAAAAGCTGTGATCTGTGCGCCCTTGTGGCCATAACTCTTTACCGACTTATGATTTTATAAAAATATCGATTCCAGCGTTCATATAGCCTTAAAATTTATAGGATTCCACACACAAATCCAGGATTTGAGTTGGTTGACTTTTTGGTCAATGGATTGCCTCGATTTGCGTACCATGGATCACAAATCCGTAAAGTTGACTTTCTTTGGACCAAAATTAGGGTTTAACAATAAAATCAGATTATAATAAGATTAAAATACTATTTTAGTTTATTTATTCAGAATTATAAATTAATTAAAATGGAGGAACCTATTCACCCACTTTTGTAACCTAACTTGTTTAATTTATGTGACGGGTAGATCGGACGACGCCTTGAGTTGTGACTTCATCCTTTTTTAGAGCAGGCAAGTATACCTTGCCATTGTACTGTTATTTATATTCCATATGTTGCATGCATCTTTATTTTCTGTCTTTAGTTCATATATTTTAACTGTTATATAAAATGCGCGCGACGGAGTCGTCGTGATACATTTTTATTTATGTATTTACATTGACCTTGTTTATGAGACTACCCCATTATCATGTAGCATTATTAGGTTCATTGGCCTTAACACAGTTTTTACACGAGTTATGAGTCTTATATAGATCATGGACTTACGTATTGACTGATCATCGGTACGTGTGGGACGTGCATTAGGGATAACTGCTGATAGAAACTTTGTATGCTAGAAGACTTAGCAGTTATTAGAGGTCCAGGGACATAGCCTATTGTAGTACGGTGGTCCAATCCTTGTCCTTGTTTGGTTGCAGGATTGGGCTAGGGTACTAAGGATAGGCTATGAACCAAATCATGTCATGGATGTGACATGCTTAGAGCATGGGGTGGGGAGAATAACAAGTACCGCATTTGGGCTCCTTTGTACTTTTTCTTTTGTAACCCGGAAGCTCTGCTGGAGATACGGACGGTGATGACCCCTATACTACTTGGCGGCCTTTGTCGTTCAAAAGACGACATGCTTTGAGGCCCCTGATTCTTCGAGAGAGTCATGCCAATCCCATTTATGGCCAGATAGTCCACTTGTTAGAAAGTTGTTCTCAAACTGCATTCACTTAGATGGTTAGGCGACCCCATTGGATATTTATTTCAGTACTTTATTGGCATGCTTTTATGTATCTTGTTATGTCCCTCTGAGGACCTGGCCCTTCCAGGTATATTTGTTCTTGAGTATTCGCATGAGCGCAGATTCGGATGGTTACCTATGTTTCGAGGATATCTTCTCTTCGAGCCCGTGATTGATAGCTGGTATTCTTATATTGTGTTTATTGTGTTGTAATTTTCCATTCTAGTTGGTAGTGGATTTGTTTCCATCCAACTATCATCTTCAGATACTTTGTGTTGAGATCTAGTTTCATAGATATTGGTTATTTATTTATATTTGATTTTCGTGGATGAGATTTAGATTATACCCTGTGACTTGTGATATATGTTTATACCACTTGTGGATTTGATATTCATATTACAGCGTACGTATGGGTTTTGGTTTCCATATATTGGAGTTGCCATATCCATACGGCTGGCATGCTTACGTGTCCTAGTCCTACATTTTTTCTTTGTGAAGCTGGACCTGCATGGGCCACCACCAAAAATGTGTCACGACCCGCACCCGGTGTAAGGGTACAAGTCGAAAACAACGCCCAACCTACGCCGCAGAATCGGCGGTAGAACGCTGTCTAGATTATCTATCTAATAATATAATGAACCACCAATAATGATAGTATACTCAATCACAGAACTAAGATAGAAAATGATCATGAATCAGATAAAGAATAGAATAGTCATAATATAACTCATGAGTCTAAAATAGTACATCAATGAGTCTGAAGAAATAACAGGAATAAGCTGGAGACAAATCCAGTACAAAAGAATACTATGAAGCTACAACTCCTGGGTCAACTGTCTCAGTTGGGATAAGTCCCTCCTGAGCCAGGGTCTCAGAATCTAAACCCACAACATCCTGGGGTCCATAATAGGTAGGGTACCACTCCTTAGTGTCATCTGGAAAAATATATCCAGTCAGAAAAGGAGCAGAGTACATCTCTAACAACAGTTCTAATCAATGATAAAAACTATGTAACAGTAAATAGCTGTGGATAAACAAGATGCACAATAGATACAAGATATATATATATATATATAATAAGGAAATATTGGAAATAATACAATAATGAACAATATGCCAATGAAACAAGAATACTAAATGACTAAGTGTGTGAATACTAGCTTAACATGTGATCGGCTTGGACAAGATGCAATACGGCCTGGCTAATCATACGTGCGGTGTATGATCAACACTATTCAGTAATCAGTACTTGATACAATAGGGATATTGATCACACATCTATACTAATACTTCCCACCCCCGACTGGTATAATAGATCCAACCACGATATGCTATGGCACGAGATTTCCCAAGAAGATAGCGACTCTTCCCGAGAATCGGTGTCTGTACATGTACAAGATAACCAATGAAATAATACTTGCACCATATACACCATATACCAAGGAATAATATCTCATGACGAGATCCAGATATACCAATCCGTGTAACCATAGTGTCAAGAGAACATGGATATCTACACTAGATACAATGAACATAGAGGATATCATAATTGAGAAACTATCAGAGAATGTAATCGCCTGAAGTCCAATGAATAGTCTCACAGATGTCTGACTCGGTGCCTCGAAGACCTAGATATGGAATACAACATCAATACAAGGTCCCGAAAAGAGAACAAGTTAAACTAGTCAACTTCTAGGTCAATAAGTCAATTCTAAGTCAAAAGTCAACTATGGTCAACTCTAAGTCAACTATGGTAAACTATGGTCAAACATGGTCAACTATCTATTTTTAGGTTGCACAAGTCTAACACAAAAAATCTTGGGTCAAGATACTAAAATCTAAGTCATAAAAATCACATCCTAAAATATTAGGATACCGTATCCCCGGATACGTGATTTCCAAGGTAAATATCACAATACATATATATCAAACAAATATGTATAATAATATAGAATATTAATTTACACATCAAATAGGTACCATGGTTTTGAACCAACTTGGTATCTCCACAAAATCACAAACTTGATACTCAAACCCCGTATCTTGAGTATCCCACTTACCTTGGTTTCCACAAGGTATTACTCAATACCTTGATATAGTAATTACCCTCATATAGAATATATAATATATACTAATATTATACATATAAAGAACATAGCAATAATAATATTATATCTCAATATTAATACATATATATATATATATATATATATATATATATATATATATATATATATATATATATATATAAACACAATATACTAATAATCTGCCTAACTGTCACTGAAAGCAGTGTTGAAAAACAGTGATATTCAGATATCAGACTTTCAGTGACAGTTCTGGCTGTCACTGAACTACCGTCGCTACTGCTGTTGTATTTCTGCACTGCTGCCTCTGCTTTGGTGACGGTTTTCAACCGTCACCATAGCCTCCGTCGCTGCTGTTGCAATTCTCGCCGCTGCTACTGCTATTTAATGCCAGCAGCTCTGTCATTAAATACCGCCGCCACTGTTACAGCGGTTGCTGCTGTTATTCCTCGGCTATTAATGACAGCAGCTCTGTCATTAATTCATGCTATCGCTAAAAAAACAGTAATATGTATATATAACCTATATATATATATATATATATATATATATATATATATATATATATATATATATAACCAATAAATAAATATATATATCTATATATATATAACTCAAATACATATATAATATATATATCTATATATATAAATACCAAATAGCTATAATACTCCTCCTATATAATAATGTACATATTACAACATAGTCAAATGCATACATACATAAATATATAATTAATATATATACATCCATACATATATATATACATAATCATATTCTAATTACTTACACCACACATCCAATTGTACCCCGAAGGACACAAGCAAGTTACATATAATATTTATGAACAAAACTAAGTGTCAAAAATAGATCTATGTGTCCGTGTCAAAATACGACATATACAAAGTCCCGTGTCAGAGGAAAAACTCCCAAAACAACACGTATCACCAAATTGTTGGGATACGACCTACACGTACCCAATTGTGGATACGACACTAGCCCCAAACACATAAACATATGTCAAATTGATCTATAGGATCAATTGACACATACAACAAAAATCATTTTCAGAATTCTCCCAAAATTGACACAAAAAATACCATAACTTTCTCCATAGGTCTCCTATGAACACAAAACCAAATCCTATGGATAGTACATACATATGGGTTGATTATTCATGATTAAATCTCAGATTTAGAAGCTATATTAAGGGGAAAAACTGAATTATACCTATTGGGAGATGAATTCCCAATGAAACCTTCAATTGAGATAAAATTGCCTCAAAATTGTAGATCATTGATCCTCTTTGTAGATCCTTGCTTTTTCCTTCTAGATCCTTGCTTCTCAAGTCTCTAATGGTGATTTGGAAAGAAATTGGAATAAATTTGGTAGGGAAATGAAGGAAATTTGGTAGTGGGAAATTCTGGATCTAGATTTGGAATAAAAAAGAGGAGAGAGAATTTCTCCCCTCTTTTTATATAGGCCGGCCCTTTCCTCTCCCTCAAGTAATTATGAAATGTTCATTATACCCCTTGGGGCCTCTCATAAAGAAATAATTAAGGAAGGAAGCTTCTAGTCTAATGATTTAATTAATTTAATCCATCTCCTTAACAATGAGCTTTCTAAATGGGCTAAGTCTAACTAATTAATTCATGTTGGTCCATGGGTCCAAACTAAACTAGTTAGGTCCACTAATACAAGTCCAAAATAAATAAATAACATCTAACAACAATTAAATAATACAACAAATAATTATTTACCATGCACAATATTTAATTAAATAGGAAATGACTAAAATACCCTTTCCTAGAAAATGTGGTAGTGACACATGTGCACATATGCACAAGCGTCCGAGCATGTATCAGTCACTCCCCTATCTGGCACCTTGTTGTGCATCAATACTGAAACCAGGTTGCAGTCCAGTCTTGACTGTACTGTTGCAGGTAAAATTCCCTCCCCTCATACTACCTATCACTGCACATAACCTTGCATTCAGGTATACTTGATACCCGAGCCCCTCATAATGTGCACAAGTGTCACGTCCCAAAACCAGAATACTGGAAGGCGGGACTGACAAGGCCAGCTACGTATACTTAGAGCACTCCGGTACTCTGCATATACGGTGAAGCTGTAAGGCATGAGGGGTCACTACTATAAACCAATAATCAAGCCTAGGTCCAACAAACCACAATGTCTCAATCACAAGAACAACATGAATAATAACAAGATATAAGATCAGCTGAAATATAATAGTAAAGTGTCACAAACTAAAATATACTGATGATCAAGATGCTAGTAAAAATAAAATGAATAAAGTAGCAAGAATTTGAGTCATAAATGATCAACCATAGGATATATCAATCATGCTAATGCCTATAAGCTAACTGGTCAAACCAAAACATGAGCTAAACACGTGCTCGGTGGCTAAACGCCAACAAAAGTAGAGTGTACATCAGAGTGGGAAAGTAAGAAAACCCGCTCAAGCGGTCTGGTGCTCCTGGTGGCCACCATCCTCAGGAAAGTACGGAAGATCCTCCGGTGCTGCTACTGGATCTGGCCATACAAAACCAGTGGGGTCAGACCCCCAAATAGCAAGTACTACAAAGTAAGCCAATCAAGAAACTTAAACCAACAACACAAGCATTATAAATACTGAAATGTAAAGACTGAAGGTAAAAGATCTCAGGATATTAAAAGAAATATTATAAATCTGCAATGAGACATATCCTGAACTGATAAGCAATAGAGTAACAAGTGCCGAAAATAAAAGTGTGATCATGTAAAGCCTAGACCGTCCGTCATCCATAAATCAAGGCAAATCATATAAGTACGGTGCTAGAGTTTCTTCTGACCGTATGCCCTTGTAGTCCGTCTGGGATATCCATACGCACAAACCAGCACTGGATACTCCTCAAGATACTCCACAATATAAACTATTGGATACTCCTTAAGATAATTGTATGAATAATCGGGACTGGATGCAATCTAAGAAAATTTTTAGCCATGTACTAAGTGAATGTCTAGTTATTAACCCCTAGAAGTTTCTTGTATAAATCCGGGTATGGCATTCCGCAGAATCCATTCTGGACATGATGCAACAAAAAGTTCTAATAATAATATAAACAAGTTTAATATACATTGCATATATGGACTCATATAAACCACGACAACAACCAAGCCATGTGAAACCAAGTGAAGCCAGGTAAAGCCATGTGAAGCCAGGTCAATCCAGATGAAGCCAAGTGAAACCATGTACAACCATGTGAAGCCATGTCCAACCAGATGACGCCAAGTGAAATTATGTACAACCATGTGCCATGTCCAACCAGATGAAACCAAGTGAAACTAGGTAAAGCCAAGTAAAGTCATGCCAAGTCAAGTCCAGTCAATCATGTCATCACGTGTAGCCGGGCAAGCCGGATGAAATCGAGTAAAGCCAAGTCAAGTCATCAGAAGCCATATAAGTTCATGTCCAAATCTGGTCAAGTCATCGCGTGTCCAAGCAAAAGCCAGAAGTATCAACATGAAATCACGAAAAACCAAGAATTCCTAAAGAAAGAGCACGATCGGTATATCGTCGGTACACTCCAGTACACCGTCGGTACACCGGTCTAGAGATAGGAAAAATATAGCAAGTTCTGGATTCCAACAAATTGGTATACCGTTGGTATACTGTAGTATACCATCGGTATATCGTTCCAAGTAGGCAAAAAGTTACTGGAAAATAAAGTTCCACAAATCGGTATACCGTCGGTACAACCCAGTATGCCGTCGGTATGCCGGCCAAGACAAATATCCTGAAGTCGGTCAACAATTGTCGTCAGGATCGGTATACCATTGGTATGCCGATAGGGTTCACAGAAATATCTAGAAATCAAGTCGCTCAAAATCGGTATACCATCGGTATGCCGGTTTTCAAGGATAAACATGGTTAAAGTCAAGTCAAATATGATTTCCGGAATACAAATCAAATCCCAAAAATTACCAGAACCAACTCTAACAAGAAGTCAAGTTTATGGTATGTCTCATATCATAATATGGATTAAATCTCATGGTCACAACTCCGGTACCGTTTCCGTTATCGAGTTACCAAAAGGGACAAAACAAGATTCTACCAGAAATCAAAACTGAGACGGCCACTAGGCTAGAAATTACGATATGAACAATAATAGTAAAGCAAGTCTAAGCTAAAAGTAATAACCAAAGCTCCAGAAAGTAAATGACAGAAAGTATAAGAATTTCACGAAATCGGCAAGATATACTTGCCTAAAGCGAGCTCCCAGCCTAAACCTTCTAGTCCACTACCACGAAAGGGTTAAGAAACCACACTCCAGGTCTCAAGACCACGCATCCAAGCTCGAGAGAGATATGAAGAAGAGAGAAGAGAGAAAGAGAAAGAAAGAAATGAAATGAATCAAGTACTATTTGTAGAGAAAATATCTCGAAAAGTGAAACAAATATCTGCCGGGTAGTAAAGTTTCAATTTTGAGAATTCTTGAGCTTCCTCGAGATCCAAAAAATATAATAACTAGCACAAAATACGAATCTGTATAAATTATGAATACTGTGAGTCAAGTCTCATAACTCTCTTCTCCTTAGAAAAATTTTGTCCTCAAAATTTTCACAAGGATCCAAAATCAACTAACAAGAAAATCCAAGAAAGCAACCACGAAGCCAAAAATAAGCAAGAAACTGATTTGAGCATAAAATTTCCTGGACAACAAAAAAAAAATTCAGAAAAGAAACAATAACAGACATAAAAGATAAGCTAACAATCAATACATACAAAGGCAAATATAGGACACGGGTATACAAATAAGTATACCTCCCGGGTCGAAGAGAAATGGATAATGAGTACGCATATCGTCCTCACGCTCCCACGTTGACTCGCCCAGTGAGTGATGCCCCCAAGCAACATGAACTAACCTGATAGTTTAATTCTTGAGAACCTTCTCCCTCTGGTCCAAAACAGACACGGGCCTCTGCTCATATGATAGGTCGGTACCAACAACCAACTCAGAATAATCCAGGATATGGCTCGGGTTTGGAATATACTGGCACAACTGGGATACGTGAAAGACGTCATGTACCTCATAAAGCGATGGTGAAAGAGCTAGATGATAAGATACGTCTCCAACTCGCTCGAGAATATCGAACATGCCTATATATCTGGGACTAAGCTTTTTCAGTACTCCAAATCTGATAACTCTACGGGTAGAAAAAATCTTCAGAAAGACATGGTCGCCGACAGAGAACTTAAAATGACGACGGTGCTGATATGTCCAATGACGCTGGCGATCCTGAGCTACTCTGAGATATTCTCTGATCTTCCTGATCACTCCAACCGACTGAGAAATCATCTCTGGACCAAGTATCTGTCTCTCGTCAATGTCATCCCAAGCTAACGGTGATCTGCATCTTCTACCATACAAAGCCTCGAATGGTGCCATCTGAATGCTCGCCTGGAAGCTATTGTTATAGGAGAACTCTACTAAATGCAAGTGATCCTCCCAAGATCCACCGAAGTCAAGTGTATAAGCTTGAAGCATATCCTCCAAAGTCTGAATAGTACTCTCCTATTGTCAGCTGTTTGCTGATGGTAGGCTGAACTGAACTTCAACCTAGTACCCAGACTCTCCTATAAGCTCTGCCAGAAATAAGACGTGAACCGCGAATATCTATCAGAAACTATACTAACTGGTACGCCATGCAATTTGACTATCTGTCTCATATATATCTCAGCTAGCTGCTCTGTAGACTGACCCACTCTGAAAGGAAGAAAGTGAGTAACCTTCGTGAGTCGATCCACTATAACCCATATAGCATCTCTGCCAGACGGGGATCTAGGAAGACCGGTCACAAAGTCTATAGTAATATGGTCCCACTTCTACTCCGAAATCAGTAAAGGCTGAAATAGTTTGGTCGGTCTCTGATGCTCAACCTTGACCTGCTGACAAACTAAACACCGAGAAACGAACTGAGCTATCTCCCGCTTCATACCATTCCACCAGAATTTCTGAAAAATATCATGATACATCTTCATCCCTCCTGGATGTACTAAGTACTGAGAACTGTGGGCCTCTGACATAATCTCCTGTCGGATATTTCCTCTCGGCACACAAAGTTGACTCCCAAACCTGAGAGTCCCATCCTCATAAATGCTCAACTCTAGTATGTGTCCTGACTCTCCAGTCTACCTCGATACCTATCTCCTATAGATCCTCCAAAATATGGCGCTGCTTTGTCAAGAAGTAAGCTCCTCCTCTCCTGCTCAAGGAGTCTGCTACGACATTAGCCTTCCCTAGTCAAGATCGTAGTCCGACAATAACTCGAGCCACCTTCTCTGATGCATGTTGAGTTCCTTCTGTGTGAACACATATCTCAAGGTTTTATGGTCTGTGAAGATCTCCACTCGATCACCATATAGGTAATGCCTCCAGCGCTTAAGTGCAAATACTATTATTGCCAACTCAAGATCATGCGTTAGATAAATCTTCTTATGGTCTCGAAGCTGCCGAGACGCATAAGGTATCACTCTGCCATGCTGCATAAGGACACACCCTAGTCCCACTCATGAAGCATTACAATACACTGAGAACCAACCTGGTTCCACAGAAAGTGTCAAAATAGGAGCCGAAATCAAACTCCACTTGACTTCTCGAAAGAAGTCTGATAAGCATCTGACCACTCAAAGCGCATATCCTTACACGTCAGCCGTATCAAGGGTACGGAGATTCTAGCAAAGTCTGCCACAAATTGCCTGTAGTAGCCTGTTAGACCCAAAAAACTGCGTGCATCTTAAGCTGTACGGGGTACTGGCCAACTCTCAATAGCCTCCACCTTGTTGGAATCTACCTCGACACCTCTACCAGAAATAATATGTCCCAGGAATGAGATACGATCAAGCTAGAACTCATACTTGCTGAACTTCGCATACAACTGCTGCTCTTAAAGAATCTGAAGAACTACACGAAGATGCTGTTCATGCTCTTCCTCACTCTAACTATAGACCAAGATATCATCAATAAACACTATCACAAACTGGTCTAGGTAAGGCATGAAGATGCTATTCATGAGAGACATGAATATAACTTGTGCATTGGTCGCTCCAAATGGCATAACTAGGAACTCTCAATGACCATATCTAGATCTGAACGTCGTCTTGGGTATGTCCTGCTCTCTAACTCTGATCTGATGATACCCAGACCGCAAATCGATCTTAGAAAATATAGTTGTCCCACTGAGCTGATCAAACAAGTCATCTATCCTGGGCAAGGGATATTTGTTCTTAATGGTTATCGTATTTTGTAATCTATAATCAATAACTAAACGCGATGAACTATCCTTCTTTCTAACAAGAAGTAACGGGGCTCCCCAAGGTGATGCACTAGGTCTAATAAATCCATTGGCTCTCAAATCCTCAATCATCTGGTACAAGATCTCTAACTCAGATGGTGACATCCTATAAACCCTCTCTGATACTGGCTCTGCTCCAGAGATTAAATTAATGTAGAACTCCATGTCTCTAACTGGTGGTACACCTGGTAACTTGTCGGGAAATACATCAGAAAACTCACAAACTACTTTGGAAAACTATGCCTCCTCAGTCTTTGCCATCATCAGTGTAACCTCTATTTACTCTACTGCACCTCTCAAGAATGAGAACTCCTCTCCACCAGGTACACGAAAGATAACATTTCCACTATGGCAATCTATCGTCGCGTGTCTCGCACTCAACCAATCCATCCCAAGAATGACATCATAATCGCCCATAGGAAACTCTATCAGCCTTATGAGAAACTCTCTCCCGCACACTATAACTCTACACCAGGGATATACTCTATCTACTCCCACGAGATCATTACCAATAAGTATATTCAACCTTACATGTAAGAACTCGGACTCCAATCCAACTCATGTCGCAAAACGTGCAGATATAAATGAATGCGATGCACCAGAATCAAATAAAGATGAAGCTGAATAAAAGTGGATAAGAATGGTACCTGCTACCACCTCTCCTGCTGCCAAAGCCTCCTCCATCAATAAAAAGAAGGCTCGACCCAACCCTCTGGGTATTGGTCCCCTTTGCTGCTGACCTATAGGTCTCACATGTTCATGGGCCTGCGCATACTGCTGCAGCCTCTGCTGGAATACCTGAGCCTGTAAAGGCAAAGGCCTCTGAACCTGCTGCTACACTGGTGTTGGTGCCCTGTACTACGACGCTGCTGGCCGAACTGCTGACTGGGCCGATGATGATCCAATCCGTTTTCTCCTAGGACATGCTCCGACCGTGTGGTCTGATGCCCCACACACCAAGCATAATCATGTGCCCTACGGCACTCTGATACTATATACCCAGGTTTCTTGCAATGGAAACAATTACGGAAAGAAGAAGAAGAAGAAGAAGAAGAAGAAGAAGAAGAAGATGACTAGCTCTGCTGTGGAAGTGTCTGGGAAGACTGCTTAGATGATGATGTCCTCCTCGCTCGAACTGCTGGAGCTAGTGCTGATGACTGGGTTGCTGATCCTCCTGAAATGTTGGGCCTCTTCTGACTCCTAACTCGATCTGTAATCCTCTGCGATATGTACTCATACCTCCTGGCTGCCCGCATCACAGCGTCAAAGGTCTGAAACTCATGCTTCCCCACCTCCAAGATAATCTCTAAATGGAGTCCCTGCTGGAACCTTCTCGCTCTCTCCAACTCGGTTGCTACCAAAGTGGGAGCAAACCGACTAAGTCTCACAAACTCCGTCGCGTAACCAGTCATGCCCTCCTGCCTGAGGTTGTTAAACCTCTGTTGAAGCTCATAGCGTGCCACCGCGTCAAAATATCTCGCCTGAAATCTCTCAGTAAAAACTTTCCATGGAATCGGTGCTATGAAAGAAACCTCATGTGCTTCCCACCAGTCATTAGCCAAGTCCAACAACTGTAGCCTTACAACTACTATACGCTCTTTTGCCGGAGTCCCTGCTGCCTCTAAGATGGACTCAGTGTCCTGCAACCAAGCATCGGACGAAATTGCGTCCTTTGTGCTATAAAAGTATAGAGGACCGAGACGTCTGAAGCTGGTCGCAGAATTATGGATATGAGAACCACCTCTCTCCAACGCTGACTGGACCGATTGAGTGAGTATATCACTCTGGTGCTGCAGGGTCATCATAAAACCTCAAAAAATATCCATCAGGGCTTGGGCAACACCCTCTGTGTAGTGTCTCGCTCCGCGTCGGCACTATGTACAAGAGATATCGATTTGTTGACTCAAAAATGGTATCTTCCTTAAGAGCTCCTTGTTGAACCAGGAGATGACTGATCAAGGTAAGTGGAAAGAACTTCATTCTCTGATTCTTGCATGCCTTAATAATGAATCTGAGTTTTTGAATGATTGTTCTAAGAAGATAGTTTCATAAGAAGAATGATAGAACATGCCTTTGCATGCTTAATAAGAGAACTATGATACCATTACGGGTATTGGGCTGTATCGATTATTTTAAGCTACTTTTGTATAGAGGGATATAATGTATGGAATGATGCCATTGTATTCAGAGAACCTCGTGCCTCAATTTGCCCCGTATACTCAGATGGGTTATTGTTTGCAATACTGTCCCTCCGCTGCGTACTCGATCGATTCGATGATAGCCTCAACTTAAATGATGTTGCCTTGTGCGGGCACAACCCCAGGCTCACACGATATCACGTCCCGATGGCAAAGACAATATACGTCCGCGGGAGCGCCGAGGCGCGGTGATTCGTGCCCGGCGGGGGCGTTGTTGGGACCTTCGGGGTCGGGGCATGACACTCTGGCTGCTCGGACTAAACTGGGTGCACAGGTGCTGTCTGCTAGTCCGGTACTGTCGGCCGATCTACCTCGGGATCTACTCTAGACTCTGCCCCTGAATGCTGAGGCCAATCTCCAGGAATATGCTGGGCTCCCGAATGCTGACCCTCCTCGAGATACACTCGATCCATCTAACCTATAATAACAGGAACAATGCCCCTGAAAGTTAAGGACACAAGAGTCAATCGAAGAACATAATAGATCAACGAATAAGTAGATAACATGTTAAGAATCAGGGATGGAGATCAAAGACTAGGGATCAAGGGGAACCATTTAGGATTGAGACATCTAACAACAACAACAAATCCTACATATCTGTAAAAATTCAGATCAAGTATGCTCAAACAGACATAATCCGCTCAGACAGACCTGCATGGGCCACCACTAAAACCATGTCATGCCCTAAAACCAGAATACTGGAAGGTGGGACTGACAATGCCAGCTATGTATACTTAGAGCACTCTAGTACTCTACATATACGGTAGAGTTGTAAGAATTGAGGGATCACTACTACAAACCAACAGTCAAGCCTAGGTCCAATAAACCCTAATGTCTCAATCACAAGAACAACATGATAATAACAAGATGTAAGATCAACTAAAATATAATAGTACGGCATCCCAAACAAAAATATACAGATGATCAAGATGCTAGTAAACATAAAATGAATAAACTAGCTAGAATCTGAGTCATACATGATAAACCCTAGGATATTTTAATCATGCTAATGCCCGTAGGCTAACTGATCATACCAAAACAAGAGCTAAACACGTGCTTGGTGGCTAAACGCCAACAAAAGTAGGGTGTACATCATAGTGGAGAAGTAAGAAAACTCACTCAAGCAGTTTGTGTTCCTGGTGGCCACCATCCTCAGGAAAGTACGAAAGATCCTCTGGTGCTGCTACTAGATCTGGCCATGCAAAACTAGTGGGGTCAGACCCCCAAATAGCAAGTACCACAAAGGAAGCCAGTCTAGGAACTTAAACCAACAACAAAAACAATACAAATACTAAAAGATGAATACTTAAGGTAAAATATCTCAGGATAGTAAAAGAAATACTATAAACCTGCAATGAGACATATCCTGAACTGATAAGCAATAGAGTAACAAGTGCTGAAAATAAAAGTGTGATGATATGTAAAGCCTAGACTATCCATCATCCATAAATCACGACAAATTATATAAGTGCTGCTTGATACTTTAACTAACTAGGGTTATCACAATCCTAATTACTAAAAATTATAATGTAACACGATGTTAGAGTTCCTTCTGATCGCATGCCCCTGCAGTCCGTCTGGGATATCCATACGCACAAACCAGCATCGGATACTCCTCAAGATACTCCACATTATAAACCACTGGATACTCCTCAAGATAATTATATGAATAACCGGGACTGCATGCAATCTAGAAAAATCCCTAGCCATGTACTAAGTGAATCTCTAGTTATTAACCCCTAGCAATTTTTTTTATGAATCCGAGTGTGGCATTCCGTAGAATCCATGATAGACATGATGCAACAAAACAAGTTCTAATAATAATATAAATATGTTTAATATACATTGCACGTACTGACTCATGTAAAGCACGACAATAACCAAGCCACGTAAAACCAAGTGAAGCCAGGTCAATCCAGATGAAGCCAAGTGAAACCATGTACAGCCATGTGAAGCCATGTCCAACCAGATAAAGCCAAGTAAAATTATGTGAAGCCATGTCCAACCAGATAAAACTAAGTAAAACCAGGTAAAGCCAAGTAAAGTCATGCCAAGTCAAGTCCAGTCAATCATGTCATCACGTGTAGCCGGGCAAGCCGGGTAAAATCGAGTAAAGCCAAGTCAAGTCATCTGAAGCCATGCAAGTTCATGTCCAAATCTGGTCAAGTCATCGTGTGTCCAAGCAAAAGCCAAAAGTATCAACATGAAATAACGAAAAACCAAGAATTCCTAAAGAAAGAGAACGATCAGTAAATCGTCAGTACAGTCCAGTACACCATCGGTACACCGGTCAAGAGATAGGAAAAATACTGTAAAGTCTGATTCTAACAAATCAGTATACCGTCAGTATACTGTAGTGTACCGTCGGTATGTCGTTCTAAGAAGGCAAAAATTTACTTGAAATCAAAGTTTCACAGATCGGTATACCGTCGGCACAGCCCAATACGACGTCGGTATGGCGGCCAAGACAAATATCTTGAAGTCTGTCAACAATTGTCGGCATGATCGGTATACCGTTGGTATACTGTAGTGCACCATCGGTATGTCGATAAGGTTCACACAAATATCTAGAAATCAAGTTGGTCAAAATCGGTATACCGTCGGTATACTGTGGTATATCGTCGGTATGCTGGTTTCTAAGGATAAACATGGTTAAAGTCAAGTCAAGTCTGATTTTGGGAATCCAAATCAAAATTTGAAAATTACCCGAACCAAGTCTAACAAGAATTCAAGTCTAGTGTATATCTCATATCACAATATAAACTAAATCTCACGGTCATAACTCCGGTACCGTTTCTGTTACCTAGTTACCAAAAAGGGACGAAACAAGATTCTACCAGAAATCAAAATCGAGACGGTCACTAGGCTAAAAATTATGATATGAATAATAATAGTAAATCAAGTCTAAGCTAAAAAGCAATAACCAAAGCTCCAGGAAGTAAAATAACAGAAAGTATAAGAAGTTCACGAAATTGACAAAATGTACTTGCCTAAAGCGAGCTCCCAGCCTAAACCTTCTAGTCCACCACCACAAAGGGGTTCAGAAACCATACTCCAAGTCTCAAGACCATGCATCCAAGCTCGAGAGAGAAATGAAGAAGAGAGGAGAGAGAAAGAAAGAAATGAAATGAATAAAGTACTATTTTATAGAGAAAATATCTCAAAAAGTGAAACAGATATCTGCCGGGTAGTATACCGTCGGTATACCGGTCATATAGTAAAGTTTCAATTTTGAGAATTCCTGAGCTTCCTCGAGATCCAATAAAATTCAATAACTAGCACAAAATACGTATTCGCATAAAATATGAATATTGTGAGACGAGTCTCACAACAAGCCACAGGCATGCTACTACTGCTGTACTTGTGCTGCTAACCCGGGTGATGTCTTTCCTTGACTGCTACCAAGTGCTGCTAACACTCGACCTCCCCTCGATCTAATACCAACCAACACCAACTCAAACAACAACAAAGCAACAACAAGGTAGCTATGCACTGCAATGTGCACAACATAACCCTTCACCACAGACCTGACACCACAGCCTCTCAATTGTCTTCCATCTAGACACTAAATGGCCTACTACCCGAGCAAGTTGATGCCCATTGCTACTGTCACAGCTAATTTCCCCTTCTTCAACTGAACCGTACAAGAGTGCACACTTACACCAACAAGATACTCTATCTATATACCTATGTATACTGATAACATACACACACACACACACACACACACACACATACTAACACACTATATAAATTCCAATGAGCAATATAACAAATACCTAGTGTGCAACTTCAATAATATACTCATCCATACTATGATACTCCCATGATATATGCTCTAACTACTCTCAATCACCACCAAAACATTATGAACACAACTAATATATAAATTAGGACTAGAATTAATTAATATAGACTAAGTATAATAGACCTATGAAAATATGGACACAATGAACCAATAAAATAAAGAAAAATACCAATTCTCAATCCCGTGTCACAATGTATCATGACACGCACTCCCCGTTGTTTGCGATGAACAAAGCTTAGACAAAACTTTGTATTGAAAACTATTAAAAAGAAAGAAGAGTATGAGATATCCTAAATAGGAATCTAAGTACAATTGATTCAAGAAAAGTATATCTGTAGAGATCTGATCTGCAGACGATCACTTTACTCCTTGGACCACACGACGATAAAGAAATACAGGAATTCTGTGAACAACTTGAAGAGTTTGGCAATAAGAAAGCTTTTGCAACAACGACACGCCAAGATTCTATTTCTCTCCTTCTGTTCTTGAATTTCAAAGACTTGAAAATCCCCAGCCCCCGATGCCTATGTCTCAATACCCTTTTTCTAATGGACGTAATAATCCTGTATTTATAGAGTTTATGAGCGGTTATGAAAGTGTGCGCGCACTTTGGATAGTCTGTACTGTTTTACCATTGTGCGCGCACTTTTGATGGACTAACACCCCACATTCTTAATGAGTGGGTGAACAACTTGCTACCTGCTTGACACGTAGCTTCCTATACGAGGAAAGCATAGGTCGTGGGTGATAGTTTTTTGTAGACATTACACGAGAAGCATGGCATGTAGGACACATAATCGTAACTTCTCTTTGTCAGCTAGGATCATAGGCGCACTTTAGAAGTGGTCTAGAGATTGGTGCACTTTTGGAAAGATTGGCTATACAAGCGCTCTTTTGAAGAAGTAGCCATAATGGCGCACTTTTAGAGAATTTGGCCGTGATGGCGCACTTTCGTTGAAGTTGGAACATTGGTGCACTTTTGATGAAGTTGGCCATGATGGCGCACTATGATGAAATTGGACATGATGGCACACTTTTGTAGAAGTTGGCACAGCGGCACACTTTTGTAGAATTTGGCCCAACAACGCACTTTTAAAGAAGCATCCATGATGTCACACTTTTGATGAAGTTGGCACAACGACGCACTTTTGTAGACGTTGGCTCAACGACGCACTTTTGAAGAAGTAGCCATGATGGCGCACTTTTGATAAAGTTGGCACAACGACGCACTTCTGATAAAGTTGGCACAACAGATGGGTCGCTAAACAATAACCTGGGTCTGCGTGTCGAAGATCTTCTGCAATAAATGAATTGATCTCTTCGATTTCTACAACTGTCAGCTATTAGTCTGTTGCATTAAATGTTAAGAGCAGGGTAGGGACATTGTGCGCCAATCTTCATAGCATTAAGATAACGTGCCACATTAAGAAAGTGCGCCATAGTGCTAAGCACTAAGAAAGCGCGCCTTTCTTCTGCTGGGCCCTTTGTGGAGAGTGCGACATCTGTGTAGATGTATATTTTTTTATAATTCTACACCCGTGTCCAATTGTAGACACATAGAACTCATCATACATCACAATAGACTCAATTTGTTCTATTGAGGATACGACACAACCAACACATGGACACAATTCAAAATTCTCCCAAATTGAGCCCAAAAATTAATAATAAAACCATAAAATGCATAGATCTTGTCACACTCCAGTCCCAGAATACACGGGACTAGGCCACGTGGCAATAGCCAGCTACGTACCAAGGGGACTCTAGTCCGACTCTGAATACGTATAAGCTGTAAATGAGGGCCACTATCTAGATAACACGGTATACATTTATGTGTCTCAAACCACAAGGATATGTAATAAAGAAGGGACAACATGCATTATTGTGTGCACACCACACTACACTCATCCGAATAGACTCAAAAAAATAATATAAGTATACAAATACTGGGCTATACTAGCAGAAAATAAGCAAAGATCATAATAACTGGACAATGAAGAAATAAATACAAATATCGAGTAACAATACCTGCATACCGGTATAATACTCATCCGCAGCTCCAACCTCCCGTCAGCAATCGACCCTACAATCTGACAGGGAATCAGGTCCTCAGAGGGACATAACAAGGTACAAAAATAATATGCCATAGTAAAACAGAATATAAAACGTGTGATACGTCGGTGTAATCTAGCATAACCACTTAAGTGTGACACAACTTGAAGACAATGTTCGACACGTGGGCTTTCCAAATATAAATTCGTAGCTCCGAGACACAGAGACACACGGTGCGTACCGTAGCTCCGAGCATAGAGTCACACGGGTGATACTACGACTCCAGATACATGATCTCTGCATAAATAAGAATATATATATATATATATATCGCGTGCAAAGTAGACCAAGCGTCTAGTAACTGTCTTCTCTTCTCAATGCGATCAACGAGACGCGTCCGCTGCTCGCTGAGCCTGAACCTCAATCTAACAGTCTCGTCATACTGAAATATCTAGTACCAATCATGATCCTATAGTCATCACAGTTTTCGGTCATGCTTATAAAATCCCCTAATTTTAAATATTATATTTAATTAATTAATCATTGAATTTAGTTATTTATATTATTTCTTAGTTAATTAGAAGATAAAATTTATTGATTTAATTACCTAGATAATTACTCATTTAGAATTATTGCATAAAAACTATTATTTTTATTCTATTTTATATGTTGGGAGATTTTTCTAGTGGGCAAGGTTCAAATCAGATAAAAATATATTTAATTTTGTCACCATTTTTAGGAGGATCTTCTATGGAGCTATGTCTAGGGTCTGGTGACTCAGACTCTGACGTGGACGCAGATAAGGGCATGTACGAAGGGCACTCGCATCAGACACAAAGTTGGTGTAGTGACGCTGCGAAAGTTTTTGCGGTTGCTTGTAGTTTTGTCCCGGGTTGATCTGTTTAGGTTGCGGAATATAGGAAGCGAGGATTGTATGGCTTGGGTACCGCGACATGCCATGAAGGTCGTGAGGCTGCTGGGTTGCTTCTCTTTTTCTACGTTCTTTTTGAATGCATCTACAGTTAGTTGTAATCACATGAGTTAGTGGGACTTAACACCCTTATTTCTTGCCCACATTGGTGGTGGGTAATTGGGCCGCAAGAGATTTGTCTCCCCTATAAAAGGCTGTCATTTTTCTCTCAGAAAAAAGAAGATTGTAAACAAGTGAGAACAAAATAGGGAGATAAAGAGCAACATTTTCAGTAGCAACAACAACATGTGTAATGTAGTAACAACGAGAGCCCTGTCCGATCTCTGTCTGACGCCTAGGAGGTGAAAAAAGTGAGCATTTTAGAAGTTCTTCCGAACTTGCTGGTTCTTAGGTGAGAATCGACGAAAAATGGTCGTTTCTTGATTTGATCAACAATGATTCTAGTCACCCTAACAACGAGGCGGTTAAAAGTTATTTGCAGTGCTATACTACGGTTGTTAGCTTTTGCTCTAAGCGATTTAGTGCACTCGGCTCGCTTGTTGCTTTAACTTGCATAATAGTGATGCTCGGTGTACATCCCTAGCAAGTTGATATTCTGCGATAATATTTGCAAGATAGGACTCACTGTTTTTCTTTGCAAGCCAAATATAAGCTTTATTCTTGCTAGTAGTGCACTTGTGCCGGACTTAGCAAGTTTTGATCCTGACATTTGCCTCTTCTACGAAAATATTGACGAAACTTATACGATTTTTCAACAACTTTCAACAGCACAATCAGAGATAAAAGGGTAAGATAGTAAATGAGTGTATACATGGACATTCAGATGTAGAGAAAATGAGAATGCTAAGATTGATGAGTGATAATACATTAAATGATAGGATAATCAATGAGTGTATACATGGACATTTAGAGGTGATGCCAACTGTGGACAAAAAGAGAGAAAATCGACTTAGGTGGGTTGAACATGTGCTATGTTGCATGGACATGACAAAATGATGTTCGTACACGTAGGCCACGTTTGGTTCACGAAATTATGACATTGGGAAAGAAAAGTCATTACTTTCCTATGTTTGGATGCATGAAGGCAAGGGAGAGGAAATGAAAATGATTCCCAAAGAAAATTCCTCCCACCCACCCAAATAATTCACTTTCCCACACTAAGGATTCACTTTACCTCCTAATTTTCTTGGCTTTTCCAAACACCATAAAGAAAAATTGATAGGAATAACAATTTTTCAAATAAAATAAATAACATGGAATCGATTTCCTCTCATTTTCATTCCGTGAACCAAACGAGGTTGTAGTGTGTATGTATCCATGACTATATATGTACTCCTGCAACATATGTGACTACCTTTGTACTTCTTTGGAAATGTCCATGTCCCGTATCCCTATCATGTCCATATCCGTGCTAATATCCATACAATATATGACATGTGCAACACAATCCAAAAGATGTTCCCGCAGCTCTCTTGAGGAGAACTGATAATACAATGGTTAAATGAGCCACTAAGACTAGGCAGACGTAGACAAACATGATTTGAAGTGTAAAAAAAAATAGCGCTACAAAGGACATAGTTGATGGCCCTTAATAGAATTGGATAGAAAAAAAATAAACTTGGGATAAAGACTCCAAACTTTATCCAAAATAGTTTGATATACTAATAATAAAGAGAGAAATGATTAATTATTTTCAAATTCCATGAGGTCTTCACTTATCATCTAAACTTTGATATTTGTAAATTTTTGTGTGTTACTTTTCAAATATTTATGCTATTTTAACTAGATTTTTCTTTCTTTTGAACAATAACATACTAATTTCGAGTTTGGAAGATTAAAAACTTATATTTGAATCATTGATTTGAGACGAGGGATAAAATTGTCAAAACAAGTGCTTACATAAACGCATATGCAGATACATCAGCATCATTATCCAATCCAATCCAAACCAATCCAAATAGAGAGACCAACCGTCCACTCTCTCTGTGACGCCTGCCAAAGTTTACCGCAATATTTGGGGAGAGTAAGGGGAAAAAAGAGAGCCAATTTCTTTTCCATTCTCCTCAGAATTTTTTTCCTGGTAATTGCTCTCTTTTTTATTTCTTTAGGTTTTGGTATTTATTTAATGAATTCGGTTGCATTTTGATTGGAATATTTGCAGATTGAGTTGGGTTCTGTTGGAATTTGATCTGTGTCGGCTATGTTTTTTTTTTTTTTTTTTTTTAGGGTTAGGGTTTTTGTTTTCTTGGAGAAGGAGAGGAAGAAGATGGGGGAGAAAAAAGATACTCTTTTAGAGAAATTCAGGGTTAGGCATGGAGATGGTGGGCTAGGGTTTGGGAAGATGGTGAGCTATTGGTGGAAGGTAGAGCTATATGAACCGTGATCTTATAGCAAGCATAAAATTACATTAGGATTGTTAGGTTATTCCCATGGAGCTCGAACTCTGCTCGCTCGGCATAACCGCTTTTCTATATCTTCAAAAACAGCCACTTGGGCTACAAGCTCTTATATCTGATAGTTGCCTTTTCTTGTTCTTGTTATCGAGAAACCCTACGTATGATTAACACGCTTGCCGTTACTAAATCCCATCCTCCTCGACCCATTAGTCGGCTCCACAGCTGTCGAATATAGTTGGCGAGAAACCTAGCCACTTTTCAACATAGGTGTTCATGTTGTTGTCAAACCATCCACCCGCCCTCCACTATAACGTGTCAAGGGACCCCTACCCCTTCTACACCTCTCCACCGTAGTCCTTCCTCCGGCATCGTCCAGGTAGGCTGTAGCCCCAGGAGGTCTCACCGAGCTCTCCTCCTCCTCCTCCACCCGATTGGTTTTCCACCCAGGATCAAGAGGATCACCTGGATCGCCAAAAAAATGTAGATTCCCTCTAGGAGCTGCCATTATATATATATTGCTGACATAAGACCAGGGCTTATGATTTTTCATGGGCACGTTATGCCCTTAATTTTAAGGGGGAATAACCGAGATGGGTTCCTATCAGGGCTGGAATGACAGAAGCTAAGAGCCCCAGGAGGACGTGGAGGAGCGGACATATAGGATTGTGGTGTTGACGATCAAGCCCAAATGATAGAGGTGGCGATTCAGGTGGAACTGTGGATCCCGAGAGATTTAGCTTGAGAGAGTGTAATAAGAAAGTCATGTGCCTACATCGGGGCAATTAGTATAGATTTACCAATTCCAATATATGTACACACACGATTTTTTCAATCGTAATCACTTATGCAAATTATATAACCAAACCCAACCTACATATCCTTAGAAACCAAACGGTTTGGTTAACCAATGGATTGTTTAGCTCAATTAAGGATAGAACATGGACATTTTTTTGAGGGGGGTGCTTAAGAGTAAGCACATTCAAATTTCATTCAATAGGACTAGTATTATAATACAACATTTGGAGTTTAATTAAATCAAATCTATTACTCAAAAAAAAAAAAAATTCTAATAACATTCACAAATGTAATTCGACGCATTAACTAATATATACCATTTGAAAAATGCTTACCAATTTCTAGATCGTGGTCGAGTCTTTTTTTAGTTTGAGTATTAAGTATTAACCCATGTGTATTTCTAAACCGGTAACCTATATATATATATATATATATATATATATATATATTAGAACATATATAAAAGTGGGTTAAATGAAGAGGAAATCACAAACTGTATCCGACTCGTAGAAGTATTTAGAAATCATAATCGAACCATCATGATTTGTTGACTAAACCGATCTGACCACTATTCGGTTCGGCAGATTAACCGAATTTAAAGTTAATTTCGAACAACCCTACTTATATATAAGAAGGGAAACTTCCTCATACAAGTCTATCCAATTTGGGAGGGAAGTACTAGATAGACCCGCTAACTCTAACAAGTCAACAATAGCGTGTTATTTGAGGAATTAGATTGGATAGACTAAAGATATTAATTGGAATATTTTTCTTGCTTAAATATTCTGTCCTTTTGCTTTTGTGGCCTAGTGAATTAAGGTTCTTTGGTTTCTACTTGAATTTTGATTGGATATGTGTTATTTTGAGTATTCCAGATATTAGTTCTTCCTATGGTTGCTGATATTCTAGGAATTCAATTGTTTAGGGAGTTAGGTATCTTGGAATCATGCAAGTAGTTGAATATGAATGTTTTTGGGTGCTACTTGAATTTGGTAGGACATGAAAATATTGGTTATTTGAGTTGAAATTTTAGGGAACGATTCAAGATATGCATGAGACTTAATTTACACTATTGATTCTTGTTTTCTTTCTATTGTACTTTGAAGTTAGGATAGTGTCTAATTCTAGATTTGCTGAGCTTTTTGGTAATCTATTGTTTGGTGCTAAGATTAGTGTTTATTTAAGAACTTAGATTGAATTTTATCATCGTTCTCGTTGTGCAAGCCTTCTCCCTTCAAAATGGGTCATCTATAGTAAAGCAATGCCAGTTTATGTGATCTGCTGTTCATCTGACGTCAACCCTTTATGTTGGTCACATTTTCTAACCAAGGTAACTATGAACATGAGATGACCATGCCATAAAACCTAGACGGTTGGCGATCTTGTTTGATATTACGATTTTGTTTTTGCTTAAAGGTTCTTGATTTCTGGACATCTTTAGTTAACCAAATAAATATTTTTTCTTTTATTTTGGTGGGGATTGGTATTCTGACTGTGTGAGATATTTTGAAGAGATTCAAGATCTCCTTGAGACTTTGTTGTAGCTATTAATTCTTCTTCTTTGCGCATCTTTTAAGACCTTCAATTCTATTTTAGGTAGATATTTAGGATACTGGGAATCTTTAGTGGATTGTTTCTTGATTTTACTCATTTTTTGTTATTGGGTCTTTAGTTGTTTTTATCTGATTAATTGGTACGTTTATCTTGTGTATATCTGTCTGATTATGGTTGGCTGATAAATACTGCTTCACATCTAGTTTTGGCCTTTTTGGGTCTTATAGATCCTTTTTGCTGTTAATTTTGTTTTTTTTATTTCCAGCAAATGATCACTTTTAGTTGTGATTTGGGAAAAACCTTGTTTCCTTTGATTAAGGATCTAAGGTTGAATGCAAATCACATAATTACCTTATTCTGCATTCTTTTTAGGAGAGTCACTAGTGATTTTTTTAACCATGTGTTAGGATGGGCTGGGGAATTTTTGATCCTGTAGAACTTTTCACAAATCTAACCCCATAGTTTGCCATCCAATAGTTATTAAATGTTCTGTTCAAAACATTGATTCCCAATTAGTCCAAAAAAATGCCAAACTGTTTTTTACTTTGGAATCATTTGAAAGCTTCTATTTTTTTAATATCAGTTTGACTATTTTGAATTTATTGATCTGTCTCTGCTCTTCACTACTGATTTGTTTAATGCTAGAATATCTTGAAACAATTTCAAGTTCATTGAGACATCATTGTGATTTTGATTTTTTGCACAGACGTTGCTAGCTTAGTTGAAGTTGGCAAGTAAGTTGCAGATTTCCACAAGCAAATTCTTCTAAAGTTGTAGGTGCTGTTGGGAAATTGCTGGTCCGATAGGGCTGGTTTCAGCAAGTCAACCACGGCTCTAAGGAAAGAAACTCGTTCTTCAATTAGAAGGGGAAGAGAATGTTCACAGGGTTTCCCTAAGTTTTTGCTTGCGTCCCCTTCTTTCCACGGTGGTCGGGGTGCCCTACCTTCGGCTGGTGGGCATCCTTCCGATTTGACCTACCTTGCTGGTGGTGGTGCTGAACGTTGATCAGACTGTAAATATTCGCCTACAGATTTTTGTAATCAATTGTGACATTAGCATTATAAAAATATGGTGTCGTTCAAGCAGCTTGAATGCGAATACCCTCATGTGAAGTTAAACACTACAGAACAGTGCAAATGTCATCAAATGCCACCCAGAGGTTAGTACCTATTCAGATTTTTATTCACCAATTTTCTTATACTTTTTTTATCACTTATGCCAGTTATTTATTCCTATATGAATGTTTGATTCTTACTGTCTCAGTTTGAATTAGGCTTAGTTTCTACAACATCAAATCTTGTTTATTGATATACTGGCATGCATATCTTACTTCCAAAATCTGTGGGAGAAAGGGTGGCATGCAGGGACAAAGACTTCATTCCAAACTCTTGGGGTCCAACATGAACTCTTTTCTCCCCTTCAGATGTATCAAAGGCCATCTTAGCAAAATTAGCCAGAATAAGCAATGATCAAGCGGTTTTTATTGCATCAAACCATATTCATTTTGGTCTCTGGTACTCCTACCAACTTTGTAAACTTAGATTGTATCCTCCTCCTAACTGGTGTATTAGTTAACGAAAGGAACCATGATTCAATGATGGGAGGCCAAAACTAGAAATTTATGCAACTACATAGTGTTCTTTTTCCACAAAAGTTTTGGTATCTTGTCCTCTTAATTTAGTGATGTTATATCCAAATGTTACTGGATGGGATTTAAATTCTAAAGTCGACTATCATTCTGTTTACTTTGACTCTTTATGTACTGTCATTGTTTTCCTTTGATCTTCACTGTGAAGGGCCTTCCACAGCGAAGTGTCCTGTCTCTATTACCATGTTCATATTTAGATAGACCACCTTGCTTTCTTTTCTCGTACTTAGCTGTGTTCTCTGCCTTGTTGCTCCATGGCCATTGTTGTTTACATTGCCCAAAGCCTCACGGTTTAACAGTCATGATTTAGTTGGACATATTACTGTCGAAACCCTGGTTACCACTAATGTCACCTTCAAAGCATGGTTTTAAGTATTCGCCAAAACTGATACCGAAACTGCCGAAACCCTCCCAAATCCCATCGAAACTATACTCATAAGTAGGGTCCGAAACCGATAACAAAGCCGAGTTTTTGAACCTTGCTTCAAAGCGAAGTTCTCTTCCTCGAGATCTTTCGACACTGCTCAACTACGGTTAAGGTAAAAGCCCTGCCATTCTGTTGCTAGGCTCTTCTACTTTGACATTTTCTGTGTCTATCAAACATCCCCCACCCTGTAATACCCCGCTCTCTTTGAGCAATATAGTGGATTTGCCTACTTGTTAGCTCTATGGTAGGGTAAGATCAGGCTCACTTTTGAGCTATGATTTGCCATGTTGAATGCTGAATCTTGATTTGTCTTGTCCCTTTCGATTTGGGTTGACTTGGTTGAACCACTCGGTTGGAGATGGTGCCTTAAGATTGTGATTGGTTAGACTTGAGTTGGTTGGATGCTGAGGATTTGGATTTGCGTGGGCCGTGGAGATATTTGTCTAATGGGTCGGATTCAGAATGGATTATTGGATAAGGCCCATGAGTGGTATGATACCCATTAAGAAGATTTTCTACCAAATCAAATTATATATTTTAGAAATCTTGTGATATCTTGGAAATTTTCATGTATCTTAGTAGATTGGATAATATATTTGGAAATAGTATTATTAATATTTTAACCACTTTAGAGTTGAGATCATTTCTACCTTCCGCTTGGGCTTTGATTGGAAATTGAGACTAGGTTCATTGAATCATATCTGGAAAGATTGAGTTGGTTGTTTAGAGATAGGGCTCTATCTCTTTGAAACTACTTTGGAAGCTACATAAAGAGTCACGCGCCTTTCATTTCATTTGTTCCATATCATTCTACCTTTGAGATTGAGAGAGAGAGAGAAAGAGAGAAGAAGACATTGTAGAAGGCTATCGAAGTTCTGTCGAAACAGTCTGATGATCGACTACAAGTGTTAAGGAAGACTTGTTCTACCCTTCGGGCATTCCAACAAGTAGAGTAGATGAAACCCTTCTTTCCTTGATCTCTCACTTCTTAATTATCTTTCGTGTTTCCCCTTATATTCCTTTTCGTTTATGTCATGATTCATTGAACCATATCCGGAAAGATTGAGTTGGTTGTTTAGAGATGATGACTCTCTTTGGAAGCTACATAAGAGTCCCTCACCATTCATTTCATTTGTTCCGTATCATTCTACCTTTGAGAGAAAAAGGAAGAGACAAAGGAAGAGATAAAGGAAGAAGACGTTGCCAAAGGCTATCGAAGTTCTGTTGAAACAGATTGAGGGTCGAGGACAAGTGTTGAGGATGACTTGCTCTATCCTTCGGACATTCCAACAAGTGTGAGCGGATGAAATCCTTCTTTCCTCGATGTCTCACTTCATAATTAAAGAATTATCTTTCGTGTTTCCCCTTATATTCTTTTTCGTTGATGCCATGATTTTTAAAGAGACTAGATATAAAAAGAGATTATATATATGTTATATGCTTCTTGTATGCTTTACGTTAATGAAACCTTAACGAGAATGTGGAATAATTGCTTATTAAAGAGGGATCTATGTGCATTAAAGCTGTTTGATGAAATCCTAATATTAATAAGTTAATGTTGGTGAATGAACTCGTTGTTGACACGTATGTTGCTATAGTGTGACATTTTGTTATAATGATAATGTGGTGGAACTATTATTAGTGTGGAAATTGTCATGGAACTTACACTTGGGAAGTATTATTAGTGTGGAAATTGTCATAGGACATAATATATAGAACAATATTGTGCTAGTCCCTTGAGATGTAATCATTTGAACCCTTAGATAGTTCTCAAATTCTTTCGGATGATACTTATGTTGAATTTTGCAGCTAAGCATTGATATTCTTCAGCTTGACTCTAAAGGTTTCCTTGTCCACTGATCTAATGGCGTATTTCCGTTGCCGCATGAGATTGAATCGAAAATTTAACCCTTGGACAAGTCAAATTAGGCTTATACGACATTACGTTCCGAAGGACTCCATTATTGAAAATCGGGACGTGGCTCCATATAATTTTGTCTATTTTCATTCCTTCTTTCGTCCCTAAAGGTCTAAAGCTACTCTCTTCGACCTATCCTCTCCATCATTGCCATTAGTGTTTTACAATCTCCCATATCTCTCTCACCCTACCTTTGTTTCACGAAAATGGACATGGACATAAATAAGGACAAAGGAGATAGGTGCAATAAGTAGTCACATATGTCGCACAAGTACGAACATGTACCCATGTACGAACACGATACATATATGGACTCAATTTTTCTGTGTCCATGCAACATAGGCCCCCACCAATGTTGCTTGGTCTATCCTGTTGGTCTATCGCCACCAATGGTAGCCACCAATGGTAGGATAGCTTCACCATCAAACCACCTTCATTTTTGTTCATTTAATAAAATTTAGGGTCCTTAGGTATTTTGGGCATAAGCTTCAAAATATTACATGTTTGTACATCATTGCATATTCAAAATAACCATTCTTGATGATGTTGTTAATATTACTTGTTTTCATTTTGAAATCTTTTAACTCCATCTATAATGACTTTTAACGTAGAAATTGTTTATGGTTTACAATAGTACTTTATGTTACATGAACATGCCAAATTGGCATCTGTGCCCGTGTCCAATACGTACTAGACACGGGTACGACCTGGATATGACATGATACATATATGTCTCGATAAGGTCTAGAGACGGGTTAGACCCGGTTCAACAGTGAACCCAAAAGAAAAACAACAAGTAGCGTATTCAGCCCAAGTATTGTTTAGACACATGTTGGTTTTTCTTTTAAAATCAGGTTAATTTATACATGTACCCGAACCTATAAGATAAATGGACTTTTAAACCTAAACCTCTTTCCTTTTCTCTCATCGACATAACCAAAAATGCAGCAGGAACAACCAGAGAAGAATAAGAGGAAAAAAATATGAATGCTTGTGTTGGAATATAATATAATATTAAAATAATAATATTGTGCCCTATCTGTGCTGTAACTGTATCCTAACCTTTTTGAAAATGGTTGTTTCTCGTACCCGTATTGTGTCCATAGACGTATCCGTACTCCTGCAACATATATTTTACTCAAGATTTCTTAATTTGTACGTTCTTAGATTTTTGATACATTTTGTAATCTCGTAAGCTAATTACATCATTTGTTTCCACTTAATAAACTTGAGACTTCTCAACTCGAGACGGTTTATTAAACTCCTAATGCTAATTATTCAGTGTACTAAAATTCGCTGTGCGGATTCAGTGCGGAGGAGGGGCGTGTAGCGCCTAGATGCCGTCTAGGTGACGAATATGTTTTTTCTCCTCGTCATCTCTTGTAACAACTTGTATAGTGTTATATCATAATGAAACAAACTTAATAAAGAAATCATCTATAGGTATTCTACCATTATCATGATTCATGAAGACATCATCAACATTATTTCATAATGAAACACACATAATAAAGAAATCACCATATCCATAATACAAATTTAAAATTTCAATGTTCTAAATCCAAATCCAATCTTAAAATTCAAACAACATATCCACAATAAAACTAAGCATACAAAAAAAAACTTAAAATCTGAAATAGTCGAACAGGACCGCACAAACCCGCCGAAAATCGGTTTTTGGTTTGGCCTAGGGCCGTATAGCGCCTAGGCGGCGGAACATGCCGATTTTTAGAACTATGCAATTATTATCATGTGTGATGTTGGAGTTTGTTTCTGTGTTTCTTTTTCCAACATCAGTTAATTTATCTAACAACTACTTGTACATCAGTTGATTTATTAAAATTCTGACTGGTCTCAGATACCAAGGCACATCTTTACCAGTTTGCTACTGTCAATGGAAATGGCTCTTGCTGTGGGTTTTCACCCAGTCTTGAGGAGGGACAGGGTTTACTGGATATGTTTCTCCTTTCTCAAGTATTTCTCTTATATGATCCTCCCGGAAATGTGTTTTTCAAGTGTTTTCCTACTTATTTTTTTTGTTGAATAATGTTTTAGTGGGAAGATCATTCCTGTAAGGGTCAGTTTGCATACGACGTGACCATGTGTGAAACAAAGGTACTTCTTGGGTAGCCAAGGCCACTTGTGTGATAATATAATTGTATTTCAATTGTGAATTTAACAAAGAAATGCTTGTGCAGGTTGTCAGTGGGGGAAAGCAATTAATTGCCCAGTTGAACGAGAAATGGAATTCAAATTTCCTTACTGAATTTGAGAGCAATACCTTCCAACCACTGGGCCCTTTAAAGCCAAGTTACACTAAAACCCTTGAGGAGAATATACTCTTCTGTGTCACAACAAGGGAAAAAGAGTGCTATGAGCTTCTCCCTTCAGCGGTGCTGCCGAAAGATGGAACCTTGATTATGATAAATGTAAGTGCTAAAGTTGCAATTTTTTTAGTTAATGGTTAAAGTAGCTTTGTGAAGTTATAATTCATTTTGATGACTTTTAAGGTGAATCCTGTTGAGTATGGTCACATCTTCATGGTTCCATATGACATTCGTCGGAGACCACAATTTCTGGATAAAAGAATGCTACAGTTGGTAGCGCATTTTGCTGCTGAAGTCAATAGTTGCTCATTCCATATCTCCTATGAACACAATATCTCTTCACATTCAGATCACATATATTTTCAGGTAGAAGTCTTGCTAACTTTCTCATGCTATTTCCTTTCTTTAAGCATGTACTTAATTTACTAATTGAAGCACAATTTAGGAATTGATTTAACGCTTAAACAGACAGGATTTTGTGGAGTTTTTCACATCTCACAAAGTTCTCCTTCAGATCTCATTAAACTTATTCCAGTGTATTTAGATACTAATCTATATTTTTCTATTGTTTGGTATGCTAAGGATTTCCATTACCCTAGAGCAAAAAAATATTTAGAATATAGAATATTCTTTGTTATTCATGTGAGTATTTATATTACTCGTCTTCTATTAAGCAACGGTAATGGGATGAGTATCCGGTAGTACGTACGGAATACGTCGATATGGTAAGTTTATATATATATATATATATATATATATATATATATATATATATATATATATATATTCCATTTTTGTTTACCTACCAAAACTATGGTGTTTGTTCACCCCCCACTAAAAACTTGGTATGTGTCATTTTCAAGGTCAAAACCACTTTGGATGTTTACAAAACCACTTTCAAAGTAGTTTTATGTTGGAGGAAAAATGACGTGACAAGTTTTTAGTGGGATGTGAACAAACACCATAGTTTTGGTGGGTGAACAAAAATGGATTCTATATATATACACACACACACACAAAAGGATGTCTTTATCCTCTGGAGAATGTGGCGATATTAGGGTTCCTTAACCCTCTTGACCCGCTGAGAGCTGGATCCATCTGGCAGGAGGATGGGTGGACTGCAGTTTCTCTCAATAGACGAAAAGTGGGCTCTCGGTCGAAGGCTAAGACCAAGGAGATGGATGTTCTACTTGGCAAGCGGTCCGGTAATGGACCGACTCCCTCGAGACTCCTGCGGGAGCAGCCGCGCCCTAAGGGTGTTGGGATAGGTCAAAGGGAAGGACGACCTACCTTGCATGCCTAGGATTCAGGGGAGAGGGTCTAAAGGAGATGGTCCTCTCCTTATCGATTCCGAGGTCGTGGGATAGGTCAAAGGGAAGGACGACCTACCTTGCATGCCTAGGGTTCAGGGGAGAGGGTCTAAAGGAGATGGTCCTCTCCTTATCGACTCCGAGGTCGTGGGCTACTATTTGTGCCCTTAAGGTGGCTGATGTGGCTGTCTGGCTTTTCTATGCGGAATCAATGCTAGTACATGGTATGCGTACGCCAGACATCTCCGTGGACGACTTGCTATCTTGGCGGTGGAGTAGAGGAACACGGTGGCGATATATGTTGTCAGCTCACGTCCTTCTTATCTAGTTGTCTTGGCGTTTGCACGTCGAGTGTAGTGCATGTCTGGATCTGTAGAAGCATTCTCTAGTGAGAATTGATTATTCCTTCTTAAGTTCTCTCTTGAGTATGATCTGGAAAGGATCCTTTCTGAGGGCCCGTAGATGCTTGGGGGGGGGGGGGGGGGGGGGGGGGAACTGGTTGTTACTAAACGCGGATCCTATGGTGTCCTTCGAGCGCAACCTTTTGGCGAGTGTCCCTATCTGGGTTTTGTTCCCAAAACACCCACTTCAGCATTGGAATAACCCGGCTCTCGTAATTCGCACTCCAATTCTGATGGACTCGGCCATTGCTAATCGCTCGAGGTTGGCATATGCCACGGTCTTTATTGAAGTTACGACGTCTCGTCCCCTTGCTTGTGTCCCGGTGCGCCTTCCAGACGGTCGTTGGTTCGAACATGCAGTTTCTTATGAATGGGGCATCGTGTCTTTGCAAGGCATGTCGATGTATTGACCATGAAGAATCCTTCTGTCCAGGCCTGGCGCAGGCTGGGCTACTGTTGAGGGCCCAAACCGAATAGGGGGCACCAAGTTTAGGGCTCAAAAAGAAGGGGGGGGGATTTGCCATTTATTAGCTAGTCTGAAACCAGTCTCCAGATCGAAATCGTGGGTATTAATTAATTTAGGTTGTTCCTAGGGAAGAAGAATTGACGGAGTCATGGTGGCTATTTCTTCAGGAAGAAGAATCGACAGGTAACTGCATGTTTCTTATATAATTATATATTCATCTATATGAAACAAGTATATTTATCTTCTTCTTCTTCTCTCTCTCTCTCTCTCTCTCTCTCTCTCCCCCCTCCAATCATGTTTCTCCTTTGCCTTCGAATTCTCAATTTGCGAAAATTCTTGTAAAAATTTATCCTTTCTTGGTCCTTCGGATCCGTTACCTGTCATTTGAAACTGGTATTGTTTCAATTTCTCCAATTGGTTTGATTCAAATCCCTAAAATTTTAGGTTGAAATCTTCTCTCTAATTTTTTGGAGCTGTAGTTATGTTTTGTGGGTGTTCTGTTTTGTGGGTGTTCTTCCAATTGTGATGTTATTTGTAGGTTTGGCCATTGATGTTTGTTTTTAATGTCAATCTCGATTTTAAATGGCTGAGCTTTCTTCATTGTCACATGGTAGGATTATGTATTCAGGCATTACTTAGCCTATCTTCCTCATCTTCCTTCCTCATTTGGTCGTTTGTGGACAATTTTTATTTTTTTGGAAATTTTCAATTTTGCTATCAATGTTCTTACGAGAAGTAATCATGCATTTTCAATTTTTCTATCAATTTTCTTGCGAGAAGTAATCATGCAAGATATGCCTAGATTACTTATTAATTGTGTATTTTAAGATTATTTATGATACACTGAACAATCAATTTGATTTTATTCTCTTTTATATCTCATTTGTATATAATTATATATAAATTATGTTGAACAAATTCTCACTCTGGTAATCTTAATCCGAGAAGTATGGTCATTCAGAAGAATATAATTTTTAAAGAATTGCTATTATTAAATAAGGATCGAAATTCTGGCCAGCCAGAAGAGTAATCTTTTATTTATTAAATTTCTGGTCATTTATTAAATAAGTAGTATAATTTTTCCTGCTCTCGAACATTTCGATCATTTTGTACCAGAAGATCTGGTGCTGGAAAATGTGAAAAAGTGGTTTTAACTTCTTCTTTTTTCGCTTTATTGTTTCTTCTTCTAATTGAACCATACTTTTTTTTTTATTGTCATGTATCTTTTTGGTGTTTAATTGTTAGTAATAAATTTTTTATTTATTTGAAAAAAATGGGCATTTCAAAATGAAGGGCACAAATTTTTCTTTTCGCCCAGACCTAATATACCTCACGACCGGCGCTGCTACTGTCTGGACCCTACTGGAGATGTCATCCAGAAAGAATTGATGGAAAGGGAAGGTACGGTGGCTGCCCCACCTCTCTCCAGTCTCGTGGAGAAGGAGCATAGTTAGAATTTCTGATTCTCTGTTTAATCTCGTTCCTCCTGCGCTGTCCTCTCGGGCCAGCTCAGCCCTGTTGCTCTGGGGTTAGCACGGGAGGAGAAGTTATCGAAGCTGGGTTATCCACCAAGGCAGCTCTCCCTGACTCCAATGCAAATCTCCCTGGTATCTTGGATCACGGTACGGAGCGGGGGAAGGAGTTTGTAGAGAGGTGATTCGGTTCCCTCAGGATCTCTCTTCAAAGGTTGTACATGATCCCATTGCCAAAAGATGGAGTCGTTGAGAGCGCTGAGAATGCTTCTGTTCAGGGGGCTTCCGGAGTGGAGGCGGCTCCTGGACTAGACAATGCTCTCCTCCTGACAAATAAGTGACACCAAATTTGGAATAGATGATTTGTTTTTTTATTCTAACAACTAAACCGTGTATAAGGTAACCAACTAAACCAAATTTGGAATAGATGATTTGTCTTTCTTAACTAAAAGTAGTAAGTAAGAACTTGAACATCACAAGATATGCACTAACAGATTAGGAGAGAACAACTACCAGTCTACAAGACATAAACTGAATAAGTAATTATTTTTAGTAAACAGCAAGTTGATACCTCAACTGTAGTCATAATTTGAATAAGGTATTAGTCAAAGGCATCTATCATAGAAGAGTCTCAAGCAGTTAAGAAAAAACAAAATGACAGAAAACCAAAAAGCCAATTAACCACTGATTAATCACTAAGCTGCTCATAAATCTTCTCCCTACTAGAAACTATGGCTCATCATCATCATCCAAGCCTTCTATCAAAATGGGGTCGGCTATGGAGCATAAGAAAACTTTATACAAGATTTGACAAAGTTTTAGACCGGCTGTCAACTTGACGTTAGCACTCTTATGTTGGTGCTGAATTTCTAGTCAAGATAGCTATGAGCAGGAGATTACCATTCCACAAACCTAGGTGGCCAGTTGGTAACTAGGTAGACCTTACCTTTTGGATTGTAATTTAAGCTCATACAACCAAGGGGCACTATCCAAGTTTCTTCCTTAAACTATGACGAGTCTAGTCGAAGAAGTAAGATGATATAATCTGTTGTAGAGAATTGCATTCATCTCTATGATACTTTACACCAAAGAGTGAATGAATAACAATCCCAATTGACAATGAGAAGTTAAATATCTAGAGGTAGAAGAATCACTATACCTTTTGGATACTATCCTCTACGATATGGTTTGCTGTAACGCCCTGTTCGTATGACATAGTCTCGCTTCCAATTTCCCCCATAGATTTTCAAATTCGAATTTCTCTGCCTAGTAACCATATTTGGGTTTGGTACAATGAACTATTTGTCACTTTTCTTGGAGCTTTTTCTATCTGCCGTCTCTAGGATTTAAACACCTGGCCCAAAAACCACAGTTCTAATTGTTATCTCACCTTGCCACAAGGTTTGCTATAAGTTCACTATTTTGAATCTGGGAACTCTTTGAATTTTCTTGTGAAAGAAGTTGTGCTATACATGCGTTAACAAGACTTAAAAATCTAATAATTTTTTCCCTCTGGTGTAGGCCGCTTATTTTGCAAACCATTTTCCTGTGCTGTCCTTTCCTACAGTCAATATCTTTGACAATGAAGGCATAAGCATATGTAAGATTCCAGATTATCCTCAAAAAGCATTATTGTTAATGAGTGAGAACTTGGGGCGTCTTGTTGGAGTAGTGGCTGAAGTATGTTCATCTTTACAAAAGAATGAAAATTATGTGTTCAATCTGCTTGTCTCGGGCTGCGGCACAAAGATGTTCCTGTTCCCTCAGGTAGAATCTTTCTGTCTACTTTGTGCATTTCTGTTTGTCATTAACTATGTTATTTCTGCTTCTAATTCCTTTGGGACTTGATTAAATTCAAGAAGTACCTCTATAAGCAGTCAGAAATATAGATGTTGCAGAAACTGTCAAATTTAAGTTCACTTCCATAAATTTGAATTATAAGAGGCATCAGAGAAGCGAGCAAAATGATTACAAAGAATGGTAAGAGGATCTCATTCATATTGTTTCCTTGATCCTTCATAGCCCTAGTGATTTTAAATTATTTTCAGAGACTCAAGTCAGATCTATATACCTTAAAAACAGGAAAAATATTTAATAGAATGATAGGACTAGACACGGTTCATCATCATCATCATCATCATCATCATTATCATTAGTATCATCCAAGCCTTCTCCCTTTACAATGGGATCATAGCATGGAGCATAAAAGCTCCATAAAAGAATGGACAAATTTTTTTATGACCTGATGTAGACCTGGCATATTTTAATTTGGTGCTAAATTTCTGGCTAAGGTTGCTATGAGCATGAGAGGATTGCGTCATATCACCTAGATGGCTAGTTGGCGAGTAGGTAGACCTATCTTATGGCTATGCAGTTTAAGTTTATGCAACCAATGAACACCTTCCAAGTTCTCCCAGAATATAAGAGTCGACGAAGAGGTAAGATGATACAATTTGCAACTAGGGGTATTGCATGCATAGGGTGAGAAGAATGACATTTCCGATGACGATGATTATTTATTATTTTGGAAGAATTGATCAGTTACTTTTACTTTAAAACCAGGTCCATCTCCCAGCATCTGGAATTCACCTCTCTGCTTGGGAATGTGGAGGCTACTTCACGTACAATGCAAAGTCTGAATTTGATGGTGCTTCTGAGATGGAATTATCCAAGAGAATGGCATCCGTCTCCCTCGGCAACGAGGACTTTGAAGCACTCGAGCAGCTTTGTTGCGGTATTGCTATGAATCTGGTTTCACTCTGATTTGGTGCATCAGTAGCTCGAGTGATATTTTGGATATACTGCTGGTATTCACGAACATGGACACATTTTGCATGTGTTATTATAAATATGTAGTTATGCTACTCTGTGACTTTGGAATAAATGAACGTGAAAACATGGTAAATAATGTATTTTTCTCTTGCCTTGTTAAACTGTTACCGATCATTTGGAGGAAGTATAACTAGTACCGTTGAAGAAATTGAGTTTACTGCACCATGGTGGTGGTAGTGTCCATCTTCTGTTGCAGTGATAGGCTAATTTGTAAGGCAAATTCTATATACACTCCACAATTTATTTAGGACAATCCAGGTTTTTGAAATTTTTACTCAAGACAGTCCAAATTTTACATGGAACAGTCCAACCCTAATCCCAATTCCATCCGTTAGAGACGGCGAAGGCTGGAGGAGGAGTCTGGAGGAGGGGCCTCCGCTGCCGCTCACCGGTCCGCCCTTGCCGTCTCCCGTCCCTGCACCTTGTCCGCTTCCGTCATTATTGTTGCCGTCCGTCCCTGCTGCTACTTCTTCTATACTCCTCCTCAGGAATCAAAAATGTTGACAGTGGAAGGACTGTCAACATTGTGACAGTTCTGGAGAAAAAAAAATGGACAGTTTAGGGTAATTTTTTTGATGCAAATTCGTAAATAACTCAATAAATAATTTAGACTAGTCTAAGTAGATTTTGTAGTGCCCGTGAAATTTGCCTTTTGTAATATATAGTTAAAGATTTGAGTTCATATTACTGCATCACCATCTTGGGAGTTTACTAAGCCCTTCATGTGTTAAAGATCCGTTGGCCAGTACTATTTGAATCTTTGTCAAGGTTTCGTCTAGTCGAGATAATTTTGACATCCAAAAACGTCGAATTACAGGACCATTTCTAACATTCTAAGCACCATCTACTTTAACTATCGAAAAAAAGGTCTTTTTCATACATTCTATAATCTTGTTTTTGTAATTTCAAAAAATTAATGTCTAAATTTAAAATCGGAGACTTCACATTAGTTATACATAAGGAGGTTAAATTTGTTGGGACCTTTCGTTTTTTGGGGTCCTTTGCAATCGCAATAGCTTGTGTGCTCGGAAACAACCTTGCTTCTATTCTCGTCCCAACCTCTGATTCTGGTTTGGACGATGTCACGTCTCAGTCCCAAAATACAAAGATACTAGTCACGTGATAATGGTCAGCAGTACAACTCCAATAGACAAACCCAATTTAATGGACCCGTTAGAATGTACATAAGCTGTAATAAAAATGCAGTCTACACCATTTATCACAGAATAATTTTAATCTCATCCATAAAAATAAACATAACTAAATATGATAGACTAATCAAGATAATAGATAAAGGAAATAGTCCATCATTAAGTCAACATTTGTAGTGTCTCGGGGAACAACCTGATAAAATAAGTCAATACATAAGTCCATGAGTCAAGATATGAAATAAGTGAAAGCATAAATAACTGAGTATGTAACAGAATACACATGAGAAATTCTCTGGCACAACCTCGTCTTCTGGTGCTAGTACTGCTCCAGCGTCAGCTTCTGTCCCGTTTATCTCGGGGTAATCCTCCTCTACTGTACCTGGGGACATAATCCGGATCCAGGTCCTCAGGAGACATAACAAGGTACAATAAACACTCAATCCATGTAACTAGCTATGTGAAATGCAAATGAGAGCATTACTCATACTCAGGCTGAAACTACTACAGGCTCTGTGTCGGAGAGCCCATAGCAGCATGTAATATCTCGAAGGGCTAGTAAATGTGCCAAAGATAGAGTCTAAGGCACCACATGTAGTATATATATATATATATATATATATAATCAGCCTATAGTATGGTGAGACTCTCCCCTTCCATGTAACCTCACGTATCACATAGTAACACGCATGGCCAAGACCTCTATCTATCACCACAAGTCATAAGTACAAGTATATAAGTATCTCTGTAAACGTCATGAAGCCTATAGTCCTACACAGAATTCTGGTACCAAAAAATACATCAAGACAAACTCTATCTCATGTAATCAGTGTCAGGTGTCCAATAGGTGGTCGTGCTAGTAGTGCAAGAACGTAAAAAATGGGATCGTGGTATCAACTCTCTAAGTGACGTTACACGACTCCGCATACGACGTCGACACCCGAATCTCGTTCGGAAGCTAAGTAACGTCTCATGGTCCTAGGATGAACAAGTAAATCATAGATGTAAAAAGAAAGAACACAAGCAATTAATATCACATGATTTACTGCAAATTGACAAGGTACACCTGCCTAGGTTCTGAGCTCCGTCAGTTGCTCCGATATAAGTGGAATATTCAGGTACGTCTCCGAATGGTGAAACAAACATCACCATTGCTCTCAGAAAATATGAAATAGCTAGGATTGACTATCCATAAGTCCAATTTGGACACAAGGACAAAATTGACAGTTTATGGTCAAAGTGGGGTCCACATGTGGCCCACTTCGCACCAAAAATTGTGCCAGAGATAAAGTTATCCAAATTTGTCAAAATTAGTGTCTACGAGTCCAAAATGATGATACAAACCCAACAGAATATCCAGAACTGGATTCCGATGAGCCGGTCACGAAATCGCCTATCAAGTAAAACCGTGGCGCCCACGAAATGGGGTTTCAACAACGTTCTCAGAATTGAACCAAACTTGGGTCACAGGACCAGCATAACGCTACGAATCCGATGGCACAAGTTTTGTTGTGGAACGATAAATGTCATGTCCTGATCCCGAAAGGGTCAATCGTCCTCGCTGGATCCTTTACGGAACCTAATCGTCCTCGCTGGGGTGTGATGCCGTGCGAGCCTGGAGTTGCGCTCGCACAAAGCAAGAACGTGCAGTGATAGGAACCCATTTTGAAACACAATTTAGAAATCACATTCACAGATATTTGAACACAAGTATAGGTAGAAACATGATTTTCATTGATAATTCAGAGTAATTTACATAGAGTTTACATTGATGCGCCTCTCGGCTACTTGATTTGCATTATAAAAGATAACTCAAAAGGCATGGCGCGCTCCATCAGATAGTCCACGTTGTTCATACATTACGCCCTTGTATAGATTGAAAGTCCAAGCCTCCAAAATGAACTGACTCCAACTATACTTCAAATTAGAGGTGCTCCTAACGCCTCCTCGTCTATCCACTAGCGTTGCACCGCCTGAGTGCCTCAAATAGTTGCCCATAATGTGGGTCAGTACTCAGCTGTACTGGTGAGCGGGATGAACCCACTCGACTAAATCGACACTAACTTATTAGGGGCGAGCATGCATTAAGATGATCTTTCTATAAAGAAGTAAGTGAATTCAATTCATATCAGTTGCATGTTTTGATAGGAATAAAAATAACATCGAAATCCATCAAGTACATCGGTTGCTTACTCAACCGATACACGCCTTCCCTGCAACGAAACACAAGTATACTTACCATATGCACAAGATAATAAATTAGCATGTGTTCTATTCTATGCGGTCATTGGTGTGATCGACACCTTAGGGACTTATTCCAAGCATTGCGGCGCGCCCTGTCAGCCCGGGTAGCAAGCCCTGCTGAAGGTCCTATAATGCATTGCGACTAGCACGATCAAATATTCCCCCCCAGGTCGATACAGTTCCAGTGCCCCGGAATACCGTTTTGAGGAAAGCCAAACCTTGTGCACAAGTTATCCCAGACCATGCAAATGCATGAACAATTCATATATCATACAATGCATGAAATGAAATAGAAGAACTAAAGCAGCAATATATATATACTTATGCAACAGTTCATATTTTCTCAAGCCGAGTTCCGATTTTGGTATCCCGTAGGTCCAAACTCTATCCGAGGCACCAGGCCGCAACCAACAACCAAATTCCTTTACAAACAAACTCAAGTTTATAAGGTGTGCAAGCATATAGTAAACTAGTCTACAATTCCCATGTTCCTTTCTTAGTGGCTGGCATGCATTGTTGCTAAGGATTTTCTAGGCGTCCAACCGGGCATCATCGAGTGAACATTTGAAACATTAGAGATGTGGGAATGAAGAAGTAGGAAAGAAGGATCCGAACCACTCACTGGTTAAGGAAAAAATGCTGAAACAAGGAGTCCCGCCTAGCGACGATCAAACGTCAGTTACGCGGACCTGCAACAGCACGAGCACCGAGTTATAATTCTTGCCTATCCTTCCAGCCGAACTCCCCAAGAATCAAAGCTCCAAACGAGAAAGCCAACAGCAAAAACCAAGCAAATCGAAAGCAACACCAAATCACAAATTCCAAAGCGGCAATCAAGAAAACCAAGCAACAAAGCACAAAAACTATTGGACTTGTTTCAATAGAGGCCTTTCCATGATTTGGAAAGGATCATCGCATTTCGTCCGTGGAAAGAAGATGCGGAAGATCTAAACTACGACTCAGACGGTCTAGCCACAAGTCCAATTACATAGTGCATATTTCGGTCGGATCGGGATTTGAGGCACTACATAATATACCACTAAGAAAAAGTTTCGTCCCGAAACTTAAGAACAAGGCCTTACCTCCGACTGAATGAATAATGAAGGATACTTCTCCTTCATCTCCGACTCCAACTCCCAAGTTGATTCCCCAACTGAATGGTTCTGCCACAGCACGCGAACCAAGGACATCGTACGGTTCTGAAGCACTTTATCCTTACGATCCAGAATCTGCACCGGCTCTTCTGAATACGATAAGTCTGTGCGCAGTTCCAATTGTTCGTAGCTAACCACATGACTTGGATCATGCACATACTTTCAAAGTTGAGAGACATGGAAGACATCGTGTACTTCAGCCAAGGCGGGAGGTAGAGCAATCCTGTATGCCATAATTGTCACTCGTTCCAGTATTACAAAGGGGCCAACAAACCTGGGACTCAGTTTGCCCTTCACGCCGAAATGCATCACCTCACACATCGGCGTCAATTTTAAGAAGACATGATCCCCGACCATGAACTCCAAAGGTCTACGATGAACATCGGCATAGCTCTTCTGTCGGCTCTGCGCCGTGCAGTCTCTTTCCCGAATCAAACGAACATTCTCAACTGCCTGCTCCACCAGCTCTGGCCCGAGTACCTGCCGCTCGTCGACTTCGTCCCAACATATTGGAGATCGACACTTGCGCCCATAGAGTGCTTCGTACGATGCCATCTGGATGCTCGATTGGTAACTGTTGTTGTACGCGAACTCTACCAACGGAAGGTACGTATCCCAACTAGTCTTCAAATCGATTGCACACAGCCGTAATATATCTTCAAGTATCTGATTTATCCTTTCTGTCTGTCCGTCAGTCTGGGAGTGGTATGCAGTACTGAACTTTAGCTTGGTTCCCATAGTAGACTGTAGGCTAGTCCAAAAATGAGATAAGAAACGTCCATCACGGTCAGAGACGATTGAGACAGGTACTCCGTGTAATCAAACAATCTCGTCTATGTAAATATGTGCTAACCGATCGACGCTCCAAATAACTTTCATAGGAAGGAAGTGGGCCGATTTGGTCAAACGATCAACTATGACCCAAATCGCATCATGCCCCCGCGGCGTCTTCGGAAATCCCACAATGAAATCCATAGCGATGTTGTCCCATTTTTACTCAGGAATAGCGAGGTTCTGCAGCTCCCCACCGGGCCTCTGATGTTCAGCTTTTACCTGTTGACAGGCCATGCACTGTGACACAAAGGTCGCCACATCCCGTTTCATACCGTGCCACTAGAAGGTCCTGCGTAAGTCCATGTACATCTTGGTGCTCCCCGGATGCAAGGAATACTTCGCATAGTGTGCCTCTGTCATAATTTCCCTTCGGAGTACTGGGTCGCTAGGAACACATAGCCTTCCTTTCATCTGTAAGGCCCCATCTTCGCCTGCCACAAAGTCAGACGTCTTCCCTGCCGAGATCAGCCCACGTACTTTCGTTAGGATCTGATCGCCCTCCTGAGCATATTTGATTCTATCACGTAAACTCGGTTCAAGATGGAGTGGTGCCAGCTGCACTCCTTAATGTCGAACTCGAAACTCGATGCCCATCGCCTCTAGATCCCGAAGTAAACGGTTGTTTATGGATAATGAGCCTACGTACTTTCGACTAAGAGCATCAACAACGACGTTTTTCTTGCCCGGTGTATATGCGATCGTCAGGTCATAGTCCTTTATCAGTTCTAGCCAGCGCCGCTGCCGGAGGTTCAGTTCCCGTTAGGTGAATAGATACTTGAGGCTCTTGTGGTCTGTATAGATTTTGCAAGCAACACCATAGAGATAATGCCGCCACAACTTCAGTGCAAACACAATTGCCGCAAATTCCAAGTTATGTGTCGGGTAGTTTTTCTCATGCTGCTTCAGTTGTCTGGAGGCGTACGATATTACCTTATCCCTTTGCATGAGCACACACCCCAAGTCGAGTCCCAAAGCGTCGCTGTATATCTGAAACTCCTCTACCCTATCCGGAAGTGCAAGAATTGGAGCTAAAATGAGACGTTGCTTAAGTTATCGAAATCTAGCTTCACACTCATCACCCTATTTGTATACAATCCCTTTCTGAGTAAGGCGAGTCAAAGGCGAGGTCAGTTTAGAAAATCTTTCATGAACCTACGGTAGTATCCCGCTAGGCCCAGAAAGCTTCGAACTTCGCTGGCTGACGTAGGTTGCTTCCAGTCTACCACCGCCTCTATCATCTTTGGGTCTACGACGATGCCTTCTGCCGAGACGATATGTCCAAGGAATGCCATGCTGTTCAACCAAAACTCACACTTGCTGAGCTTAGCGAACAACTGATGCTCTCGTAATATCTGCAGCACGATCTTCAGGTATTCCTTGTGCTCCGCTTCGTTCTTGAAATATATTAGTATGTCGTCAATGGATACGACCACAAACTTGTCCACAAACGGCCGAAACACGTGGTTCATCAGATCCATAAAAGCTGCAGGGGCGTTCGTCAAGCCGAATGACATTACGAGAAATTCATAGTATCCGTATCGGGTTCTAAATGCAGATTTGTGAACATCATTAGATTTGATTTTCAACTGGTGATAGCCTGACCTAAGATCAACTTTAGAGAAAACTGTTGTACCTTGCAGTTGATCAAACAAGTCATATATCCTTGGCAATGGGTACTGATTCCGCACGGTCGTCTTATTCAGTTCTCGGTAGTCAATGCACAGCCGCATGGATCCATCCTTTTTCTTCACGAACAGCACCGGAGTGCCCCACGGAGAAACGCTTGGACGAATGTATCATTGGTCCAACAGATCTTGTAACTGTACCTTCAGTTCTTTCAGCTCTGCTGGGGCCATTCAATAGGGTGCCTTCGATATCGGTCGCGAATCCGAAAAGGTGTCAATGGAGAATTCGATCTCACGATCAGGAGGCATTCTAGGTAGCTCGTCCGGGAATACGTCGAGGAAATCTGCTATGACTTCAGCCTGAGCTGCATCTGCACTTTCCTGCTGGGTGTCTCGAACAGAGGCTAAGTATCCAACACAGCCCGAATGCAACATACGCCTAGCCGAAATTGCTGATATCACCATCGTCGTCTTCGGTGCAGCGCTGGACGAATAGTAGAAGTCTGTCTCGCCAGGTAGACGAAATATGACTCATTTCTCTGCGCACTCGATTGTTGCATGGCAAGCACCTAACCAGTCCATTCCAAGAATAATATCATAATCCTTAATGTCTAGCATAATGACATCTAAGGAAAGCTTCCTTCCTCCGATGCAAATATAACCATCCCTACAGATCGCATGGGCTGACATGTCGACTCCCGAAGGGGTACTTACGCAAAGATTCATATTTAAAGGAGTATAAGCTAATTTATGCTCAACAGTAAAATCAGCAGATATGAAACTATGCGTAGCACCTGAATCGAATAAGACTCTAGTGGGCAATTCTTTGAAAAGTAAAGTACATGTCACAACAGTATCGGAGACAGATGCCTCATCCCGAGTCAGTGCATAGACTCGGCCTTGAGCACCCTAGCGTCGTGGGTTCACTGGCACAACATTGGCACCGTTTGTTGGAGGCCCCTTATTCTGATTTTCGTTGTTCTGATTCCCGTTGTTCTGATTCGGCTGTGTCCTGACAATCGGTCTTGGATCTCGACAGTCAAAAGCCTTATGGTCTAGACGACCATATTTGAAACACCCAACAACTCGGCACTCATTCACCCGATGCCCTAATTTGCCGCACCTATGGCAGTACGGTGCCTGGGGCAGACCCCTGTGTTCGGATGTGTGCGGACACTTTTGCGCTCCAGTCCCTCCCATTTCCTGAGGCCTTTTGTTGTTGTTGGTACGGGGGGTTTGCACATCGACCTTTGGTGGATTGCGTCCAAAGATCCATTCGCTATTCAGGACAGCTTTGTAACATCTCCTGTAGGTTTGATATTTCTGATTGATGATGTCCCTACGCAAATCGTCATTCAAGCCTTTCTGAAAGCAGTAGTACCACGCCTGCTGGTTAGGCAAGAAGTGTCCGGCAAACTTGGCAAGTCTAGCAAACACTGAATCAAAATTATCTACAGACATACTTCCTTGCACAAGATTGCTGAAGTCGTCTTCTTTCTGTTGCCGCACGGCCCGGGGAATATATTATTCAATAAAGGCAGATTTGAATATTTTCCAGGTAATTTTGCAGTTGGGATTGGTATCATAAATCCCTTGCTTAGTGGCTTTCCACCAATCATGCGCACGCAGTTTCAGTTGAACTGATGCACAAGCCACTCTTTTGAACCCCTTATGCCAACCAAGTTGAAGAGTCCCTCCAGCTTTGCAATCCATCCCATCACTACGTCCGGTTCTGCTCGCCTGTTGAACGTTGGGGGATGCATTTTAGTGAATTCTGCCGCTCGGCAAGTATTTCTAGCGGGGGGCTGAGTTTCTTCTGACTCATCCTCTACCGCCACAGCCGGCGGCGTGACAGGCGTCACTGTGGCTCCTCCGTTGCTGGGTACCAAGGATGCGATCAACTGCATCATGGTATCCATCTGCTTTTGTTGAGAAGTGAACTGCGCCTGAATTTGCGCCTGTTGAGTAGCGGCTTGTTGTTGCTGCACCTCCATGAGATGCATAAGCCGTTCGGTCATATAGATAGAACCCGCTCCTCCGAATTCTCCAGAACTTGCTGGATCGCTCTGAATGGGTTGAGCACTGCTTACAACATCAGTGTTTTTCTTAGCCATTGCTACAAAAGAGAGTAGCTTGTTAATACCCCCAAAATGATAGATTTTATATCTATGGGCTCATTGTATAGGCGACTCATCTCATGCAGCGGACGCCAAACGCAACTCAATTGAGAGGCGCATCAAACTCCTATATTATCTTTTGAAATCCCAAGAAAGTGAAGCCGTGCTCTGATACCAATATGTCATGCCCCGATACCGAAAGGGTCAATCATCCTCGCTGGATCCTTTATGGAACCAAATCATCCTCGCTGGGGCGTGATGCCGTTCGAGCCTGGAGTTGCGCTCACACAAGGCAAGAACGTGCAGTGATAGGAACCCATTTTGAAACAAAATTTAGAAATCACATTCACAGATATTTGAACACAAGTATAGGAGAAACATGCTTTTCATTGATAATTCAGAGTAATTTACATAGAGTTTACATTGATGCGCCTCTCGGCTACTTGATTTGCATTACAAAAGATAACTCAAAAGGCAGGGCGCGCTCCATCAGATAGTCCACGTCGTTCATACATTATGCTCTTGTATAGATTGAAAGTCCAAGCCTCCAAAATAAACTGACTCTAACTATACTTTAAAATAGAGGTCCTCCTAACGCCTCCTCGTCTATCCACTAGCGTTGTACCGCCTGAGTGCCTGAAATAGTTGCCCACAACGTGGGTAAGTACTCAGCTGTACTGGTGAGCGGGATGAACCCACTCGACTAAAACGACATTAGCTTATTAGGGGCGAGCATGCATTAAGATGATCTTTCTATAAAGAAGTAAGTGAATTCAATTCATATCAGTTGCATGTTTTGATAGGAATGAAAATAATATCGAAATCCATCAAGTACATCGGTTGCTTACTCAACCGATGCACGCCTTTCCTGCAACGAAACACAAGTATACTTACCATATGCACAAGACAATAAATTAGCATGTGTTCTATTCTATGCGGTCATTGGTGTGATCGATACCTTAGGGACTTATTCCAAGGATTGCGGCGCGCCCTGTCAGCCCGGGTAGCAAGCCCTGCTGAAGGTCCCGCAATGCATCGCGACTAGCACGATCAAATATTCCCCCCCAGGTTGATACGGTTCCAGTGCCCCAGAATACCGTTTCGAGGAAAGCCAAACCTTGTGCACAAGTTGTCCCAGACCATGCAAATGCATGAACAATTCATATATCATACAATGCATGAAATAAAACAGAAGAAGTAAAGCAGCAATATATATACTTATGCAACAGTTCATATTTTCTCAAGCCGAGTTCCGATTTTGGTATCCCGTAGGTCCAAACTCTATCCGAGGCACCAGGCCGCAACCAACAACCAAATTCCTTTACAAACAAACTCAAGTTTATAAGGTGTGCAAGCATATAGTAAATTAGTCTACAATTCCCATGTTCCTTTCTTAGTGGCTGGCATGCATTGTGGCTAAGGATTTTCGAGGCGTCCAACTGGGCATCATCGAGTGAACGTTTGAAACATTAGAGATATGGGCGTGAAGAAGTAGGAAAGAAGGGTCCGAACCACTCACTGGTTAAGGGAAAAATGCTGAAACAAGGAGTCCCGCCTAGCGACGATCAAACGTCAGTTACGCGAACCTGCAACAGCACGAGCACCGAGTTAGAATTCTTGCCTATCCTTCCAGCCGAACTCTCCAAGAATCAAAGCTCCAAATGAGAAAGCCAACAGCGAAAACCAAGCAAATCAAAAGCAACACCAAATCAAAAATCATAAAGCGACAATCAAGAAAACCAAGCAACAAAGCACGAAAACTATTGGACTTGTTTCAATAGAGGCCTTTCCATGAGTTGGAAAGGATCATCGTATTTCGTCTGTGGCAAGAAGATGCCGAAGATCTAAACTACGACTCAGACGGTCTAGCCATAAGCCCAATTACATAGTGCACATCCCGGTCGGATCAGGATTTGAGGCACTACAATAAATACACACAAAATTATGACGAGTGTCAAAACATGCCGATACGGGACTTTTTGACGGATATGCGTTGATTCCTGTGTGCACGCACATCCAAATCAATTTTCACAAAAGCTTAAATGTCCGTGTTGACGATACCTTTCGGTATAATTCGCACACGACGAAGTTGCCTCGTTTAGCGGGTCACACACCGTTTCAGAAAATTTTGGGTTTAGAAAACTAAGTTTTTGACAATTACAACAGCGAATAAATTACAGCATACATCAAATTAAAATAAACTAATTGTAGAGATTAAAAATTGTTTATGTTGTCTAAATTACTGTTCAAGTAGAATTTAAAAATATTAACTAGGTTGGAAGAAAATTAGACATGAACATGGGTGGTTGGAACAGTTTTTGAACTACAAAATTGGTCATTTTTTTCTGTTTTGCGTCGCGAATTGCTACCGACACAGGACACGATACACCGAACTAATTATTCAGGATTTAAGAGGGTCATGTGGTCTTCCCATAGGATTCGACAAATCATAAATTGGTCTACTGTGCAGGGAGATACATGGGCTAGAAGTAGGGTACCTTACTACTCTGCTGCTGCTCAGAATTTGGGCGACTTGCGGCGGCGGTTCATCGGGATTGGAAGAGGAGATGATGGTAGTGGGGGTGGTCTAGGCTAGGGTTTAAATATGGTGTCGGTGTGGGAGTTGCGGGGAGATGAAGAGGAGGGGGTACGACCGTTTGGGGAGAGGAAGAGAGGGGACGCTGCGGGGGTTTGGGGTTGTACTGTAGATGGAAATGGTATCGGGTTAGCGAGTTAGTGGGTACAAGTTATGATCCGGGTTTGTTAGTTTTAGTGGGTTGGTTTGGTTGGGTTTGGGTTGGGTTTGGGTTGGTTTAATATATATATGGTCATTAAAAATAGTTTTGGGCCCCAATAAATTCCAAAAAAATTACACAATACTCTATTATTAATTTTCATCAAAATATATATATTTTTTGCACAATTTTAAAAATTAATTTAATTCACAAAAATATAAATCCATGAACGAACATCTATTATAATTAACTAATAATAATAAAAATTTCTATAATAATAATTAATAAAAAATTTAAACTAAATTCTAAAAAATTAGGGTGTTTATAATCTACCCACCTTAAAAGAATTACGTCTTCGCAATTAAGAAAATGAAACGTAACCGGTCAAAAAAGGTTTGCTCCAGAAGAGATAATGCGGTTGCAAGACATGTTTGTTGAAGCACGACACAGAGGATAAGGAACCATGAACAAGGAGAAATCGAGAGAAAAGGTGAGAGTTTTGTTCAAGCAGAACACGTAGGAAAGAAATAAAAACCTGGGTAGCACTGACATATTACTAATCTAGACTAACAAGTTAATGCTAACATAATACTAGATTTAGGCTAGGGAATGGAACTAACAAGCACATGCTAAAGTATTACTAGGAATACTCGCTATTATAAATAGCTATGATAAAACTAAATCTTACTCATATTCGCTACTCCTCGAGTCTGTGCCTCCTCCATTATCATCGCAAAAGCCTGTCCACGTCCTTGTGGTGGTGCCTTCTGTTGTTGCTGGATCTGCTGAAAGAGTGCTGCCCGTGGTGCCAAGGGTGGTCTCGGCTGATATCCTTCCGGTGTTGGTAAAGCTTGTCGGTTTACCATCGGTACTCCTTCTCGACGCTCAGGGCAATCCTTTACTAAATGCTGACTGGATCCGCAAGCTAAACATAATCCCAATTTGAGTCTACACTTCCTCTTAATATGGCCTACCTTGCCACAATAGTGATAAGTAGGAAGTGCTAGGGATTGTGATACTTCTCTCTGTGGTGGTTTCATCTGGGGTCGCTTTATAGGCTTCCCGTGTGGTTCTCTGGCTGGTGCTGATATGAACGGCCGTTTCAGGCTGGACTCTCTCCTGGTGACACGCTCCATGCGTCGGGCTGCAGCAAGGATGTCCGTATAAGAAGTAGGTGCAATAGAGACGATTAATCTATGTAGCTCAAAGCTAAATCCGTCGAAAAACTTCTTTGCCTTCTCCTCTTCTGTCGGGATCAGAGTAGGGGCGAAGTGACTCAAACAGATAAACTCTGCATTATACTCTTCTACTGTCATGTTGCCTTGAATGAGGCGGTTAAACTTATCCCTAAGTTCCGCTCTGGCAATGGCTGGAATGTACATCTCCTGTAAGAGTCTAGAGAACTTCTCCCAAGTGACTCGGTCTGATCCGAGCCGTCTCTCCTAAGATAGCCACCAGTGATGTGCATTACCCGTCAACTGCATCCTGACGGTAGTCATCCAACCCTCGCTCGAAAGCTCAACTGCTTGCAATTGGTGTTGATTGTTTGTGTGTCACTCATGAACTTCAGTGTCTCCTCCTTGCCTAAAAAGGTACGAGCCTTCAGCTGGCGAAAATTAGTGATAGATCCCGTCGATGGCCGTCTAGCTAGTGGGTTCGCCTGCTCCAGTGCGATCATTATACTATTTCTCAGGTTCTTTGTCTCGTGACGCTGAGCCTCTTGATTAACCTGCTGTTGGGCTTGCATCAATGCGTAGAATATTTGGAACATCTATTGTCCGTCTATAGGCTGTCCTGGTAAAAAAATGAGCATCGGTGGAGTAAACTACGACGGTGGTAGAATATCGTCTCGCCGGAACCTCGAGGCGTGCTGATATGCTCGATTGCTTTGTTGAGTGGATGAATCTCTACCCAATGGTGTCAATCCATCGTCGTAGGTGACCACAACACCTTGTGGTGTACCTACGGGAGTCTCGTCGCCAGATCGTGGATCCATTACTCTGCATTTAAAGTAAACTATGAGAATCGCACAGAGGAATCAAGACATGATACAAGTCAAGAAATTATTTCAAAGTCGATATAGAGGTCAAGAACAAATCAACAAGTGGATGAGATCCTATAATTCATCCTATCCTAATTGCAGGCTTGCTCGGTTCCTTAGTTGAAACCGAAGCAACATAGTCGTAGACCTGCATGGGCCACCACAAAAACCATGTCACGTTTCAGTCCCAAAATACAGAGGGACTAGCCACGTGGAAATGGCCAACAACACAACTCCAATGGACAAACCCAATTTAATGGACCCGTTAGAGTGCACTTAAGCTATATTTAAAATGCAGTCTACACCATCTATCACAGAATAATTCTAATCTCATCCACAGAAATAAACATAACTAAATATGATAGACTAATCATGATAATAGATAAAGGAAATAGTCCATTATTAAGTCAATGTTTGTAGTGTCTCGGGGAACAATCCGATAAAATAAGTCAATACATAAGTCCTTGAGTCAAGATATGAAATAACTGGAAGCATAAATAATTGAGTATGTAACAGAATACTCATGAGAAATTCTCTGGCACAACCTTGTCTTCTGGTGCTAGTACTGCTCCAGCGTCAGCTTCTGTCCCGTATATCTCGAAATAATTCTCCTCTACTGTACCTGGGGACATAATCCGGATCCAAGTCCTCAGGGGACATAGCAAGGTATAATAAACACTTAAGCCAAATAAAATACTGTAAGTAAAAACAGATCCTCAGGGCAAGCTATGTAACCAGCTATGTGAAATGTAAATGAGAGCATTACTTATACTCAGGCTGAAACTACTACAGGCTCTGTGTCGGGGAGCCCATAGCAGCATGTAATATCTCGAAGGGCTAGTAAATGTGCCAAAGACAAAGTCTAAGGCACCACCAGTAATGTAGTATATATATATATATATATATATATATATATATATATATATATGTGTGTGTGTGTGTGTGTGTGTGTGTGTGTGTGTGTGTGGTATCAACTCTCTAAGTAACGTTACATGACTACGCGTACGGTGTCAACATCCGAATCTCGTTCGGACGCTAAGTAATATCTCACGGTCCTAGGGTGAACAAGTAAATCACAGAAGTAAAAAAAAGAACACAAGCAATTAATACCACAAGATTTACTGCAAGTTGGCAAGATACACTTGCCTGGGTTCTGAGCTCCGTAAGTTGCTCCGATATATGTGGAATCTCCAGGTACGCCTCCGGATGCTGAAACAAACATCACCATTGCTCTCAGAAAACTTAAAATAGCTAGGATTGACATGGACATAATTAACAGTTTCTGGTCAAAGCGGGATCCACATGTAGCCCACTTCGCACCGAAAAATGTACCAGAGATAAAGTTCTCCAAATTTGTCAAACTTAGTGTCTATGAGTCCAGAACTATAATACGAACCCAACGAAATATCAAAAACTGGATTCCGATGAGCCGATCACGAAATTGCCCGTCGAGTGGAACCGTAGGCCCACAAAATAGGGTTTCGTCAACGTTCTCAGAATCGAACCAAACTTGGGTCACATGACCAGTGTAACATTACGAATACGATGGTGCAAATTTTGTTGCAAAATGACTAGTATACACGAAATTATGATTAGTGTCAGAACAGGCCGATATAGGACTTTTTGACGGATACACGTTGATTGCGGTGTGCACACACATCCAAATCAACTTCCGAAAAATCTCACACGTCCGTGTTGACGATACGCATCTTTCGGTGTAATTCACATAGGATGGAGTCGTCTCGTTTAGCGGGTCGCATCCCGTTTCAGAAAATTTTGGGTTTAGAAAACTAAGTTTTTGACAGATTACAACAGCGAATAAATCACAACATACATCGAATTAAAATAAACTAATTAAAAAGATTAAAACTTGCTTATGGTGTCTAAATTACTGTTCAAATGAAATTTAAAAATATTAACTAGGTTGGAAGAAAATCAGACATGAACATGGGTGGTTGGAACAGTTTCTGAACTACAAAATTGGTTATTTTTTTTCTGCTTTGCATCGTGAATTGCTACCGACACAGGATACGATACACTGAACCAATTATACAAGGTTCAAGAGGGTCATATGGTCTTCGTATAGGATTTGAAAGATCGTAAATTGGTCTACTGTGCAGGAAGATACATGGGCTAGAAGTAGGGTACCTTACTACTCTTTTGCTGCTCGGAATTTGGGCGACTTGCGGCGGCGGTTCGCCGGGATTGGAAGAGGAGATGGTGGTGGTGGTTTAGGCTAGGGTTCAAATAGGGTGTCGGGGTGGGAGTTACGGGGAGATGAAGAGGAGGGGATGCGACCGTTTGGGGAGAGGAAAAGAGGGGACGATGCGGGGCTTTGGGGTCGGTACTGTAGATGGAAATGTGTTCGGGTTAACGGGTTAGTGGATACGGGTTAGAATCCAGATTTGTTAGTTTTAGTGGGTTGGTTTGGTTCGGTTTGGTTCGATTTGGGTTGGTTTGGGTTGGTTTAATATATATATGATCATTAAAAATAGTTTTGGGCCCCAATAAATTCAAAAATTACACAATACTCTATTATTAATTTTACACCCAAAAATATATTTTCTGCATAATTTTAATAATTAATTTAATTCACAAAAATATAAATCCATGAACGAATATTTATTATAATTAACTAAAAATAATGAATTTTTTTACAATAATAATTAATAAAAATTTAAATTAAATTCTAAAAAATCAGGGTGTTTACTAACGAGGAGATGCATGTTATCTCAGACATCCCGACTCTGCTCGACTCCAGCACCATTTTATTAATGTTGGCATGCCCCTGTTTGGTTCGACGAAGTTCAGCGAAGTAAAAAAATCGGAAATCGATATTTTACGTACGCATTGTGATATTTTTCGTTTTGATGCTTTGAAAAAGTGGAGATTAAAAGTAAAAAATTCTAAACTTTTATGTTTGGTCGGTTGTTGAAGTGAGTGAGAAAGTGTAACTTTTTATTGAAGTTATATGAATAGTAAATTTTTTTTTTGTTAAAGTGGAGAGAAAGTGGTTTTTCAACCAATCGCGTGAAGTAATAAAGAATTTTTTACTTTCGCGTTCCACTTCGAAGAAAAAACTCCGATTTTGTGGCAGACAAGATTTACTGTTCATGTCAAATAACAGTAAATTTTGTCTGTAAATTTTCCAATCAAATACGTAACGTGGTCCAAAATTCAAATTTTTACCACTTCCGTGCTCCAAATTTGTGAACCAAGTAACCCCTATGAGTGAACACAAAAGTGAAACAAGATAATATATTTGTTCCCTTATGTATTTGTGATAATATCTTGGGAAGAAAGAAGAACCAAACCAAGCATCTTTGTATAAATAATTGACTAATTTGCAACTTGATACCCTAAATTATTACTGTTTTTTAACTTGATACCCTAAACTTGTTTACTCAACAACTTGATACCATCAACTATTGAATATTTTTAACTTCGTACGCTAAACAAAACAAAACAAAAATCCGAAAATACCTCTCTCTCTCTCTCTCTCTCTCTCTCTCTCTCTCTCTCTCTCTCTCTCCGGCGATGCCCTCCTCTCTCTCTGGCGATGTCCCCCCTCCCCCCCCTCTCTCTCTGCGACGGTGCATGTTGCGCGTCATCCGGGGCAGGCAGTGGGAGGAGGGGGGGGAGGGGGGCAGCCGAGGGTGCGGCGGGAGGAGGGGAGGCACGGAAGGGGGTAGCGAGAGGAGGGGAGGGGGTTGGGGCAGCATGGGTGGAGGTGGAGAGGAAGAGAGAGAGAGAGAGAGAGAAGAGTATTTTCGAAAAAAAACAAAAATCATGATATCAAGTTGTTAAGTTTAGGATATCAAGTTGAAATACAGTAATACTTGAGGGTATCAAATTGTAAATAAAATAAGCCTAAATAATTTTGCAGGTCTTCATCCGGAGCAGGCAGTGGGGGGGGCAGCCGCGGGTGCGGCGGCAGGAGAGGAGGGGGGTAGGGGCAGCAGGGGTGGAGGTGGAGAGGAAGAGAGAGAGAAGAGTATTTTCGAAAGAAAAAAAAATCAGGATATCAAGTTGTTAAGTTTAGGATATCAAGTTGAAAAATAGTGATACTTAAAGGTATCAAATTGTAAATAAAATAAGTCTAAATAATTTTGCAGGTGGGTTGACATAAAAGAAAATAATAACAATAAGGGATATTATCGCTCAGAACCATGCTTTGTCATCCTGAAAGAGATGAGGTGATATAGAACCCTAAATTCACCAAAGCATTTTTCCTCACTGCCTTTTACCAGATTCGAACCGAGGTCCACCCTTATAAAGGGGAGTTCACTCGTCGCTTGGTAGTAAGAACCAACCAACTAATTCCAACTGGACTGTGATATATTAACTAATGTAATGTTTAACTCCATTTGGTTTGGATAGGTCCCCAAGTTGGCAAGAATGTTAACGCTATTCTTTTTTAATATAAACTGGCCACGCATAGAGGAAGTCAGGATTAGTGTCAACTAGGGGTGCAAACGAGTCAAGCCGAGCCAAGCTTTCATAAGCTTAAGCTTGGCTTGATTAGAATTAACCGAGTTCGAACTCGAGCTCGAGCTTGATAAATTTTTTATTTTAGAGCTTGAGCTTGGCTCGAACTCGTTTATATTAATCTTGAGCTTGACTTGGTTTGAGCTCGAGCTTGGCTTGATAAGCAAGCTTGATTCAAGCTTGATAAACAAGCTTGATAAGCTCAAACTCAAGCTCGTTAAGCTTGATTTCAAGCTTGTTCAGCTTTATTTCAAGCTCATTAAGCTTGATTTCGGGCTTAACGAACTTGATTTCAAGCTAGTTAGGCTTGAATTCAAGTACCTATAATATTAACAATTTATTTATAAAAATTTAATTTAAAAAGTTCCTTAATATCAATTATTAAGGACATATAATTATATATAATGCACAAAACCATATTGTTATACAAACATGCATAAAATTAGAATTCAACAAAGAACAATTAAAATTTAAATCACAAAATAAATTTGTAGACTGCCAACAACGAGCTCCTAAACGAGCTTCTAAACGAGTCAGCTTATGAGTCAGCTCGCAAGCTTCTAAATGAACCAGCTCGCGAGCTCAAACGAGCTGAGTACTTCTAAGCTTGAGCTTGGCTCGTTTATTAAACGAGCTCGAAAATGAAGCTTGAGCTTGGCTTGTTTACTAAACGAACCGAGCTCAACCGAACTTTTATCGAGCCGAGCTCCGAGCAGCTTGCGATCAGCTTGGCTCATTTGCAGCCCTAGTGTCAACCGACCTGGAACTTCAATTTAGACAGGACAACCTACATAGAAGTATAATAAAAAAAATTGGAAAGTCGTAAAAAAAATAAAATAGTTGTATTCTAATTTATTTATCATAATTCAAGATTCACTCCAATCGATTACTATAATGTACAAAAAAATTCACTTTTGACGAAAATCATCTCCGACTGACGTTCAACTCGTGTGATCATATTTTTTGGACAAAAATATCCCATTTGTCTTCTTCCCTCCATCCGCATCCCGTAGTACCCTCCTCCCCCACTCCCCGGCCACCGCAAGCACCTCCCGGCCCCCGCTGCCTCCCCGCGAGCCCCTGATCCCCTGCCCCTCTCACAAGCAGTCCCCCTCCCTCGCACGAGCAGCCCCCTCCGAGCCCCCCCCCCCCCCCCCCACCCCCGGAGGAGAGAAGGAGGAGGAGGAGGAGGGTGTAGGAGGAGGCTACGGAGAAGGAGGAGGAAGCTTTAGAGGAGCTATGGAGGAGAGGAAGAGGAGGAGGGGGTGGAGGGGGAGGGCGTAGGAGGAGGCTATGGCGGAGGAGGATGATGAGGATGAGAATCTATGGAGGAGGCTATGGAGGAGGGCAGAGGAGGAGGGTATGGAGGAGAGGAGTAGGAGGATGCTTAATGGCGGTGGTAGGGGTTCTTGGAAATGTGGGAAGTAACACACACACAAAGAGAGAGAGAGAGAGAGAGAGAGAGAGAGAGAGAGAGAGAGAGGAGTAGGTGAAGAATATTTTCGTCAAAAAAGTTTGGTGAAAGGGGTTTGTTGAGAATCGGACACGTCCTACAAGCGTTCCGATACCGTGTCTGAGAGTGCCTGCAACGAAAACTTTAGGCCAACCCACCTGAGATAACCAATCACTGTCTAACGAACATCAAGCACAGATAAAGACAAGTATATGGTGGTGACGACGTCACCTAGATAAATCCCAACCTTTATAACGCAGGTGAAATTACAAGATTGACAAAATCAATGTTGAACCCTTTGCCCTAATAGATTCAATACCCTCACCACACTCAAGAAGAAAAGAAAGAGATTACAATTGAAATCACTCACCAACCAGTAGCAATCTCCCTGAGAGAAGGCGACTATTCTTCGATCAGATCTCTTTCTTTCTTCTGTCTTGGATGACGAAGTTCTAAGAGTAAAGCACAGACTTTCTCTTAGATATTCTGTGGACGAGCACCCCGAATCTCCAACTTGTGCTATATTTTGTGCCTCCACCCTCCTCCTATATTTATAAGATGAGAAATCATATTTTAGGTCATAATATAATTTTCTAAATAAAAAACCTTAAAATAAAAATTATATTCCACCTAAAATAGCCCAACACCAATTATAGACGTCCAAATATGGTCAAATTAAATATTTACTATAAATTTAAAATCTAATCAAATTTTATATTTAATGTAGATTTTTAAATTATATCAAATCAAATCTTTGACCATATTTGGGCTCCAAAATTTACCAAATTCAGACTGGACCCCAACAATCTTCCCTCCAGTCTGATGAGAGGGTGTTGACCATATGGCTTCTCAACTGGACTCCATGCATGTCGCCCCGCGACAGAGTTCCTACTCTCTCATGCCACCGATCTTCGATGCATCTTCCTTCGTCTTCAGCTCCTCAACCGTCACGTCGACGCTAGCTGCCATGCGTAGCACTTTCTGTACCACTGGGATTCTGTCGACATCAATGACACGACTGAGACCAAAGTTCTTGACTATCAGCCTCACCGTGAGTCTTGGCTGCCTGTCTCCGACTTTCGTCTTCCACCGAAACGTGTTAATATTTTGACGAGCTTCTTCACCCTTGGCTGGCCCAACCAAGCAGACGGTACAATTCTTCCGAGATTCGAACTCCTGAATCTGTCCACCTTCGTGTCCGAACTTGAAGCTCCTCCATACACATGCATCCTCGAGCAGAATATCATGCATTGTGCATGTCATCGATGACCCACAACTCCCTCGGAACTGTGTGAATGGTGATGCTCCCGCCTCAGATTGAGTTTGCTGTAAACCTTGATCTCCTCCCTAGTCTCAAACTGCTAAAACCAATATCGCTCCGTGAAGCTTTAGTAAACCACCCGTCGCCAAAATTGGATCCGTGAAGCAACCCCCACCTGGAGACCGATTAACTGTCATGGGATCGACATACCGACCCTCAATATTTGGCTCATCACCATTCGTCGCTTTGTCTCGACGAACCAAATCATCTGTAATCATCAAAGTATCTGTAATCAACAAGTTCCCGATGATCCAACTTCTGTCGAATACCCCTCGAGCCTCCATCCGATGTATATGGCCTGTCGGTACAACTCAGCAGCTTGAGCCTGTACATGCCACAACATAAATCTCCTCGAGCCAGCTGTTGGAAAACCTTCGTAAGCATTCAATCTTTGTCCAAAAATAAACCGTGACAGCCATCATCCGCCAGCCTCCCTACCGAAACCAAGTTGTAGCACAAACCCGGTACATGTCGCACATCCTTGAGAACAAGATTCTCACCAAGATCCGTTGTCAAGTGCACATCATCGATGCCTACAATTGCAGTCGTCCCCTTATTGCCCATCTTCACACGTCCAAACATGCCGTCATGGTATAACGTAAAGATCCCCCTATATGGAGTGACGTGATATGACGCTCCCGTATCCATGACCCAATCGCCATCATGACACATGCCATAAGGTTCCCCTGCGTCAGTTGCTGAGATGATGAGATCTTCCATATCCGTGAGATCCTCCTGACCATACTTGCATTTGGCCTTCTCCGCTTTGAGCTTCATGTAGTTCCTCTTGATATGAGTCCTTTAGCCACAGTGATATCAGCCCTCATTGCGGTCCAGAGTCACAAGATTTTGAGAACTGCCCCATGTCCTCGTTTGTGACTAGGGTCTTCCCTTTCCGTAGGAAGCCACCATAGCGGACTCCTGCAACGATTCCACTTGCTTATGCCAGATCTTCTTGTTCAACAAACTGCTTTTGACTACCTCCATCATGATAACTCCACCAGGCGAGGAGTTGTTTACCAACACCACTAATGTCTTCCATCTTTTCGGCAGAGAACTCAAAAACAAAAGGGCCTGAATCTCATCATCAATCACCATCGTTATTGCAGACAGCTGATTGATAATACCCTGAACCTCGTTCAGATGTTGTGCCATTGAGGCATCCTTCGCGTACTTTGAGTTGACGAGTTGGCGAATCATAAACGCCTTGTTGCCAGCCATCTTCCTTTCGTACAGCGAATGCAGCTTCTCCTATAATGCTTTTGCCGAAATCTCTATGGACACCTGGTGAAACACCGAGTCGTTCAGCCATTGGCTAATGAATCCAACGGCCTTTAATCCAGTCATTTTCAGTCTTCAGCAACTTTGTCCGATGGCTTAGCATTGTCGCCCTCCAACGGACCATGCAAGTCCTTGCACCAGAGTGGATCCTCCATCCTTGGCTTCCAAATCGCCTAATTCCTCCCTGTGAGGTTGATCATACGAGTGTTCATCTGCTCCGTAAACATAGTTGCCGGAACCAAAACCAGTAGCTCTAATACCAGATGTTAAGAATCAGACACACCCTGCAAGCGTTCCGACACCGTGTCAGAGAGAGCCCGCAGCGAAAACTCTAGGCCAATCCACCTGAAATAACCAACCCATGTCTAACGAACACCAAGCACAGATAAAGATAAGTATATGACGGTGACTACGTCACCTGGACAAATCCCAACATTTATAACTCAGGTAAAATTATAAGATTGACAGAATCAATGTTGAACACTTTGCCCTAATAGATTCAACCCCCTCACCATATTCAAGAAAAAAAGATATTACAATTGAAATCACTCACCAACCTGTAGCAATCTCCCCGAGGGAAGGCGACGACTTCTCGATCAGATCTTGTCATAACCTATTTCTAATATAATTCCTAAAAAAATTATTTAGTTAAAAACTTATTGTTATTATTTTTATTTTATTTTTGCAATTTAGTCCTTATTGTGTTTTAGTTTTTTTTTGGAATGGGAGAGAGACCGGTTATAGGAAGAAGGGGGGTGGGAACTTCGGCTCACTCTTCAGCTCTCTCTCCCTCACTTTTCACTTCTCTCCTCCTCCTCCTCCTTCTTCTTCTTCTTCTTCTTCTTCTTCTTCTTCTTCTTCTGCAGCGGCTATTGCTTGTTGCTGCTGCGACTACTGCTTGCTGCTGCTACTGTCGTTGCATTCTGCTGCTGCTGCCGCTGCTTCCAACTGTGTCCGCGGTCGACGCCGGCGCCGGCCACCCCCACCCGGACGTCTCCCCTTCGGCCACCTCCCTCCGATCATCTGATCATCATTCACCACATTGCTTTTAGGTATAATTCCCCTTCTCAAAATCTTTTAAATTTCTCTTTCTTCTAAATAAAAACCTAGGTCATATCCTTCCTAATATGGAACTTAATTTGGATTATATGCATGCTATCTTGAGTTTTATGTTATAATTTGAAAGGAGTGAAGGAAATCAAGGAAAAATTTTCCAATCAAGAAACTTAAAACAAGGCAAGCCCTTCCCCCTCTTCTCAGAATTTATTCCAACATTTGGCTTACTTGTTTGATTATCATGGTTAAGCCAAAACTTGATTTTCTAAAATTAATTATAATTTTTTTATTTTGAAATTCATGATATTCCTATATTAATTATGAAATATGGAAACAAGACTTGGACACGATATGATAAAATGACACCACTCTAAATTTTTGTCTTGATGTAGTTAATAGATGCATATAAGTATATAAATATGATATAATTTTGATGAATAAATACGACGAATGGTTATGGTATTACTTACAAATTTTGATGGTGTTAATGCTTGAGTATGGATTTTTTTTATTTATAATTGTGAATGCTTTAAGAAGGTGATATTTGGGGTGTGAATTATGGAAAGCTTAAATGTATTGGAAATACATACAAGTTACGAATTAAAGAAATTATGAATTTTAAATGCTTGTGTTTGTTTAACTACATATATACACAAGAGCATGTAGAGAGTGAAAATTAGAAATACTATATAATCTAGTTGGAAAGACCATTCATTCATAATTTTAATTATATGTCGGTATCATAGCTTTAAGAGTATGTATTACATAAGCACTTCTATGAAGATTTACTTATTTAAGAAAACACACACACACACACACACATACATAAGGAGGTCATTTATTTCATAGAATTTGATATATATTAAATCTGTCCAGATTTAATATGTATAAATATTTAGCTTGATTTATCTTAATTTGCAGTTAAAACAAATATCTATGTATTAGGGTAACTTAATATTATCTTCTATAAAGGTTAACGCATTGATTTTATACTTTTAAGGATAATTTTGAGATAAAATCAATTTGAGTTTGATATATAATATTCTATGAAGAATTATCTCCAATTTTAAACTTGGGAGTATATTTCAAAAATGGTGATTTGTATCTTTTGTTAGTAATAGTACTACTACTTTGTGAAAGTATTGATTGAGAATTTTATTAGTATATGATAATTTGTATGTTATAAACTTATCAATATCTTACAAATAATTTTTTTATAAATGAAATTCGTATTAGGGACTAAGTATACATATATTCAATTATTGTGAATTATTTTGTATGGGTTATGGTCACCTAATTTTCTTGTTTAGTTTGGAATATTGTAGTAGAGGTTGCAAAAACATGGATTGCTAGAATAAAGAAAAAAATTAACCGAGGTACTATAAACAAGCCTTGGTAAAAAAAAATTATGTAACAAATTGTACCCTAGTGTTTATATTTAAATGCGTGCGATACCGGTGTTGAGAGTTGCTCCACCGAAGGGGTTGACGAACCCGGGAGAATTCAACGGAGGGTTGCTCCGGGGCTGTTTATTAAATTATAAAATTTTCGTATTCCAGAATACAAAGGAGACTCTACCAAAATTTTTAAGAAATTTTATAGATATTCATTTTCGGAAAGTCCAAACAAACGATTATTCTCTATTTTCAAGTTATTAGAATTTTAACTTAAGTTTAACCCTAAAATTCTTAGCTTACGATTTTTATTAAATTATTAGGACGCGTAGGATACTTTGTACGTACACAAAAAAGTAACAAAGATAATTTTTATTATATTCCATGGTAAGGAGTATAATTCCATGCTTTCAAAAATTTTCTACCAAATGGAATAGCTCCGTTAGGTGTGATACCCTGTGTACACGAAACAAAATTTATGTTTTATTGGATGTTTAACGTTTTCGCAAAGACGAAAGGATTTGTTAATAAGATATTCTCGCAAAATGTGTAGTCTCTGACACACAAGCTGAGATACGAAAATGGGACTAATAATAACCCAGCTTAATTTGATTGTTAGATATGAATGATTGTAATATAATTGCATTGGGTGAGAGAGAATATTTGGATCACATCGTCGAACTCTTTACAATATTAATTATTTTAAAAAGTAATGCTGATCAGTAGTTCCGGCATACGTATAGCCATATGATGACCGAGGTGAGGCTTAGCTCACTTATTTTTTATTGAATCCGAATTTTGAAAGAGATCAAATTCGATAATTGTATATGTCCAATGCTGGCCTATGTTACGAATTCTTGGAGAAGTTCAAGATATTCAACAATTGATTTTATTATCACATGATCTGAATTCTCTGAAATAAAGAAGAGATTCGACAATTGTTTATATCATGTGCTTATCAAATTTTTGTGATTCAATGGTTATTATAGTGATACAATGATATCAGGATACCTGTGGTACTGAAATCTAAGCACCGTCCGCCAGAAAATTACCTGATCCCGGGTATATGGGATTATTATTGAGACAATATGTGTTGATGGTAATCCAAAAGCGTCCTCTAAATTTGTATTTGCATATAGGAATTTTGTTTTGGTGAGTTGTGTTTGTGATTTTGTGATTTGGACACTTGTAGAATAGGTTTAGTTAGGAGTACAAAATCTCATATTTCAAGTTTACACTATAATTCTTCAAAACTTCGTTTCTCTAAAATTTGCATAGTTTTTTAAAACTTCATATTCATTTTTGATATTTATTTGTCCATTCTTGATATAAGAGCTTGCTAGTCGTTCTGACGACCTAGTTTTTGTTCACTAGAAACTGAAGAAGATGGGAAAGAAATACTGCCTCTATATAGTATTGATGAAGTCGATGGTTGATGGAAGACAACTTTTGGGATAGTCATCTTACTTCTTTTTGTAACTGAATATGTAAATTAAAGTTTTTTGAAAAGACTCGAATATGTAAATATGGGATGTATAATATGTGAATATTTTAGAATCTATCTTTATTGTCTTGTACTTTATCCTAGAACTAACATACGACAATCGCAAGTATGATACCAAAGTATTGCATAGGTGCGTAGCTTGGAGATGTATTATTGCACTCATATTCCGTACTTCGGGAATCGGGGTGTGACAGATCTCTTTTTTTCTTCTGTCTTGTATGGCGAAGTCCAAGAGCAAAGCACGAACTTTCTCTTAGATTTTATATGTACAAGCATCCTGAATCTCCAACTTGTGCTATGCTTTGTGCCTCCACCCTCCTCGTATATCTTTAGGATGAGAAATCATATTTTAGGTCATAATAGAATTTTCTAAATAGAAAACCTTAAAATAAGAATCAAATTCCACCTAAAATAGCCCAACACAAATTATGGACGTCCAAATATTGTCAAATTAAATATTTAATACAAATTTAAAATCCAATCAAATATTACATTTAATATAGATTTTAAATTATATTCCGTCAGCCTACCTACCGAAACCAAGTTGCCAATTATGACGCAGCAAAAATTTTAGGCCAACCCACCAGAGATAACCAACCCCTATCTAACGAACACCAAACACAGATAAAGACAAGTATATAGCGGTGACTACGTCACCTAGACAAATCTCAACCTTTATAACTCATATAAAATTATAAGATTGACAAAATCAATATTGAACCCTTTGTCCTAATAGATTCAACCACCTCACCACACTCAAGAAGAAAATAAAGAGATTGCAATTGAAATCACTCACCAACTCGCAGCAATCTCCCTGAGAGAAGGTGATGACTCCTCGATTAGATCTCTTTCTTCCATCTGTCTTGGATGATGAAGTCCTAAGAGTAAAGCACAAACTTTCTCTTAGATTTTTTGTGGATGAGTACCCCGAATCTCTAACTTGTGTTATTCTTTGTGCCTCCACCCTCCTCCTGTGTTTAAAGGATGTGAAATCCTATTTTAGGTCATAATAGAATTTTCTAAATAGAAAACCTTAAAATGAGAATCATATTTCACCTAAAATAGCCCAACACCAATTATAGACGTCCAAATATGGTCAATTTAATTATATGATACAAATTTAAAATCTAATAAAATCTAATAAAATCTTACATTTAATGTAGATTTTTAAATTATATCAAATCAAATCTTTGACCATATTTGGGCTCCAAAATTCACCAAATTCAGACTGGACCCCGACAATCTCCCTCTCTATTCTGATGAGAGGGTGTTGACCCCATGGCTTCTTAACTGGACTCCATGCCTATCGTCCCATGATAGAGTTTCTGCACCCCCATGCCACCGATCTCCGATCCCCCGAGTTGATTTGCATCTTCCTTCGTCTCCAGCTCCTTGACCGTCACGTCGATGCTAGCTGCCATACGTAGCACCTTCTGTACTACTGAAATCCTGCCGACATCAATGACGTGGCTGAGACCAAAGTCCCTGACTATCAGCCTCCCGTGAGTCTTGGCTGCCTGTCTCCGACTTTCGTCTTCGACTGAAACGTGTTAGCGTTCCGACGAGCTTTTTAATACTTGGCTGGCCTAACCAAGTGGATGGTACAATTCCCCCGAGATTCAAACTCCTGAATCTGCCTAACTTCATGTCCGAACTTGAAGCTCCCCCATACATATACGTCCTCGAACAGAACATCACGCACTGTACATGTTGTCGATGACCCACAGCTCCCCCCGAACTGTGTGAATGGTGACGCTTCCGCCTCAGATTGAGTTTGCTGCAAACCTTGATCTCCTTGATGGCTTTGAACTGTTGAAACCAATGTTGCTCCGTGTAGCTTTGGCAAACCACCCGTCGCCAAAATCGAATCCGTGAAGCAACCCCCACTTGGAGACCGACCAGCTGTCATGTGATCGATATACTGACCCTCAATCTTTGGCTCATCACCATTCGTCGCTTTGTCACGATGAACCAAATCTTCTGTAATCCTCAAAGTATCTCGAAGTCCCTCCTCAGCAAGTTCCAGACGATCCAACTCCTATCGAATACCCCTCGAGCCTCCATCCGATGTCTATGGCATGCGTGTACAACTCAGTGGCTTGAGCCTGTACATGCCACAACATAAATCTTCTCGAGTCAGCTGTTGGGAACCCTTCGTAAGCATCCAATCTTTTCTCCAAATAAACTGCGACAACCATCATCCGCCAACCTCCATACCGAAACCAAGTTATAGCGCAAACTCGGTACATATCACACATCCTTGAGAACGAGCTTCTCACCAAGCTCCGTTGTCAAGTGCACAACACCGATGCCTACAACTGCAGTTGTTCCCTTGTTGTCCATCTTCACACGTCCAAACATGCTGCCGTAGTATGACGTAAAGATCCTCCTATATGGAGTGACGTGATACGATGCCCCCGTGTCCATGACCCAATTGCCATTATGACATATGCCACAAAGTTCCTCTGCGTTGGTTTCAGCGATGATGAGATCTCCCATAGTCATGAGATCCTCCTGATCATCCTTGCCTTTGGCCTTCTCAGCTTTGAGCTTCATATATTTCCTCTTGATTTGACCCCTTTAGCCACAGTAATAACAGCCCTCCTTGCGGTCCACAGTCGCAAGATTCTGAGAACTCTCTCATGTTCTCGCATGTGACTTGGGTCTTTTCTTCCCGTAGGAATCCACTAGAGGGGACTCCTGCGATGACTTTACTTGCTTACGCTGGATCTCCTCATTCAACAAGCTGCTTTTGACTGCCTCCATTGTGACAATTCTACCAGGCGCGGGGTTGCTCACCGACACCACCCCAACGTCTCCCAGCTTTTCGGCAGAGAACTTAAAAGTAAAAGGGCCTAAAGCTCATCATTAATCACCATCTTCATCACAGATAGCTGATTGATAATACCCTGAACCTCGTTCAGATGTTGTGCCACTGGAGCACCCTCCGTATACTTCGAGTTGACGAGTTGGCGAATCAGAAACGCCTTATTGTCAGCCATCTTCCTTTCGTACATCGAATGCAGCTCCTACCAGAATGCTTTTGTCGAACTCTCCATAGACAAGTGGTGAAATATCGAGTCGTCCAGCCATTGGTGGATGAATCCCACGTCCTTTTGATCCAGTCGTTTCCAGTCTTCAGCAGCTTTGTCCGATGGCTTAGTGTTGTCGCCCTCCAACGGACCATGCAAGTCTTTGCACCAGAGTAGATCCTCCATCCTTGGCTTCTAAGTCATCCAATTCCTCCATGTGAGGGTGATCATACGAGTTTTCATGTACTCCGTAGACATATTTTCCAGAACCAAAATCAGTAGCTCTGATACTAGATGTTGGTATCAGACTAACAGATCAGGGCTCTGATACCAGATGTTGATTCCGGCAACGCTACTGGTTCAATTTAAAGGGGTTGACCGTGAGTGCGGAACAATTTTCGTCAAAAGTAGAAGATTTTGTACATCATGATAATCGAATAGGATGTAACTTGAATTATGATAAAAAGAAGAAGAAGAAGAAGAAAGATTAAAGCTTTCTTTAGTTGTTATGGTTACCCTACTTTGCTATGTCCTTTGGCTATCGGAGCACAAAACTACTTTTGCAAATCAACTTTTGCCCCTTTATCCTTGTTCGACAACCACGTACACGTCATGTCTGTATCCAAGGGGAGGAAATAGAATTTTGGCGAGGAGTAAAACGAAGATAAAATTATTTTTTTTTTCTTTGGATGACCAAAAAATCGAAAAGAAAGTAAAAAAAACTAAAATTTTGTTTGTTTGTGAGATAAACATATAATTATTAGATATTAGTTTTTTTTTGAATCATAACTTCTATTTTTGCGATGTCCGATGATACGTACGAATTTTTTGCACGCTGTATTGCATGCTATTTGGGTCCACTGTTTTTACATCTCTACCGCGGTTTGATTCCGAGATCGTCCGTCTAGTCAAACAAGTTATACCTCTTCTCACTGAACACAAGAGCCAATTGAGTTCGATGAATCATAACTTATACTTACTTAGGTAATTTATTTTTATAGGTATTTAGATCCAGGGCATTGGGGGTGGGTAAACAAGAGTCGAGTAAATTCTATGTATGAGAATGGTGAGTAGTCTATGATCTAGTCAAAGGATCATAGAGGATTTGATGTAAGTGACTTTTTCTTATTTATATTAATTATCCTCTTATATATATATATATATATATATATATATATATATATATATATATATATATATATATATGATGCTCTGATAGATTCAACTTTTATATATATATATATATATATATATATATATATATATATATAAGGACTTGGTATAAGTTGAATCTATCAGAGCATCATTAGTAGTTGGGACTCTCCAATGCAATTTGGGGTCCAAAATTTCAAAAAAAGAAGAAGGTAAATATAGAATGGGTTGGGTTTGTATGAGAATAGTATGAAATGATAAAGTGAGCTTCGGTCCCAAAGATTATGTGGTCAATAATTGATGTGAGAAAAAAAATATGAAATCTAGAATATAGAAAGTTTGGCTCTAAATTGAGACTTACTATTCTACAAAATGGGTTCATACAATCCAGAATCTAGAAATTGGGAGACCCAACCTATAGCTCACATTGGTGGATTAGAACCCAAAATCTAAATATTGGAATTAGGGATGAGACTTCCTATTCTACAAAATGAGCTCCTAGATTTTAAATTTAGAATCTAGAATGTGGGATGGACCTTACTAATGATGCTCTTAGGATGCCTGTCATCGCAAATCGGTAAAGAAGTCATAAAGTTCATTGATGATTTACTTAAATATCCATCTTGTATCATCTTATGTGGCGTTTGGTGAAATGGGTTTGAGATTCCTTACCATTGTTTGCTATGTCTAGGATTGAAAATTAGGAGGGAATATGAGGGACTTCATATTCCCATGGTTGTGGAAAAATAATTTTCAAGTTCCCCCTTGGGAATAATTTTGCTTTCCTAGAAATGTTGAAAGAATATTTGGTTTCTACTTCTATTCCAAATATGTAAATTTAGATAATAAAAACATGAAAAGGTATTTATGGAAAACTTAATAAATTAAGATTCAATTTTCATATTCCTAACCTAATATAACCAAAGTTGGGTATGAAAATGTTGAATTCATTTTCCATGGAAAAGGAATAGAAAATAAATTCCTAGTAATACAAAACATTGATCCAAACGAGCCATATTACTACTCATACTGGTCCATGTAATAGAACCAATAAAAAATCGAACCATTTTAATTCGGTTCAGTTTTGTTCATTTTCATGAAAGTGTTTGGTCTTCGGTTTTAAAAATTACGGTTTTCGATTTATTCAGTTTTCTTAAAATCGATTCGGTTTGAACTGAACCGACCCAATGCTCAACCCTAGTATAGGATTGCTTATTATTGCTTGTTTGTGTTTCTTTTTTCTTTTTTTAAAACACTTAAAAAAAGTTTAGTAACAATAGTTTCAAATTGTTAGAAAAGTAAGAAAAAGATAATTTTGTCGTCGAATAATTGATCTTAGGATTCTCTTAGTAACGCACACAATATAAGGGTGAAAATGATTAGAGCTACTATTTTTGGTTAGTCACAAATATATGGTTTGCAACACTTTTTCTTCGATGTCTATTTTAATTATTGCCTCATTAAAAAAATTCTAGAAAAAAAATTCAACTTTAAGAAAAATTCATAGTGAAAAAATAGTACAATATGTTCTTTAGGAATATGAATATTCAGAAATCCAAATTCCTGTGACTTATACTGCCTCTTTAGGATAATTAATAGATGCCATAGACATAATCATTCATATATAGAACTTCATGTCTATGATAGTTGGTAGGATAATTAGGTATTCGTATTATCCCCACGAATATGACTATTTAGATGCCAATGACATAATTATTTAGACATAGAACTTCAGGTCTATGATAATTAGTAGAATAATTAAGCATTTATAGTATCCCTACGAATATGACAACCTTATTGCACCAACTTTAAAATTTTCTAATGTTTATTGAAATACCAACATTCAGGTTGGTGGTTTTTTACTTTTGTCCTTTTGGGGAACAACAATCCGTTATGCCATGTAAAAAGTTAGTTTAAATGCAACTGATTTTCTCTTACTATGCATGCACCTATTTGGCGTGGTACAAAACTCAAACAATTTGCATCTCCTTACAAATAAAGCCAAACAAAGTAAAATTACCAGAATCAACAATTATTCAACTGTAGGAGAACTAATTGCTATTTTTTCATGTATATGTCTTCAACTTGACCATACAACTCTCCCGTATTGAAGTATACAATATGTCACCCCTATTTGAAAATTCATGGTGATCTTAGCCTAATAGACGCAAGGTTCTTTAATCTCTAAGAGCATCTCCGACCCTATTGTCTTGTTTTGTGTTGTGATTCCTATGTGACATGAGACATAAGACAATGAAATAGAAAACTGTTCTCCAATACAAAAGTATTGAGAACACAATAAAAGTATTTTTTTTCCAATTTCCAAGACAACTTTTTCACTTCTTTTTTTTATAAATATTTTTATTCATAATTGATGATTTAAATGTAAAGCATTGTGAAGTCCATTGTCTAGATCTAGACAACCAACTTCACATTGTCCTTGTCATGTCATTACCATGTCAACTTCACAACCAACTTCACATTTGTATTGGAGAATGATTTTTTAAAATAAAAGTTGTGATTACTATGTGGCAATCCTTTTTTCCAAACTCAACAGGGTTGGAGATGGTCTAAGATCACATCTCTAGCAAAATAACTTCAATATAACCTACTTCCAAAGTCATTAAACAATTGCAAATACACTATAAGTTATTAATCTATATATTGTTATAATTAATCAAAGTGAAATTCAATCATTTTTGTAAATAACAACACTATATATCGGTAAGATTGGGGGTTCTTTGGATAAATGAAACTAGAAAAAAAAAGTCACATGTATAGTGAAAATTGTAAGATGTTCTTACTTCTTTTGTAAGAAAAATAAATTCGCATCGCCCGGGTTCGAACCAGATACTTTCAGTGTGTTAGTGTAAACCCCCTGATTCTTTCAAACTGGATTTTTCGGAATTTTCTGGAATTTTTCAGAATTTTTGCTAATTAAAAACAAGGTGATTTTGGCATTAAATAAAATTAAATATTTTAAAAATATATTAAAATATTATGAAAATAATATTTTATGGTGTAAAATTAAAAACTAGACTTAGGGTAATTTTTCTGAAATTTATTGGGCCCCGGACCTATTTTATAACACCTAAAAACTATTATTTATTTATTATTGATTTATTTACTTATTTAATTATTAAAAACCTAAACCCTAATCCAGAGCCCAGCCCCGGCCCAGCCCACCGGCCAGCCCAAGGCTCTCTAGCTATCGGGTCGGGTCGGGTCGGGTCCGCCCGACCGAACCCGTCCGAACCCGCAGACCCGTCTGACCCTCTCCCCACGTTCCCTCAGCCCCCGCGTCTCTCGCCGGATCCGCCGCCTCCGGCCACGCCTCCCCCTCGCCTCCGCCTTCCCCGCTACGACGCCCGCCCCGCTCGGCCCTGGCTCCCTCTCCCCTCACCTACAATACCCCCCTCCGAGCTCCTTCTCCGGCCAACCCTAACCCTAGCTGCCGCCGCCCTAGCTCCGTCCGCCGCTCCCCGCCGCAGCGCCGCCAGCGCCGCGTCCCGCACCACCCAGCGTCGCCTCCCCCGCCGTGATCCGCCCGACTCCCCTTTCTCCTCCCCCTTCTTCCCAGCCTCAGCCGACCTCGAGCAGCCCTCCGGCCGTCGTGCCCGCAGCGCCGCCTCCGCCCAGCCTCGCCGGCGCCGCCCCAGCCCACTCCGGCCGGCCTCCCCCGCCGCAGCGCCGCCGAAGCTCCGACAGCACCCTCAGAGCCCTAAACCCTAGACACGTGTGTGTCGGACACGTGTCGGACACGGAGATATTTTGGATTTTTTGGACCGTGTTCAGGTACGCGTATCTCCCTGCTAGTTTATCCGTTTTTAATTCCGTCAGTTGCATCGCGCAGCCTGCATGACCCCCTCGGTGCCCGTGCAAACCGTTCGGTGCATCGCGTCCTGTGATGATCGCGAACCGCGATCCAAAAATAGGAAAAACAATGCCCTGTTTTACCCCGGAACTGAGTACGCCCCGCCAAACGGGACGACTTGGTCGCGCGCGGTCTTCACAGATACGTGCGCGTCGTTGATACGGACGTGTGGGATTTCGCGGAAGTTGATTCGGATGTGCGTGCACACCGGAATAAACGCGTATCCGCGGACACCGTCCCGTATCCGCCCTTCCTGTAATACGTCATAACTTTGTGTACATAGGTCGGATCAAAACGAAACTTACGCCATCGAACTCGTAGCAATACGCTGGTCCTGTGACCCAAGTTTGGTTCGAATCCGAGAACGTTGACGAAATCGCGTGTCGTGGGCCCCGTAGGCCCCACTCGACGGGCGATTTTGTGACCGGCTCATCGGAATCCAATTCTGGAAGTTCCGTTGAGTTTGTATCAGCGTTCCTGACTTGTTGACACTAAGTTGGACGAATTTGGAGACCTTTGACCCTGACACATTTTTCGGTGCAAAGTGGGCCCACATGTGGACCCCATTTTGACCCGAAATTGTCATTTTTGCCCTTGTCTCCAAATTGGACTCAAGGACAGGCGTTTTTAGCTGTTTAGTATTTTTTGGATCTAATGGTGATGTTTGTTTCAGCATCCGGAGGCATATCTGGAAATTTCCCGAGGACAGAACCATAGTTGGAATCCAAACATCAGGCAAATACCTGCACTTCAAGTTTATTCTTTATATTATGATAATTAGTTCCTTGCTCTACTAGCACCATTGGATGATTACACTTAGTGTTAGAATTTGGATTTCATGTCTCAATTTTCGTGTCGGGAGGGAGGATACTAGGAGGCATGTGGTCTACCCTTTCCACCATGTCATGACTGCTAGCTGTTGAGTACGCGACTGTACCATCAGCCTTATACTCGATTGTTCCTGACTGCTAGCCATCTATGACGTGCCTTATTAGCCTTATAACCCCCTACATGCCAACTATGTATTCTAAATACACAATTTCACACACATAGTTTCTTTGTCTTGTTGCAGTTCCATTTTTTTGTCTCATTATCTTCTTGTTTTACTCATATCCCTGATTTATAGCAATTAACCCTTAGTTAATTTTACTACTTATTATGTATAAAAATTTTATCGTGATACTTAGTCAGTTTTTACTACTTGTCATAATTATTTAGTTTAAGTTTGTTGTGTATTGGTACTTTGCTCCTTTCCTGACAGGATCCGTTGACATTTAGGCGATGATGAGGACTATGCCCCCACCTTTTATGGCCCATATGACGTAGCAGATGATACTATTGAGGATCCTGTTCCTACTCAGGAGACTACTTTTGAGGAGTAGTTAGCCAGTTAGCTAGTATTTTTCTTTCAGCATAGTACTCGGGTTTGTCCCCGATTTATCTTCTGGTTCTGTATTAAACTGTGGATTTGGATGTCACAAAATTTGTCTTATGAAATCTTAGCATTCCTAATTCCCGTTATTATCCTTGCCTATTTATTCTTGTGAATGATCTACATTTTAAATTACCTGTGAATATGATCTAGACAGCGTACTACCGCCGACACTGCGGCGTAGGCTGGACGTACTCGCGAACCGGTGCCTGAATTATCTGGGTACGGGTCGTGACAGTTAGACTGACGTGATAACCAACTACACCACAAAACCTGTTCTGTATGCTATAAAACTTAATATTTAAGAGAGTTTGGAGAAATCAAATATTACCAAAGTAACAAACTGCCCCCAAAATAAAATAGCATAGGTGATCATGTTCATGAACACAAAGGCTTTGTGTGTGTGTGTGTGTGTGTGTGTATATATATATATATATATATATTGATTGAAAATAGAGACATATAAGTCTTCCTTTCTCCATCATTCGGTTGGGTGGACACTTGGACACTGATATAAACTTTCGATAGTGATCATTCATTTGCATGCCAACTAACTCTCTGGTCATCCTGCATCTATGAAATTCCTGGAGGAAATATCTGTTAGTAAAATATACTCTGTATTGCATATATAATCAGAATTACTGATAAATGTAAATAAAAAATTATAAATAAATGATCTTAACCGAGACAGAGGCTTGAACTTGGTTCAATGTCCTTAAGACAATATTCGTCCCACACAGGTGCTTACAGTTTAACGATGTTAGTCTCCCAGGATACAACGGTACTCTTCCTCCGGTAGCAGCACTTCAAACCTCAGGAACTTGTCAAAATAATGGAGGTAGTCTCTCTCTCTCTCTCTCTCTCTCTCTCTCTCTCTCTCTTGGACTTGATGCTTGAGTGAATGAATGAATGTGAATGAATGAATGAATGAATTGCTTGGATACATGACTCTTTTATAAATGATGAAGAGACACAAATGAATGGACACAATATTTTTTAAAGAGACACAACCATAAAAATATTCATTCAGTAATTAAATAATTAAATTATTTCCAATAATCCCCACATGAATGAATAATTTACTATACATAATGCAGACTCAATGCAGACACAGTGCATACAAAGAGAGAGAGAGAGAGAGAGAGAGAGAGAGAGAGAGAGAGAGAGAGAGAGATCATTTGAAAAGTTATTGTATCAGGATAGGTAGCTTTTGACCTTGAACCTTCCCTTGTGAAGATTTATTGAGTTTACTAGCCATCCAGTGAACATGATGTCTTGAAATGTTCAGCTATTATTGTAAACTTGAATCAATAAATATTACACAACTCATTTTTCCAAAATTGCTTCTATTTATTTGTTCATTTTGGCCCTGAACATATGCCTGGTTTCATAAGTGTTCTTAGAGAATTCAGCCTTATAATTCTCATAGAAGCGGCCCCACTTTCACACTCACATATGTGACTTTCTAACAAGAGTATCCTGCTATACTCCATTTGAATTTCAAGTCATAGAAATCATTAAAAGCAAAGCTTAACCTAGTATTCTTTGTAGGTGACACTGTTATCTGTCATCCTAGAGAATGGTAGGAGTATTTAAAAACTCGTCAGTGTCATTTCAGATTTTCACATAATTAGGTTGTCCCTTTGAACCTAGATCTTGAGATCTCCAGTCAATTAGGTTGGATTTTCCTTTATGGAATTCCTTTTATCATAGGCTTCAAGCCCATTCCCCTTGATGACTTATAAACTTGCTCTCTTATCAAACCTTTAGTTAGTGGATCCGCGAGGTTTTTCTTTGATTTTACATAATCAATCGTGATTATGCCATTAGAGAGAAGTTGCCTAACGGTATTGTGATTTCTCCTGATGTATCTTAATTTACCGTTATAAATATGACTCTGTGCCCTACCGATAGCAGATTGATTATCACAATGTATACAAATTGCTGGTACGAGTTTTGGCCATATTGGAATTTTTTTCAAGAAATTTCGAAGCCACTCTACTTCTTCACTTTCTTTATCTAGAGCTATGAACTCAGATTCCATAGTTGATCTAGCTATGCATATTTGTTTTGAGGACTTCCACGATATTATTGCACCTCCAAGTGTAAAGATATATCCACTTGTGGATTTTGAGTCTTTAGTATCAGATATCCAATTTGCATCACTGTATCCTTCGAGTACAACTGGGTATTTAGTATATTGCAATCCGTAATCTTTGGTATATCTTAGATATCTGAATACTCTAAAGATTCCCTTCCAGTGATTTTCTCCTGGATTACTCGTATATCTACTCAGTTTGTTAATTGATTGAGCTATGTCTGGTCGCGTACAATTTGTGACATACATTAGGCTCCCAATTATACGAGAATACTCCACTTGTGATACACTTTCACCGGTATTCTTCACTAAATGAAGATTTAAATCTACTAGAGTTTTTGCAATGTTATTATCGTTTTGATTATATTTCTCTAAGATCTTCTCAATGTAATACGATTGAGATAAAATATTAGCCCATCTGGCATTTTGGAAATCTTAATTCCTAACATAACATCTGCAACCCCCAGATCTTTCATATCAAAGTTTTTGATTAAGATCTTCTTTATATCCTGGATCATGTTATGGTTACTGCCTATTATCAACATATCATCCATATATAGACATATAATGACATATCCAATTTGCGTGTTTTTAGAATATACACATTTGTCACACTCATTAATTTTGAATCCATTTGACATCATTATATTGTCAAACTTTTGGTGCTACTGTTTAGGTGCTTGTTTAAGTCCATATAGAGACATAACTAATTTGCACACCTTTCTTTCTTTACCTGCTACTATGAATCTTTCTGGTTGATTCATGTAGATTTCTTCTTCTAAGTCACTATTTAGAAAGGCAGTCTTTACATTCATTTGATGTATTTCAAGATTGTGCAATGCTGCAATTGCATTTAACATCCGAATTGATGTTAGTCTAGTTACTGGTGAATATGTGTCAAAATAATCAATTTCTTGTTTTTAATTATATCCTTTGACAACAAGTCTTGCTTTATATTTATCAATAGTTCCACCAGCTTTCATCTTCCTCTTGAATATCCACTTGCAGTCTAATGGCTTACACCCTGGAGAAAGATCAACCAATTACCATGTATGGTTTTGCATGATGGACTCTATTTCACTATTAATAGCTTATTTCCAAACTAGTGCCTCTGGTGTAGACATTGCTTCTTTGAATATTTGAGGCTCATTTTCTAACATAAATATTAGAAATTCAGGTCCAAATGACTTCTCTGTTCTAGACCTCTTACTGCGTCTAGGCTCATCTTCCTTATCTGCATATTCATTTTGACCATCATGTCTAATATTATCATGATTTCTTTTTAATGTTTCTCTTTCATGTATCTTCTTACATGAAAAGATATTCTCAAAGAATGAAGCATTCCTAGATTCAATAGTTGTATTATTATGTATCTCCGGAATGTTTGATTTATGTACGAGAAATCAACAAGCAGAACTGTTTTAAGCATATCCTATAAATATGCCATCGAAGGTCATATGACCTATCTTGACCTTTTTAGGCAATGGAATTGCCACTTTGCAAGACATCTCCACACTTTGAGGTATTTATAGGAAGACTCCCTTCCTTTCCATAATTCATATGGAGTCATATCATTTTTCTTTTGGGCTACCTTATTTAATAGGTAGTTAGCTGTAAGTACAGCTTCTTCCCACAAGTTATCTGGTAAACCTGAACTTAATAATAAAGAATTCATCATTTCTTTAATAGTCTGATTTTTTCGTTCAACAATTCCATTAGATTGTGGTGAATATGATGCAGTAGTTTGGTGGATAATTCCATGTTCTGCACAGAACCCTGCAAAAGGTGCTTCATATTCACCACCTCTATCACTTTTAAGAACTTTAATCTTTCGATTAAGTTAATTTTCTACTTCAGATTTGTATTGCTTGTCCAGGGCATCCCAGACCTCTTTTTCAGTCTTTAGTGGACTGTAAACATTCCATAAATGATTGTCCAGTCCACTTAATATATGGTTCATGCACAAGAAGTCTGCATGTTTCCATTTTTCAATATTTGCAATAATATTGTTGTCGGTTTCACATTCTTGCAAAACATAGACTATTTTTTAGAATCTTTGCCAGATTCAAGGTTGTTAAATAAAACATCGTTTGTTGCCAGCGCTTCAAGTCGGTTCCATTAAACTTTTTCGAGTTTTCTCCTTGTCTGATATGGACAAGAGTAGAAGTGATCATCATAATGTTCTCAACATAGTCATTTTTTGTGCTACAATTTAATCATACAGAATAGTAAGTAAAATTACAATCATAGGAGAAGTATTCTTTCTATGTTCTATTTATGAGAACAAATCAAAACCAAAGTTAAGATTCTAAAGAAAACTATATCAAAATTCAAAAACTGATTATTGTCTAATATCTGAATTAAAAATAATTTTTAGAAGCACGACTATAATAGTAGTTTAACTTCTTATACACTGAAATTATTTTCAAATAGAAGCTATAAACAGAGAACTTCTAACCAATTATATAGTTTGAAAGTCCAAGTCAGAAAGACTTTGCATTAGTGGGATTAAAAAAAAAAAACCAAACAGAATATGCTAAACTCACAAGATACCAAATGTAATATAAAATTCATGCATTATGCATAAGTAGACAATTATCCTGAATAATATAGAAAAATCAATTATTACAACATGAATGAAGTTATATTTCAACGACTATATATGAACCAGAGAACATTTTGAAACATAAGACTTTTTAAATCAAGCCAATGACTCTGAAAACAGAGCATAGAAAATATACCTCTATCTCTGAACATAAAACAAATACAAAGTATACTACTTTATTGTGTGTTTGGAAACAATACAAAGTAATACAAAATAATGATTTATTCAAAGTTATACTGGACGAATAAAAAACTACAAGGCATCCTACATTGAACCTATTCCAGAATGCAGCGTTTATGCATTGGACTTTTTAAATTCAAACAGAGTAGTGAAAACAACATATATATATATTGTCTTAAGATTGTTAGTAAAATATACTCTGTATTGCATATATAATCAAAATTACAAATAAATGTAAATAAACAAACTGTAAATAAATGATCTAACCGAGGCTTGAACTTGGTTCAATGTACTTAAGATAATATTCGTCCCGTACAGGTTCTTACGGTTTAACGGCGTTAGTCTCCCAGGATACAACGGTACTCCTCCTCCGGTAGCAGCACTTCAAACAACAGGAACTTGTCGAAGCAATTGAGGTAGTCTCTCTCTCTCTCTCTCTCTCTTGGACTTGATGCTTGAGTGTATGAATGAATTAATTGTTTGGATACATGACTCTTTTATAAATGATGAAGAGACACAAATGAATGGACACATTATTTCATTTCAAAGAGACGATCATTAAAATATTCATTAAATAATTAAATAATTAAATTATTTCCAGCAATATCTACACACCTCTATTGAAATTCATGTATTTGGATATGATTTTATTGTGACATTTTAGATTAGTATAAAAATTTGAGTGAGTAGATGACTAATCAGTGACTTCTTTATCATTAAACAATGACATTTTTAGACAATAAATTGTTACACTAAAAAAATAGTGATATTCATAATATTTGAAGTATAGATGCCAACTATATCTTATATGAGTACATACACAAAATGCAAATTTTTGTTAAATAAATAAATATATATATATATATATATATATATATATATATATATATATATATATTTAAGTAGTTGTATGATAAATAAAATATCATCCAAGGACAAAAGAAATAAATATAATGAAAGGAAAAAACACTAGCTTTTATTTGGGCCTTTACAAGGTAAGAAAATATGTAGAAGAAGAATGTCAACTCTAATGGGACAAACCAATTTCTTCTATTATATAGAGGCTGCAAGTCGTATGTATATGATTGTGTAATTAAAAATTAAGAAAAAAATTCAAACAAATTCCTAGACCTTAACATATAAAATTATAAAATATTGGTATTATCTAACCTAAACATCTATATATCTATAACAAATTTTAATTGCAGTAGATCCTAAGATGATAGCAGTAGTAAAATCATGATCCACAACAAGAATCAAAATACAAGTGAAATCTATATTTATTTATTTTCTTTCAGCAACAACTAAGAATATGTATTTGTTGTAATATTTGGGGAAGAAATAACAACCAAACCAACCATATCAGTAAATTATTTTGTAGGCAAGTTCATATAAAGAAGGGGAACAAAGATTAAGGGCTCAAACATGTTTGTCATCGGAAAGAGATGACAAGTGTGATAAAACCATATTAGCCAAAGCTTTTCCTCACCACTTTTACCCATATTCAACCCGAGGCCTAATTAGAGTTAATCGTTTGGAAGTACAAACTAATCAATCAGTTTAGACCTAACTATAATAGAATGCCAACCAAGATGCAATGTGGGTAAGACGGCCCGCAAACCGGCCCAAAACTCGTCCGATCAAAGATCGAGAATAATCTGACCCACTCTTCTAATGGGCCAGGCCGGATTACCCTTACCCATATTCGGGCCGAATTGGGTCGGGCTAGATTTTCTTGTCTCAAGTTCGTAGGCCCAGTCCAAATCCAGTCTTAGGATACCTATATTTGGGTCGGATTTGGTCGGTCCGGGTTTCCTCACATCACAAGTCAGTAGGCCCGGCCCAAACTCGATCTTAGGATCGGTCCAAGCACGGGTAAACCCGGTACTACCCCCCTTTCCTGTACAATAATAAATAAAAGAGTTTGGATGGTATTTATTTTATTTTATTTCCATAATAATTATTTATTAACGTTTGGGGGCAATTTGGTAAAATATACCCAAAAGTTTTATTATAAGAAAGTATGGTCTTTTGGGGGAACATTTTTACCAAAATATCTCTATTATATCTATGGCTCAACACTAATCAGTTTTGGACCAAACCTTGAACCGAACCGACTAGAACAAGGAATTCGGGTCTGAAAAAAATTGGGTCTAAAATATCTGGAAATAATGATAAGCAGGAGAATTTTTCTACAACGAACTTCGGATTTTCTATGCTATATGTTATGCAAAGATATTTTTTATGTTTCTCGCTCAGGGTTTCAATATAATACATGTTTACACTTATATCCTTAAAACTCAGTAAAATTTTTCTATAATTCTATGAGTATAAGGCATTATGTATAAGTAGGTGGGTTTTATTGGGTAAAACTAAGTTTGCTTTGCCGGAGCCTTCAAGAACCAGCTATCGTGGATACTATGTTCGAGCTAGTATTGATGTTGAAGAAAATATCATATTCTTTAGTATGATGTCGGTAGTAGCACTGTCAATAATGCAGAAGCCGACTCCATCTAGTATTTTCGAGGATTTCATTTCTTAGATATGACAATATCTTATGAATAGTAGTTGCAAATAAAGATATTATTAATCAATATCAATAAATTCTAAAGTCAAATTCTCCTGGCTTTAGTGGTCAACAGGTGAAGTTTTATCCTTGGTTTGGTAGGTTCGACCATATGGGTAAGCAGATTATTTCTTCCAACTATTATGGGAGTCAAAAAACAAAAAATAATTTTCCCAAAACATAGATGCCAAGGACATAATTATTTAGACATATAACTTCAGGTATATGATAGTTGGTATGATAATTAAGAATTTGTAGTATCCCTACGGATATGATAGCTCTATGGCACCAACTTTCAATTTTATTTATTTAAATACCAACATTCAGATTGGTGATTTTTTTTTTACTTTTATCCTTGTGTAGGCCACCAATCCGCTATGACCAGTAAAAATTAGTTTGCAGGCAACTGACTTTTCTCGGACATGCAGCGCGATACTTGTCATACATGCACCCATTTATGTGGTACAAAACTCAAGCAATTTGTATCTCTTTACAAAAAAATTCACAAAAAAATAAAACATAAATTTTATTCCTATGAAATAAACTTGCAATAAGTAGGACATGAAGAAAAAAATTGGAAGAATTACATGAAAGAATACATTCCACTAGACTAACTACAAAAATCAAGCAGGTTCTTATATTGGTAGGTATCCTCTAAATAACACCACATTATTAATATTGGTAGTGTGCATAATCAAGCATGTTCTAATAATATATTATTAATATTGGTATAGTGCATAATCAAGCAGGATGTTTTGATTTGGTAACATATTATTACCAGCATGGCGTGTATGTGGATCCTTCCATGTTTTTCATGTTTAGCATGTGTATCCTTCCATAGAGCCGGCCCTGGCCCAGGACGACAGTCCAGAGTCCCATGCGGAAGGAGGGTAAAAAAAAATTCAATTTAAATATATAAATAATTTTGTACCTAAAATAGAACTAGTATGTAATATGGGCTCTTCTTATCATAAAGAAACTGTGGTGTAGTGGTTATTATGTTAGACTTGCACACAAAAGATTCCTAGTTCAAAATTTGGTGTATATATATATATATATATATATATATATATATATATATATATATATATATATATATATATATGAGGGCCTCATTTTGAAAGTTTGCCTTGAATCCCATGACCTCAGGACCGACTATGTCCTTCCTTCCATATTATTACCAAATCAGAACCCAGTAATTATAACACCAATTACAATATATTACCAAATCAGACCGTTAGATTTTTGTCAGACTGTCGCTAGTCGGTTTGGCAGAATATATTCTTCTATGTCATTTTTTTTAAACTTCTTTCTCTCTCTCCCATTTAATGCAAGTTTATTTCGTACAAATTTTTTTTTTTTGAAAATAAAATAACCTGTAGGAGAATCAATAACTCTCTTCCCCTCCCCCCCCCCCCCCCCTCCCACACACACACATATATATATATATATATATATATATATATATATATATATATATATATATATATAATATTCACACATCCATCTACACTCGAAACGGTGCCGAGAGTCAAACTTTCTTCTCCGACCAGGTCAGGTGAATGCTATGTTGGCATATATCTTCAAACTAAAGACCATAAAACTCTCCAGTATTAAAATATACATTATGTTACCCTTATTTGAAATTTTATGGCGATCTTAGGCTTGTAGACTCCGGGCTCTTTAATCTCTGAGATCACTTCTCTAGCAAAATGACTTCAATATAAACTACTTCTAAAGTCATTAAACAATTAGATAATACACTGTAAGTTATTAATCTATATATGGATTTAGTTAAACAAAGTGAAATTCAATCATTTTTGTAAATAACAACACTATATATCCGTAAGATTGGGGGTTGCTTGGATCAATGAAACTCTTTGCAAAACTGAACAGTTGCAAGAAAAAAAACTATATTTAAAATAGTAAATCGTCCAAAACTAGACCTGTTACTTTTTTGTAAGAAAAAATAAAATGGCTTCACCCAGGTTTGAACCGGAGACCTTCAGTGTGTTAGACTCACGTGATAACAAACTACACCAAGAAACTTGTTAATGTTAAACAATGTTTATTTATTTTATTTAAACCCAAACTCGTAGTGACAGGAAACCAATGTCGACTTCGTTAACAACCATGACCGAGAAATTATGTAGAGAAAACTTATTCAGTGTGCCGGTCTCACTGCATGGCAGTGATTTTTTTCTTTCAATAGCAGCATGACATATCATATTTGTAGTGTTATATTACTTGTTCTTTTTGTAGTGTATCATCTTGCTATTGAATGAGAATAACACGTTATTACTGTCATCTGATGAGGCTGGCCTTCAGAATAATTTGGTATATGTAGGGCCGGGTCCTTTCTCCATGCATCATGTGAGGATGGTCTTTCATTTGCATGCCAACGAAGTCTCTTATTTATACAAACAACATTCTATGAACCATTACGATCTACTAATATCCCCTCAAACTTTCATATAATAAGTTCTTTTCAAAGTGGGTATAGTCGATTTGAATTTCAGAAACACAAGAAACTCAAAATCATAAAAAATTGTATTGGATGAAAACTCAGGCACATAAAATCATCCTCTTTTCACTTCCTTCTTGTATTGTTTGGACATCATGACAATGAACAAACATATTGCACACCTATTTCTTCAAACAAATTGAATAAGAAAAATTCAATATATATATATATATATATATATATATATATATATTGTTGGTATTTTTTGCCTTTGGATTATGAAAGATAGTCCCACATTGGCTACATCACCAAGTGGGTATCTCAATATAATACTTTTTTTGTGTTGAGGTGTGCACATAGGGTGTGGTGAAGCACATGGATGCCATGTGGGGGTATTTTATTAGGATGAAGAAGGATTAACTCCTTAATGAAAGCATTTATGCTTTTTGTCATTCTCTTGAAATTTATTCCATAGGAGTTAAGCCTCAAACTTTGCGACTCGGGCTCAAGGGCGTAAAGTGGCGCTTTGTGGGCACACTTTACACTTAGCACGTCAGCATCGGCAAAGGAGTTTGTGCGCATTTGATGAGCTCTCTCATGCGCGAGCTGCATGGGTGGGTCGCATGCACGGGCCGCATGCACTGTCGTATGGGCTGCCATGGGTTGTCGCATGTGTTGTGGCTTGCGCTGCCGCATGCGCTGCTGCTGCTGCGGATATATTTAAACGGTTATGGTCTGTTATTCAGATCCATTTTTTATGAGATTTAAAATTAATTCGTGCATATCTTATAGGGATTCATAATTAATCTGTTCCTATCTTTCCGTAACTGTTGGACGGCTAGGGTTTTTACCCTCTCTCTATAAATACTATCTTCGTGTCTCTTTGAGAACTTACTTCAAAAATTAGGAGACGAAGAGAGTTGCTGTAGCCGCCATTGTAGTCCAGAAAGTTCGTGCAAGTCTAAGCAAGAAGGTGACAACGAGCATTCTAGAAGTTCTACGTGCACTACTAGAATAAGCGGGATTAGCGACGTTTTTTAGCTACTCCAGGTAAAAACGTCGCTAATTTAGCGACTCCAGGTAAAAATGTCGCTAGACGTCGCTACTTGGCGACATTTAGCGACGTTTAACGACTTTTATTCAGTTTTTAAAAGATTAGTCGCTATAAGTTCAATTTTGGTCGCTAAACGTCGCTAATATGTTTTATTTAGCGACTTTTAGCGACGTTTTTTGCGACGTATATTTTTTGAACATTTAGCGTCGTCATTAGCGACGTTTAAGACGTCGCTAAATTAGCGACGTCATTGTTGGCGTCGCTAAAATGTCGTTAAAACGTCGCTTAATTCTAAATTAGTGACGTTATTAATGGCGTCGCTAAAACGTCGCTAAATTTTTTACTTAGGGCTGATTCCCCCCATTTTCTTCGATCTCTCTCGCTCCCTCTCCCAAATTTCAAAGGCTCCCCAACTCCTTCCTCCCTCCGGCTCCTCCTTCCTCCCTCTGGCGACCCCCGTCGGTCGCGTCCTCCCCCTCCGGCTCCCCTCCTCCCTCCGGCGCCCCCTCCTCCCTCCCGGGACCCCCCTCCAGCAGCGTCCTCCCCCCTCCGGCCGTGTCCTCCCCCCCCCCCCTCCTCCTCCTCCTCCTCCTCTAGGTAAACCCTAACTCTCTCTCTCTCTCTCTCTCTCTCTCTCTCTCTCTCACACACACACACACACACACACACACACACACACACACACACAGGACACACATGTGACACAGACACAGACGACATACACAGACACTGACACTGGTACAGACGCCATCGTTGCGAGATCTAAATGAGCTCAACGCGGTCTACTAAACGCCCAATATAAAGTATAAATTGTTTTCCTCTTACTTCCCTATAATTCAACATACATCTATATTGAAAGGGAGACAATCACGTTCATCTTCCTTTGCCCTAGCTAGATTTCAGTCTTAATTAGTACTAAAGTAAGTACCAATTGCTACAAACGATCTTTGACTTGCAATATTTATCAAAGCTGTAAAAGAGTTAATCGATCATCCTGTCCTTGTACACGTTGATGCTAGCTATACTTTGCTTCTCTTCAAAGTCCACATGAATCTATATATTGTGTTTGTTGGTGATGACCGATCGATGAAAATGAAAGCTGATAAGAATTAAGTTAAACAACTGATTGTAACAATGATAACGACTATAATTAGATCCAGTTTATAGTTATTAGGCTTGGTTTGGAATTGTTGTCGTTTGCCAAAAGTTCACAGTAGAAGCAAGTTTTGACAGCTGTGTAAGATTGTTGACAAAAGCAGAAGCAGAAGCAGCCTCCAAAAAGTAATCCCAAACCCAGCCTAGTGAAGTGAACTACATATATCAGTGTATACAAAGCCACACCCCCTCCTGACACTTTAGGCGTTTGGACTTGGGCTAATTAACCATGGCAAACTCGTTCGAGGTTGTTGAAGGATCGATGTGGGCCAAATTATAAACGTACTGCATCCATCTAGTGATAGCTACAAGAGAGAGACAAGTCATAGCTTTAGTGTTCGCAGCCGCGTTGTTTCTAGTCTTAAGTCCCATCACGTGGATTCCTGATCATCTTCTTTCTTGTAATCTAGCTATTGTATATATTATAGAATATTCTGTTTTATACGAAGAAATACTGTTTGTACGTTCTTAATTATCTTGACCTTTCTTGAATTGGCATCATATATGTGTGTAGTGTGCTGCAAAGGACCAAGCTTTATAAACATAAGAAATATAATATAGGTTAGGGTTCAGTACCTGCCACTGTTAAGAAAGACCAAATAAGCCTGTTAATCACAGAAGGGTCATGGGATGGGGTCTCATAATATTCTTCACTTATTTTAGGTGAAATTAGAAAATACACTTTTAGTTGACATATTCAATAGTACATCTGCAGTTAATATATATATTTGAAATCATGATATGTACATATGAAAGTAAAAAAGAAAAAGAAAACTACTGCATCATTAATCAGCAGTTGAAGCAAGACTTGATTCTTGGTCACAAATTCGAGTCGTATAATTATGGTACAAACGCTACTGTGTTTACAGTTTTGATGGTTTTGATTTTGGCCGATACCCACAAACTATGGTACAAACGCTACTGTGTTTGCCACTTATATTGATCCTCTAACTAATTGTCAGCTTCTTCTTTAGAGAATCACACTGTATGTAATAATTTATATGATACATACTATCATTTTTGCAGAAGTATCTAGAAATGGATATGAATTACTATCTGCGTCATCGTTCGTGGATGTACAACCGTCATCCTGATGACATGTGCGGTGTGCGGGATGAATTCATTGAGGGTGTACAGCAGTTCCTGCAGTTCGCCAAGGCGTTCCCTCAGTACATGGACGATACCAAAATTAAATGTCCGTGCGTGAGATGTCGCAACAAAAAATATCATCCAGAAGTGGAAGTTACATATCATTTGTACTCGAAGGACTTCACGTCGAATTACTATCAGTGGACCACGCACGAAGAACTTGTATCTCTAGCATCGGAGTCGGAGCCCTATGTGGAGCCGTATATGGATGTCCATGACCACGATGCTTACGACGACGGGTTGGTGAACATGGTTTATGATCACTACTAGAAAAAGCGGTCTTAGCGACGTATTTTAGCGACGTCAAAAGAAACGTCGCTAATAATATATAAATTAGCGACTCCTTATTAAAACGTCGCTAGACGTCGCTAAATGGCGATATTTAGCGACGTTTAGCGACTTTTATTAAGATTTTAAAAGATAAGTCGCTATAAGTTCAGTTTAGGTCACTAAACGTCGCTAATATGTCTAATTTAGCGACGTTTAGCGACGTATATAGCGACCTTAATATTGAAAATATTTAGCAATGTGTTTAGCGACGCATTGACGTCGCTAAAATTTAAATTAGCGACGTTTTTCTTGGACGTCGCTAAACGTCGCTAAAATTTGGTTAATTAGGGATCGGTTTCATTTTTCCCCATCTGCTGAAATTTCGAAAAATTCCCACCCCCCCCCCCCCCCCCGCGCTCCGTCGACCCGCTCTCCACCGCGACAACTCGGGTAAACCCTACTCTCTCTCTCTCTCTCTCTCTCTCTCACACACACACACACAGGACACATGTGACATTGACACAAACACGACACACACACAGACACTGACACAGACACAGACACGGCACACACACACACTGACACAGACACTGATCAGGACCTAGGGTTAGGGTTAGGGTTAGGTTTGTTGACATGGGATTAGGGTTAGGGTTAGGGTTAGGACCGACTGGCCCAAGTCGACGAGAGAGGTAACAGCAGCAGTGAGCACTGCTTACTAGCAGTGAGCAGGGGGAGACATGAGTGTGTGGCTCGGGAAGATTGGGTATTCATAGTGATACTATAGTGCTACTACATGAACTGTTAACTTATGATTGGGTATTCATAGTGATACTATAGTGCACACATGAGTGTGTGGCTCGGGATAAGGGGTAATCAAATATTGAGGAAGAAGGTAAGCAGTAGCAGTGGGTGACTGATTTAAAGAGGTGTATTAGTCAGGTGTTTGAGTGAATATATGTGTTGAAGAGAATAAGTAATAGGTGTGAAGGTTGAGCATTCATATAGGTGTATCCCAGATCTGGGAGTATAGATGGAGTGTTTATATGAGTATAGATGGAGTGTTTATATGAAGTATAGAATTTAGAGTACTTAATAGGTGTTGTTGGTACCAGGTGAGTTTTGATTACAGAATTCTTAAGAGTGTATGTGTGTATCAGTGTGCCAGTTTGGGGGGTTAGATTTTTTTACTAAAGGGAGTGCAGTAATCTGCCGGTAAATGTGAGTGAGTACAGCCACAATGCATGGGGTTATCCATTTCATAGAGCAATAGCCCGTGTACTTGGGAAACTTTTGATGCAAAAATTGTTCAAGCACCAGGTGCCTTAGTGCAATGCCATGACTGCTTTTTCCATAACGGACACTGACCTAGGAGTGTGGTTGGGGGCAGCTGCAGTTCTATAGTATGACACACTATTTATAGTGTTGACTGCACACTTATAGTGCAGTTCATAGTACTATGAGGTTGGGGGCAGCTGCAGTTTTGATAAATGAAAATATGTATTATATCAGTTATGATTTTTATAGTACGGTTAATTTTGCATGTAATGATTTATATGATACATACTGTCAATTTTACAGAAGTTTCTAGAAATGGATATGAATTACTATCTGCGTCATCGTTCGTGGATGTACAACCGTCATCCTGATGACATGTGCGGTGTGTGGGATAAATTTATTGAGGGTGTACAGCAGTTCCTGCAGTTCGCAAAGGCGTTCCCTCAATACATGGACGGTACCAAAATTAAGTGTCCGTGTGTGAGATGTCGCAACAGGAAATATTATCCTGAAGTGGAAGTTACATATCATTTATACTCGAAGGGCTTTACGCCGAATTACTATCAGTGGACCGCGCACGGAGAACTTGTATCTCTAGCATCATAGTCGGAGCCCTATGTGGAGCCGTATATGGATGTCCAAGACCACGATGCTTATGACGACGGGTTGGTGAACATGGTTTATGATGCGGCGGGGCCTAGTTTCAATCCTGACAATTATGATACGGCGGGACCTAGTTTCAATCCGGACAATTATGATGCAGCTGAGGAGGCACCGAATGCCGATGCTGCAAAGTTTATGGAGTTGCTTGAGAATGCAAGGACTCCACTATATCCTGGTTGTGAGGATCATTCACCGTTGGAGGTGGTTACAAGATTATTGAGCATCAAGTCTGATTTTAACATGTCGCAAGAATGCTATAATCGACTGCTCGATTTGATTATAGAGATCTTGCCCGAGGGTGCAAAGTTGCCTAAAGACTTCTATCGATCTAAGAGGATGGTGAGATCGCTTTGGATGGGATACGAGAAAATTGATGCATGTCGCAACGGGTGCATATTGTACTACAAAGACGATAAGGATGAAGATGCGTGCAGATTCTGTGGTGCTGATCGCTACAAGGCCACTGTTAGAGAAAAGTCTGTCGGTGCAAGGAAGCCTACCGATTCGATGCACTACTTGCCTTTGACGCCGCGGTTGCAGCGGTTGTTTATGGTTAAGGAGACTGTAGAAAACATGAGTTGGCACAGGCGAAAACAGATCGAAGGAGTATTGGATCATCCATCCGATGGAGAAGTATGGAAGCACTTTGATCGAGAGTATCCATATTTTGCCGAGGAAGCGCGTAATGTCAGATTGGGGCTCTGCTCTGACGGTTTTACCCCATTCGGACTTTCGGGCTTCCAGTATTCGTGTTGGCCTGTGATCGTCACTCCGTACAATCTACCGCCTTTGATGTGCATGAAGACTCCGTATATGTTCCTAACCGTTATTATCCCGGGTCCGAACAATCCGAAGAGGAACATCGATGTGTATTTACAGCCTTTGATAGATGAGTTGAATCAGCTGTGGGAAGTCGGTGCCAACACGTACGATGTTTCTAGAAAGCAGAATTTTCAGATGAGGGCAGCACTTATGTGGACCATCAACGACTTTCCGGCCTATGAAATATTATCGGGATGGAGCACCCATGGTCGTCTCTCATGTCCGTATTGCATGGACCGTTCTCAGGCTTTCCGTTTGAAATACGGAGGCAAACCGTGCTTCTTCGATTATCATCGACAATTTTTGCCGAAGGATCATCCGTACCGGAGGAATCGGAATGCTTTTCGTGCGAGAGTTGTGGAGAAGGCTAATCCACCGCCAAGGTGGCCCGGATGCACGATATGGGAAGAGGTAAAAGATTTACCAAGTGCTATCCAAGAGCCTGCTAAGGGGTACAAGTGTGACGGATTTGGTCGCACCCATAACTGGACGAAGAGGAGTATATTCTGGGATCTGCCATATTGGAGCACCAATCTGATCAGACATAACCTTAATGTCATGCATATCGAGAAGAATGTGTTTGATAACATAATTAATACTGTAATGGATGTAAAGGGGAAGACGAAAGATAATCCGAAGGCGAGGTTGGACTTAGAAGACATATGTAGATGTCCTGCATTGCATTTGATAGAGGAGGGGAATGAAAAGTTAAAGCAACCTAAGTCAGTTTTCTCACTGGATAAAGAGGATAAAGGTAGACTTTGTAGGTGGATTCAGGGTCTAAAGTTTCCAGACGGGTACGTGTTAAACTTGAAAAGATGCGTCGACCTCAAGGAGAACAAACTAGTAGGTATGAAGAGCCACGATTGTCACGTATTCATGGAGAGGTTAATTCCGATTACATTTCGGGAATTCTTACCGCAGGTCGTTTGGGACCCATTGACAGAGCTGAGCATATTCTTCAGAGATCTTTGTTGTACTAAGTTGCTCGTCGATCGTCTAGAAAAGCAAGAGAGGGACATTGCGGTAACATTATGTAAGCTCGAGAAGGTGTTTCCTCCTGGATTCTTCGACTCTATGGAGCTTTTGCCAATTCATCTTTCCTATGAGGCACGTGTTGGTGGTCCTGTCGGTTATCGGTGGATGTACCCCTTCGAGCGCCATCTGAATCACCTAAAGAGAAAGGTAAAAAATAAGGCACGGGTTGAAGGCTCTATTTGTGAAGCTTATGTTCTCGAGGAGATTACAAACTTTTGCTCGACGTATTTCAAACCGCATGTTGCTACTAATAGGACGAAAGCTCCCAGAAACGATGACACATATCAGGAATCTAATGATGCAATACTCAAAGTATTCAATGCATCCGGAAAGCCCTCGGGAAAAATAAAGAAGAGATATTTGAATGACGATGAGCTAAGGGCTGCTCAATTGTATATATTACTCAATTGCGACGAGGATGAAGTGGAGAAGCTAGAGGGGTAAGTAATTAATACGTTCACGTTTACATCATCTCAATGTAATAGTATAAGATACTATTATGCTACTAATCAGAAGTTGCTTTATTATTTTTTAGCACATATAATGATGAGTTGAGGTCGGTTAGACCCTACATAACAGACGAAGAAGTAGAACAAGATATGAGATGCCATTTTTCTTCTTGGTTGAGCGCATATGTAAGATGCTTGGTAATTACTTTTTATTTCTGCACTTGCAAAACAAATAACTTACTATCGCTACTTTGGTATTTAGGTCGATCGTCTAATATCACCCGAGACTGAATCTATTAGGACTCTAGCCAAGGGACCAATTACTGCCGTAAAAATATGGCCAAGTTTCTGTGTGAATGGGTTCAGGTTCAAGTCAACAAATGCTCCTATCAGAGACAGCTTTCTGGATCTTGATTCCACGAAAAACAGTGGTTTGTGTATCAAATCTACAAACTACAAAGACGTCAATCCAGGCAATAATTTTTTTGGCATCTTACGAGAGATTATAGAGTTGACATATAATTATGGCCCAGAACCTGCTAATATCGTGCTATTCAGGTGTGAATGGTTCGATCCGATTCAAGATCAAGGTTAGAAAATTGACAAGCATGGCCTTGTGGATATAAACTACAAGCGTAGATATCAAGGCTACGAACCATTTGTCCTATCAAGTCAGGCTCAGCTCGTGTACTTCACAACTTATCCTAGACGGGGGACAGCGAGGTCGGATTGGTGGGCAGTATGCAAGACTAAAGCTAGAAATACCTTTGACATTGACGAAATAGCTTATCAGGAGGACGATCTACCTCTTGTAACAAATATTGTAGATGTGGACTCAACGGAAGTTACTCATTACACGAGTAATAATGTAGAAGATGTAGAATTATCCGAAGAGGACGACGAAGTAGATGAAAGTGAAGACGAGGAAGAGGAAGAGCAGGACGGGGAAGGCGAACAAGATGTATTTTCTGAAGATGATTGAAAATATAAAATATTCCATGTAGAATGTAACTGTATTTGGACTGTAAATATTGCATGTAGAAGTAGATGTTGACATTAACGAATATATGTATTATATTTTGACTGTATAATGCTTTGAGATATGTATCACATTTCGACTGTAGAATGTAGTATATATTTGTGTTTCTCTATATTCATCATATGTTGTTATCAGATATGACAGGATGACGCGGAGGATTCGGCAGGTCCCGAGGTAGACAGAGTGCCACTCCGGTACTGCCTACTGTTGGTTCCGGATCATCGTCGCCCAGTACTCCAGTATATCGACCAGTCACATCTCCTACTACGACGACGTTGCGTGGCATCACTCCTGGGACGAGTAGTTCCAGGCGTGATAGTACTCCCTTGTCCAGCGTTCCTCCTACTGACGGAACCATGGAGACAGATGAGCATGTAGAGGAGGTCGTGCCGACGTTGTCCCAGCATCAGCAAGATCCTCCATGCGCACCACCGGAGGAGACGAGGACAGAGATTTGGACCGACGGTACAAAGTAAGTCAATTAGATAGTTTAGTATATATTTGTGTTCCTCTTTATTCATCGTATATTGACTTTTTCAGTAATCTAAATTTTTATTTCTGTATAGATATCGTCCATCGTCGGTTCAGAGACGCCTGGGCCAATTTCTGAGGAACAACTACAGTGGCCCTTGGATCAACTACTCTGAGGCTCCGGAGGAGAGGAAGGCGTTCTGGTTTGCGCACTTCCAGGTAAAAATATATTAAATAAATCCTCTAATTTATGCATATTCGTGATGCTAACTTAATGAATTATTTATTGTAGCAAACGTATTTTTATCCTCCGCACCGGGCCGAGTTGATCGAGCGGCTCTTTCCTACCGTTGCCGCCAAGCTTATCCGAGATGCTCTGGATGACCAGAAGGCTCGTGATCGTGCTGGAAAACCGATCCAAGGTTGGATCACGCCTGAGCAGTGGACTGCGATGAGGGCTAGATTCGACGATCCGAGCTACAAGGAAAGGTCTAAGAAGGCCAAGGCGGCTAGGCAGAATGCTGCCAAGTGGTGTGGTGGCTCGATTTCGATGACGGAATATTTCCGTCGTTTGGTATATTTTTTCTTTTAAAATATATTATTTTAATATAAGTACCATAAAATGGTACTTGGAAAAAATATTTAAGTTTAGTAATAAAAAATATATTTTTAACAGGTACAGAGGGGTGAGGATGCAAACATGGTGACCGTCTTCTTGGCCACCCATCGCAAGGACGGAAATCTCATTGATGAGAGGGCCTCACAGACCTATGTAAGTATTACTTTACTTTGTGTTTATTTTAATATAACTTAGGCAATTATTGAGTTTCCAAACCTTTTCTAGGCCGAGTATCTTAGGCTTCGTGAGCGGGCGACTGCTAGTGCACCTACACCTGGAGAGGCTGGTGCTTCGTCGCAGCCCGGTCCATCTCCGTCGGCGGACGACCTGTGGGTGACCGCAGCTGGTGGTCTCCAGAGGGGTACGTACTACGGTACGGGCTCCTATGGCGCCCTGGTTGCGACGCAGTCATCTAGGGCCTCCCCGACAGCTGTGCATTCCACACACCCCTCGCAGTCGCAGCCCTCGCAGTCGTCGGCCAGAGTCCAGGAGGCCGTCCAGGAGGCCGTTGACCGTCAGATTGCGTCTCTCCGTGACGACTTGCTGCGAAGTATGGAGGACCAGTCCCGGTCCCAGCCGCAGGCGGACGATCCGATGCTCATCGCACGATTGGATATGCTCGACCGCAGCATGACGGAGCTACGAGAATTGACAAATGATATTAGAGCCTCCAATGATCGCAACATCATGGAGCTGCAGGCGTCACAGCTATCGATGGGCGAGAAGCTGACGATGATGCATGCGTCACAGCTATCGATGGGCGAGAACCTGACGAGGATGCAGGATTCAATGGGTGATAGCAGTACGAGGCTGTTATCTACCCTGGATTCTTACAACCAGCGACTCGCAGACTTGGAGCGGGCACGGCCTCCACCAACGTCATTGCCTTCTCCATCGACATCGGTGTCGATTCCACGGGACGAGTATGAGGAGTTGTTATCCTTCAAGCGTGCCGCTGGTCAGCCTCCTGCAGATCCGTAGTAGTATAGTTATTTTTATTATTATTTATGAATTATTGATACTTCAACAATAGACATGATGTATGATGCTTCTTGTGGTCTTTAATTTTTTAGTTAATTTAATTGGATTATATAGTTATCCACATTTAATTGGATTGATACTTCTTGTGGTCTTTAATTTAATTGGATTATATAGTTAACTAGATTGAATCATGTTGGTGTGTATGATGAAGATGATGTAAAACTGCAGGGAATCACCAATGTTTGCTTCTGCACATTATTTTTTTATTTTATTTTTAAAAATTAGTGACGTTATTAGCGACGTTTAGCGACGTTTAGCGATGTTAATTTACGTCGCTAATTACGTCGCTACTTAGCGACGCTGTAAAATGTCGCTAAGGACGTCGCTAATGACGTCGCTAAACGTCGTCAATTGCTGACATGGCAGTATAGCCAGGTCATTAAAGACGTCGGTGTAACGTCGCGATAGATGTCGCTAATCAGCGACGTTTAGCGACGTTTCTAAACGTCGCTTTTTAGTGACTTGGCGTCGCAAAACGTCGCTAAATTTAGCGACACATTAAAGTCGCTAAAAAACGTCGGCATAGCGACGTTTAGCGACGTTTTTTGTTTTATCGACTTGGTGTTTTCCGACTGCTTTGAAACGTCGCTAATTACGTCGCTAAACCTAATTAGCGACGATTTTTGGTTATTTAGCGACGTTTTTAGACGTCGCTAATTTGACTTTTTCTGGTCGTGGATGCGGCGGGGCCTAGTTTCAATCCGGACAATTATGATACGGCGGGACCTAGTTTTAATCCGAACAATTATGATACAGCTGAGAAGGCACCGAATGCCGATGCTGCAAAGTTTATGGAGTTGCTGGAGAATGCAAGGACTCCACTATATCCTGGTTGTGAGGATCATTCATCGTTGGAGGTGGTTGCAAGATTATTGAGCATCAAGTCTGATTTTAACATGTCGCAAGAATGCTATAATCGACTGATCGATTTGATTATAGAGATCTTGCCCGAGGGTACAAAGTTGCCTAAAGACTTCTATCGATCTAAGAGGATGGTGAGATCGCTTTGGATGGGATACGAGAAAATTGATGCATGACGCAACGGGTGCATGTTGTACTACAAAGACGACAAGGATGAAGATGCGTGCAGATTCTGGATACTTTTTTTTTCAAATTTTATTATATTATTCATATTAAATATGTTATTTTACCGGTGTTGAGTGTTCAGTGCCTATTTTTCCCTATTTTTTTCCAGTTCAATGATATAAGTTGTAATATAATACACAGTCCCTGTACAAACTCAAACACACTGAATTATAATACACACACTCTCCCTATCTCTGAGCACATTAAGACCAACACACAACACAGATAGTACTATCTTAATTCACTGAAATTCACACAGTTCCTAATATATTTTGGTTTACAACTGATGACTGATACTTGGCCTGTATTTATCCAGTGCATTAGATTTTTCTCCCTTGTTGCTGCTACTGTGTCCCTTATTCAATTATTTCTACTACCATCATATACCTAATAGTGAACCCAAGGGGTTGGCAAACCCAGAAATTCAATTCAGTATTCTTTTTTTATTTTTTCTGTAAATTAGCGACGTTTTTAGCGACGTTTAGCGACGTTCATATATGTCGCTAACTACGTCGCTAATTAGCGATGTTGTTACACGTCGCTAATGACGTCGCTAAAGAAGTCGCTAAAATCGTCGCTGTACGTCGCAAACTGCTGACATGGCAGTATTGACAGGTCATTAAAGACGTCGGTGTAACATTGCTATATAAGTCGCTAATTAGCGACGTTTTGCGACTTTAATTGTCACGATCCGCACCCGGAAATTCGGGCACGAGTGCGTGGGTACGTCCAGCCTACGCCGCAGTGTCGGCGGTAGTACGCTGTCTAGGGCATATCCACAGTTAATATAATCTAGCTCATTCACAAATAAAATAGGCAAGATAATAACGGGAAAAAGATGCTGAAGATTTCAAATGAAATAAATGTGACAACAGATCAAATGTTTAATACAGAATCCAGAAATGAAATCGGGGACAAACCCGATTACTAAGATAAAAGAGCATAAATAAATAGCTACGGCTAACTACTCTGCAGAAGTAGTCTCCTGGGTGGGAACTGGCTCCTCATATGTGTCATCTATTCCCTCATAGGGGCCATAATAGGTAGGGGCAAAGTCCTCATCATCGCCTAAATCAACGGATCCAGTCAGGAAAGGAGCAAAGTACACAATGCACAACAAGATTAAACTAAATATTTATGACAATTAGACTGAGTATCATATTGAGAATATGCATAAAAGAAACAACAATAACTAAGAGTTAATGCTATAAACAGGGATATGAGAAAACAGGAATAAATAAGACAGAAAATGAAACTACAACAGTCAGCAAGAACTATAACAAGGCCAGAAGCTATCTGTGTGAACTTGTGTTTGTTTTAGAATATATAGTTGGCATGTAGGGGTTTATAAGGCTAATCCGGCTGTCATAAACGGCTATTAAACAGGAATAATCGAGATCCGGCTGAGGGTACAGTCGCGTACCAACAGCTATTAAATACGGCAGGGGGAAGGGTAAACTACATGCCTTCTAGTATTCTCCCACCCGACATGAAAAACAAGACATGAACTCCAGTATTCAAGACATAAAATCCAGTATTCTAATACTACGTGTAATCATCAAGGGTACTAGTAGAGTAGGGAATTAATTATCATAATATAAAGATTAAACTTGAAGTGCAGGTACTTGCCTGTTGTTTGGATCCAAATATAGTTTGTATCTCGGGGAAATTTCCAAAAATGAGTCCAAATGCTGAAATAAACATTACCATCATGTTCAGAATATGTCAAATAGCTAAAAACGCCTGTCCTTGGGTCCAATTTGGAGACAAGGACAGAAACGGCAGTTTCGGGTCAAAACGGGGTCCGCATGTGGGCCCGCTTTGCACCGAAAAATGTGTCAGGGTCAAAGGTCTCCAAAATCACCAAATTTAGTGTCAACAGGTCAGGAACGATGATACAAACCCAACGGAACTTCCAGAATTGGATTCCGATGAGCCGATCACGAAATCGCCCGTGGAACGGGGCCTGTGGGGCCCACGACACGCGATTTCGTCAACGTTCTCAGAATCGAACAAAACTTGACCCACAGGACCAGCGTATCGCTACGAGTCCGATGGCACAAGTTTTGTTTCGATCCAACGTGTGTGCAAGAAGTTAGGACGAAATACAGAAAAGTCAGATACGGAGCGATGTCCGCGGATACGCGTTGATTCCGGGGTGCACGCACACCCGAATCAGCTTCCGCGAAATCTTACACGTCTGTATCGACGGCACGCACGTATCTGTGAAAACCGCACGCGACCAAGTCGTCCCGTTTGGCGGGGCGTACTCAGTTCCGGGGTGAAACAGGGTCTGGTTTTTTCCTGTTTTTGGATCGCGGTGTGCGATCACCACAGGACGCGATGCCCCGAGCGGTTTATCCGGGCACCGAGAGGGTCATACAGGCTTCACAATTTACGGAATCGAAAACAGAGCTACGAACAAAAAGTTACAAGTACCTGAAGGGGACCCAAAAATCGGGGTCGAATCGTGTCCGACACGTGTCCGACTCGTGTCGGACACAGGGAAATGATTAGGGTTAGGGTTCAGGGAATCCGGTGCTGCGGCGGGGGCCGGCCGGAGGCTCGTCGGAGGGGACTGGGGGACGTGGCGGCTGCCGAAGCGGGCGGGGGAACGGTCGACAGCGGCTGCGAGGGTGCTGCGGAGAAGAGAGAGGAAGATGAGGAGATCGGGCGGTCGTCGGCGGCGGTAGCTGCGGGAGGAGGGAGGTGGAGGTCGGCGAGGGACGCGGCGGCGGCGCGGCGTCGAGCGGTGGCTGCTGGTCTGGCGGGAGGTGACCGGAGAAGAGGGGGTTAGGGTTTATATAGGGGTCGGCCGGTGGGTTAGGCGGAGGAGGCGGAGGAGAGAGGGGAGGTCGTGGGCCGGGCAGCGTGGGTGCGGGGACGCGTGGCCGCGGGCAGCGCGGAGGTCGGCCGACGGGTCCGGCGGGAGACGCGGGCGCCGGAGCGGGTCGCGCGGGGGCTGGGGGTGCTAGCGGGTTCGGGTGCGGAGCGGTTCGGGTCTGACCGACCCGAACCCGACCCGGATGGCCAATGGGCCGGGCCGAGCTAGGTGGGCCGCGGGCTTGGGCCGAACTGGGCTGGGTTAGATTTTAGGGTTTATTATTTAATTAAATAAATGAATAAATAAATAAATAAATATTGTTTTCAGGTGTTTAAAAATAGGTCCGGGGCCCAATAAATTCTAGAAAAATTATCCTAAGTCCAGTTTTTCATTTTACACCAAAAAATATTATTTTTATAATATTTTAATATCGTTTATTATCTATTAAAAATTATTTAATATTTAAAAACCCTGATTTTAATTACAGAAAATTCCCAGAAAATTCCAGAAAATTGTAAAAAATCATAGTTTTAATAATTTTAAAAATTCAGGGGGTTTGCAATCTACCCAACTTATAAAAATTTTGTCCTCAAAATTTAAGGATAGCCATGGCACGAAAGAAAAGGCCGAGAATTAAAATATACCTCAGGGTTCAAAAAGGTAAGGGTAGCGTTCTCTAATCTCGTCTTCTCGCTCCCAGGTGGATTCGCCGGGAGAGTGGTGCTTTCAAGCTACGCGAACAAGGGAAATAATCTGGTTTCGTAGAACTTTCTCCGATCGGTCCAGTATCTCCACGGGTTGCTCTTGGTAAGTCAAGCTTGGACCTACTTCGAGCTCTGAGTGATCCAAAATATGGCTGAGATCTGACACGTATTTTCTCAGCTGCGACACGTAAAAAACGTTATGGACTCCATCCAGAGAGGGTGGCAATGCCAGACGGTATGCCACTTCTCCAATTTTCTCCTGTATGCCAAAAGGTCCAATAAATCTTGGGCTGAGTTTTCCACTTCTTCCGAACCTGATGGTGCCACGTGTCGGAGAAATCTTCAGGAATACCAGTTCTCCAACCTTAATAAAGTCAAAATCAAGTCTTAGTTCCATAATCATAATGTTTAAATTAACTTAAATTTCATAAATTTAATTACCTCAAATTCTAAGGGTCTTTGGTGGTTATTTGTCCAATGTCGTTGCCTGTCTTGAGCCACTCGAAGTCTTTCCCTTATTTGTTTTACCTTCTCAGTTGAATCGATCACCATCTCTGGTCCCAGTAGGGCTCTTTCTCTAACGTCGTCCCATGATAGCGGGGTACGACATCTTCGGTCATACAGAGCTTCAAATGGAGTCATCTCAATACTTGCTTGGTAACTGTTATTATAAGAGAACTCCACAAGATGTAGATAGTCTTCCCAGGATCCTCCAAAATCTAAAACACATGTACGGAGCATATCTTCAAGGGTCTGGATTGTACGTTCCGATTGTCCATCGGTTTGGGGATGATAAGTTATGCTGAATTTGAGCTGAGTCCCCAAGCTGGCTTGTAAGCTCTTCCAGAAGTGAGAGGTGAATCTTGAATCTCGGTCGGAGACAATACTTACTGGAACTCCATGCAATTTAACAATATGTGTGATATATAAATCTGCCAACTTTTCTGTAGATACCCTACTTTGAAAGGTAGAAAATGTGCAGATTTGGTCAGTCTATCTACTATCACCCAGATTGCATCCTTACCACTAGGTGTCCTTGGAAGCCCAGAAACAAAATCCATTGTAATATGTTCCCACTTCCACTCCGGAATGGGTAGTGGTTGAAGCAATCCCCCAGGTCTTTGTCTTTCAGCCTTGACTTGTTGGCACACTAAGCAACGAGATACAAACCTGGCTACTTCCCTTTTCATGCCATGCCACCAAACATGCGTCCTCAAGTCTTTGTACATTTTGTTGGCTCCTGGATGTCCCCTTGAGGTACACATAATCTATCTCCAAGCCTCAATGATCCATTTTCATGAATTTTGAAGTCCTCCACTAATCCAGCTTGTACTTGACCTTGAAGGCTTCGCAGGCCTTCGTCTTGAAACTGAGTCTCCTTGATCTTATCTATTAAGGTAGACTGAATCTGCAAGTTCATCATTTGGCCTTCTTTTTCTGGGATAATTATCTCAATACCCAAACTTTCCAAGTCCTCGAGCAAGTGTCGGTCCATAGTCAAGTACATCGCCATAGGATATCTGCTTAGAGCATCAACAACTACATTGGCCTTCCCAGGATGATATTGAAGGGTGATACCAAAATCTTTCATTAGTTCCAGCCACCTTCTTTGCCTCATGTTCAGCTCTTTCTGAGTGAAGATATATTTTAGACTTTTATGGTCTGTAAATATTTCCATCTTTTCTCCATAAAGATAATGCTTCCATAGCTTAAGAGCAAAAATGACAGCTGCCAATTCTAAATCATGAGTTGGATAGTTCTTTTCATGAGGTCGAAGCTGTCTAGAGGCATACGCTATTACTTTCTTGTTCTGCTCCAATACACAACCTAGACCTTTTCCAGAAGCATCGCTATATATAGCGAATCCTCCGGTTCCAGAAGGTAAGGTCAGAATAGGGGAAGTAGTCAGCCTTTTCTTCAATTCCTCAAAAGCATGCTGACATTCATCAGTCCAGGTGAACTCTTCATCCTTCCTTGTTAATTTTGTCATGGGTTCAGCAATTCTAGCAAAGTCCTTCACAAACTTCCGATAGTAGCCAGCTAGTCCCAGGAAGCTTCTAATCTCCGCTACAGAGTCTGGAGTGAGCCATGATTCTACTGCCGCTATCTTCTTGGGATCTACTGCTATCCCATCTCCAGTCACAACATGTCCCAAGAATTCTACTTTGTCTAGGAAGAATGCACATTTAGATAATTTTCCATAAAGTTTTTCCTTCCTCAAAGTCTCCAATGCCAGCCTCAAGTGTTCTTCATGTTCTTCGGGGGTCTTGGAGTAGATCAAAATATCATCAATAAAGACCACTACAAATTTGTCTAGATATTGCTGGAAGACTCTGTTCATTAAGTTCATAAAAACTGCTGGAGCATTCGTCAACCCGAACGGCATCACTAAGAATTCGTAGTGTCCGTTCCGGGTATTGAAAGCAGTTTTAGGGATGTCTTCCTTCCTCACCCTTACTTGGTGGTAACCAGACCTCAAGTCAATCTTTGAAAATACCCGAGCTCCACTTAACTGATCAAATAAGTCATCTATCCTGGGTAGGGGATACTTATTCTTAATTGTTAAGGCATTCAAGGCCCTATAGTCAATACACATTCGGGATGTTCCGTCCTTCTTGGGCACAAATAATACTGGAGCTCCCCAGGGTGAGACACTAGACCTAATGTCACGACCCGTACCCGATGTAAGGATACTAGTCGGAAACAACGCCCAGCCTACGCCGCATAATCGGCGGTAGAACGCTGTCTAGATAGTCTATCTAAAGTAATGAACCACCAATAATGATAGAATACTCAATCACAGAACTAAGATAGAATGAGCACGAATCAGATAAGAATAGAATAGTCATCAACTCATGAGTTTAAAATAATACATCAATGAGTCAAAAATAAGCTGGAGACAAATCCAGTACAAAAGAATACTATCATACTACAAGCTACACTCCAGGGTCAACTGTCTCAGTTGGGATAAGTCCCTCTTGAGCCAGGGTCTCCGAATCTAAACCCACAACATCCTGGGGTCCATAATAGGTAGGGTACTCCTCAGTGTCATCTGGAAAAATATATCCAGTCAAGAAAGGAGCAGAGTACATCTCTAACAGCAGTTCTAATCCATGATAAAAACTATGTAACAGTAAATAGCTGTGGATAAACAAGATGCACAAAATAGATACAAGAGATATATAGACAATAAGGAAATACTGGAAAGAAATACAATAATGAATAATATGCCAATGAAACAATAATACTAATGACTAAGTGTGTGAGTACTAGCTTAACATGTGATCGGCTTGGGCAAGATACAATGCGGCCTGGCTAATCATACGTGCGGTGCATGATCAACACTATTCGCTTACCAATAATTTATTCAATAGGGATTTGATCACATATCTATACTAATACTCCCCACCCCCAACTGGTATAATAGATCCAACCACGGTATGCTATGGCACTAGATTCCCCAAGAAGATAGCTAGTCTCCCCGAGAATCGGTGTCTGTACATGTACAAGATAACCAATAAAATAATACTTGTACCATATACACCATATACCAAGGAATAACATCTCATGACGAGATCCGGATATACCAATCCGTGTAACCATAGTGTCGAGAGAAACATGTAAATCTACACTAGATACAACGAACATAGAGGATATCATAAATGAGAAACTATCAGAGAATGTACTCGCCTGAAGTCCAATAAACAGTCTCACAGATGTCTGACTCGGTACCTCGAAGACCTAGATATGGAATACCACATTAATACAAGGTCCCGAAAAGAGAACAAGTCAAACTAGTCAACTCCTAGGTCAATAAATAAATTCTAAGTCAAAAGTCAACTATGGTCAACTCTAAAGTCAACTAAAGTCAAACATGGTCAAACCAAGGTCAACCTCACAAGAAATCTATATAAATAATATAGAAATAAAATACAACAATTTAGGAATAAAAATTAGATCCCAAATCATACTCACACAAAGTATACTACTAATACAAATAATATATACCCTAAAATAATATATATACAAACCAATATGTATACAAATAACATAATATATTATTACAAATATTATACCTCACAAAACACATATATATACACATATATATACAATAATAATATATAAAATATAATTTAAAACTGCCAAAGCGTCACTGAAAACAGGGAGTTAAAAAATACAATTTAATTAAAACAGCTTATAGTGACAGTCTCAACTGTCACAGAAAATGTCGCAAAAGCCACTGTGTAATAAAACCCACTGCTGCTGCATTGGTGACAGTTAATCAACTGTCACCGAAAACTGTCACCACTGCTGCTAAGATCCCGCCCGCAGCATTAATGACAGAACTGTCATTAATGCACAGTGGGCTACAGCGGCTGCTGCTGACCCGCCTATTTAGCGACAGTTTTACTGTCACAAACCCACTGTCACTAAAACACAAAAATATATATATATATATATAAATATATATATGCAATAATAATCACAATACATATCTATAAATAAATAATCATATACTTATATATATATGCACATATAAACTTATAATTAAATACCAATAGTTATAACACATGCACATATTAATGTTCATATTTTACATGGCTAGAAGCACACCTAAAATATATACATTAATATACAAATAATTACATAATAATTATAAATAATATAATTACACAATTAAACACATAAATATATTTTATAAAACATTTATGTATAATTTATGTTATTAACATAAGTACATATATAATTACATGCAAGAAAGCTACATATTATATTTGTTCATCATATTAGCACACACAAAAATATATAGATCTATGCTACAATAATTACTATAATAAATACACAAAATAAATATATAATATCTATATATATTTACTAATTATAATTGAAGAATTTAAACCATACATAATTAGATCTATTCAAAAATCCACACAATTGGAGAGTATCACACCGTATCCCACTAGATCTAGGATACGCATGTGACACGAGTCCAACACACAACCAATTGCACCCCGAAGGATACAAATAAATCACAAATAATATTTATGAATAAATCAAAGTATCAAAAGTAGATCTATGTGTCCGTGTCAAAATACGACATGTTCAAAGCCCCGTGTCGGAGGAAAAACCCCCAAAATAACATGTATCACCAAATAGTTGGGATACGAACCACATGTACCAAATTATGGACACGACACTAGCCCCAAACACATAAGCTCATGTCCAATTGATCTATAGGATCAATTGATACACACAACAAAATGTAAATTCAGAATTCCAACAAAATTAACACAAAAAGTACCATAACTTTCTCCATGGGTCTTCTATGAACACAAAACAAAGTCCTATGGATAGTACATACATATAGGTTGATTTTACATGATTAAATCTCAGATTTAGAAGCTATTTAAATGGGAAAATCTGAATTATACCTATTGGGAGATGGATTCCCAATGAAACCTCCAATTGAGAAGAACTTGCTTCCAAATTGTAGATCCTTGCTCCTCTTTGTAGATCCTTGCTTTCTTCTTCTAGATCCTTGCTTCCTCCTTCTCTAATAGTGAATTGGGAAGAATTTGGAATGAATTTGGTGGGAAATTGGAATGGGAATGGAGGGAATTTGGGAGTGGAAAATTCTAGATCTAGATTTGGAATGAGAATGAGAGAAGAGAGAAATTTCCCCCCTCTTTTAATAGGCCGGCCTTGCCCCTCTCCCAAGCAATTGTAAAATGTGCAATGTACCCCTTGGGGCCTCTCATGAAGAAATAATTAAGGAAGGAAGCTTCTAGTCTAATCACTTAATTAATTTAATCCATCTCCTTAACCATGGGCTTTCTAAATGGGCCAAGTCTAACTATTTAATTCATGTTGGTCCATGGGTCCAAACTAAACTAGTTGGGTCCACTAAAATAAGTCCAAAATAATTAAATAACATCTAACAATAATTAAATAATACAACAAAAATTATTTATCATGCACAATATTTATTTAAATAGGAAATTACTAAAATACCCTTTTTCCTAAAATGTGGTAGTGACACCTAATGAAGCATTTATCTTCTAACTCTTTTATTTGCTCATTTAGTTCTATTATCTCCTTCTTGTTGATTCTGTAGGGATTTTGAGATACTGGCGCTGCTCCCGGCACTAAGTCAATAGAGAATTCAACTTCTCGGTCTGGGGGTAAGCCTGGGAGATCCTCAGGGAAGACATCAAGATATTCGGAGATGATAGGTAGTGGCAATTCTTCTGTTACTAGGGCTCCACAAATTTTGTTACTACCCATTTCTCTAGAACCTCTAGCAAATTCAAATTCTGGCTTGTCAGGGGGCCTGAAGATTACACTACCTCTGTGACAGTCTATAGTGGCATGGTGTTGACTCAACCAATCCATACCCAGTATAATGTCAAAACTGGGAACTGGCATTACGAGTAGCCTAGCATATAGTTCTCTTCCACATAATGTAATAGGACAATTGTTACATGCATCACTAACCGGGATGATTCCTCCACCGGTAATGATCTTATAACAATTCCTAAGAGGTTCAGTGATTAAGCTATGCTTCATAAGGAAATCTACTGACATGAATGAATGTGAAGCTCCAGAATCAAATAAAGTAATGGCTGGTATTGAATTTATAAGCACGGAACCTGTGATCACGTCTGCTGTGGCTTCAGCTTCTTCCAGAGTCATTGCAAAAGTACGGCCTTGCTGAGGTGCACCCCTCTGTTGCTGCTGTTGGTGCTGAGCAAAGCGTTATTGTTGAGTTGGAAGCGGGGGTCCCCTCTGCTGTGCTGCTGGGGGCCTGGCCTGGACTGGAGCCTTTGGTGCGGCTGGGCGTCCTTGAGCAGCAGGACAGTCTCTCATTTGATGCGCTGCTGAGCCGCAGTAGAGGCAGGCACCTAGCCTCTTCCTGCAGACTTGCCAAGTGTGACCTGGTTTTTGGCAAAAGTTACAAGCGGCAGCTTGTTGGTTCTGTCCTTGAGCCTGGTGTTGGGGTGCTGGAGCTCGAGGGAGAGGACGCTGAGTTTGCTGCGGGGCCCTCTGCTGTTGTTGTTGTTGGAATGGGCATTTATTGGGTCCCGCATTTCCGGTATCTCTCTTTCACTTTAGTTTATGCCCCATGTCTCTCTCAACGCCTTGTGCCACGCTCAGGATTTCCTCGTAGGTGCGAGCTCGGCTAGTGGTGACAGCAAGGCGAATATCCGGAGACAGCCCCTTCTTGAATCTACGGGCTCTGTCCTCCGGGGTACGAACCATGTACTCTACAAAGTGGCTCAACCTGCTAAATTCAGCAGTGTACTCATCAACAGATAGGTTACCTTGTTCCAGTCTCTCGAATTGGCTTTCGAGAGCTTCCCGAGCCACTTCGGGGTAGAATTTCTCCTTGAATAGCCTCTTGAAGTCTTCCCAGGTGAGGTCAGGAGCAGATAGTTGGGGTTCATCTCTGAACCAGGTCCGAGCTATGTCGAACAGTTGCAGGCTTGCGGACTCCACTTTGAGATCATCAGGGACCCGAGCGGTATTCAGGAGTCTCTCGACATTCTCTATCCACTCATCGGCATAGAGAATGCCCTCAGTTCCGTAGAATTCCAGGGGTTTAAGGTTCTTGAAGTCTTTGGCACTCCCTGGCCTCTTGTGTGGCGACTCCTGGGACCTAAGAGCTTCTGAGAGGCTGGTTCGTAGAAGTGCAGTCTGTTCTTTCTGGGATTCTACGAGTCCTTGGAACACTCCGAGTAGCTGTGCCCCATCTAGAGTAACTGCTGGAGTAGATGGAGGCGGCGGGAGTGCAAGAGTTTCGAGCACATTCTGCTCAGCTGGTTCTGATGTGCCACCTACTGTGTTCCTTGTCTGGACCATTCTGTAAGATTAAGGGATAGAAAGATCAGAATAGATTACTTGGAAATCAAGGGCGATAGGGAAATTGATCAGAAATGATATCAAGAATTGAAATGAAGATCCTATTCTGTGAATGAGTTTTTCCTAGAATCCTCAATCCTATTCCATACCCTGTCCTAGGGTATTACCCTATTTATGGATACTAGACCTGCATGGGCCACCATAAAAACGTGTCATGACCCGCACCCAGAAATTCAGGCACGAGTGCGTGGGTACGTCCAGCCTACGCCGCAGTGTCGGCGGTAGTACGCTGTCTAGGGCATATCCACAGTTAATATAATCTAGCTCATTCACAAATAAAATAGGCAAGATAATAACGGGAAAAAGATGCTGAAGATTTCAAATAAAATAAATGTGACAACAGATCAAATGTTTAATACAGAATCCAGAAATGAAATCAGGGACAAACCCGATTACTAAGATAAAAGAGCATAAATAAATAGCTACGGCTAACTACTCTGCAGAAGTAGTCTCCTGGATGAGAACTGGCTCCTCATATGTGTCATCTGTTCCCTCATAGGGGCCATAATAGGTAGGGGCAAAGTTCTCATCATCGCCTAAATCAACGGATCCAGTCAGGAAAGGAGCAAAGTACACAATGCACAACAAGATTAAACTAAATATTTATGACAATTAGACTGAGTATCCTATTGAGAATATGCATAAAAGAAACAACAATAACTAAGATTTAATGCTATAAACAGGGATATGAGAAAATTGGAATAAATAAGACAGGAAATGAAACTACAACAGTCAGCAAGAACTATAACAAGGCCAGAAGCTATCTGTGTGAACTTGTGTTTGTTTTAGAATATATAGTTGGCATGTAGGGGTTTATAAGGCTAATTCGGCCGTCATAAACGGCTATTAAACAGGAATAATCGAGATTCGACTGAGGGTACAGTCGCGTACCAACAGCTATTAAACACGGCAGGGGGAAGGATAAACTACATGCCTTCTAGTATTCTCCCACCCGACATAAAAAACAAGACATGAACTCCAGTATTCAAGACATAAAATTCAGTATTCTAACACTACGTGTAATCATCAAGGGTACTAGTAGAGCAGGGAATTAATTATCACAATATAAAGATTAAACTTGAAGTGCATGTACTTGCCTGTTGTTTGGATCCAAATATAGTTTGTATCTCGGGAAAATTTCCAGAAATGAGTCCAAATGGTGAAATAAATATTACCATCATGCTCAGAAGATGTCAAATAGCTAGAAATGTCTGTCCTTGGGTCCAATTTGGAGACAAGGGCAGAAACGACAGTTTCGGGTCAAAACGGGGTCCGCATGTGGGCCCGCTTTGCACCGAAAAACGTGTCAGGGTCAAAGGTCTCTAAAATTACCAAACTTAGTGTCAACAGGTCAGGAACGATGATACGAACCCAACGGAACTTCCAGAATTGGATTCCGATGAGCCGATCACGAAATTGCCCGTCGAGCGGGGCCTGTGGGGCCCACGACACGCGATTTTGTCAACGTTCTCAGAATCGAACCAAACTTGACCCACAGGACCAGCGTATCGCTACGAGTCCGATGGCGCAAGTTTTGTTTCGATTCGACGTGTGTGCAAGAAGTTAGGGCAAAATACAGAAAAGTCGGATACGGGCGATGTCCGCGGATACGCGTTGATTTCGGGGTGCACGCACACCCGAATCAGCTTCCGCGAAATCTCAGACGTCCGTATCGACGGCGCGCACGTATCTGTGAAGACCGTACGCGACCAAGTCGTCCCGTTTGGCGGGGCGTACTCAGTTCCGGGGTGAAACAGGGTATAATTTTTTCCTGTTTTTGGATCGCGGTGTGCGATCACCACAGGACGCGATGCCCCGAGCGGTTTATCCGGGCACCGAGAGGGTCATACAGGCTTCACAACGCAATTTGCGAAATCGAAAACAGAGCTACGAACAAAAAGTTATAAGTACCTGAAGGGGACCCAAAAACCGGGGTCGAATCGTGTCCGACACGTGTCCGACTCGTGTCGGACACAGGGAAAGGATTAGGGTTAGGGTTCAGGGAATCCGGTGCTGCGGCGGGGGCCGACCGGAGGCTCGCCGGAGGGGACTGGGCGGCGCCGGCGAGGGCCGGCACGGCGTGGCGGCTGCCGGAGCGGGCGGGGGAAACGGTCGGCAGCGGCTGCGCGGGTGCTGCGGGGAAGAGAGAGGAGGAGGAGGAGATCGGGCGGTCGTCGGCGGCGGCAGCTGCGGGAGGAGGGAGGTGGAAGTCGGCGAGGGACGCGGCAGCGGTGCGGCGTCGAGCGGTGGCGGCTGGTCTGGCGGGAGGTGACCGGAGAAGAGGGGGGTTAGGGTTTATATAGGGGTCGGCCGGTGGGTTAGGCGGAGGAGGCGGAGGAGAGAGGGGAGGTCGTGGGCCGGGCAGCGTGGGTGCGGGGACGCGTGGCCGCGGGCAGCACGGAGGTCGGCCGGCGGGTCCGGGGGGAGACGCGGGCGCCGGAGCGGGTCGCGCGGGGGGCTGGGGGTGCTAGCGGGTTCGGGTGCGGAGCGGTTCGGGTCTGACCGACCCGAACCCGACCCGGATGGCCAATGGGCCGGGCCGAGCTAGGTGGGCCGCGGGCTTGGGCCGAACTGGGCTGGGTTAGATTTTAGGGTTTATTATTTAATTAAATAAATAAATAAATAAATAAATAAATAAATAATTATTGTTTTCAGGTGTTTAAAAATAGGTCCGGGGTCCAATAAATTCCAAAAAAATTACCCTAAGTCCAGTTTTTCATTTTACACCAAAAAATATTATTTTCATAATATTTTAATATCGTTTATTATCTATTAAAAATCATTTAATATTTAAAAACCCTGATTTTAATTACAGAAAATTCCCAGAAAATTCCAGAAAATTGTGAAAAATCCTAGTTTTAATAATTTTGAAAATTCAGGGGGTTTACATTAATAAATGTTGCTAATTAGTGACGCTGCGTCGCTAAACGTCGCTAAATTTAGCGACACATTAAAGTCGCTAAAAAACGTCGGCATAGCGACGTTTAGCGACGTTTTTTGTTTTAGCGACTTACTTTTTTTCGACTTCTTTAAAACATCGCTAATTATGTCTCTAAATGTACTTAGCGATATTTTTTTGTCATTTAGCGACGTTTTTAGACGTCGTTAATTTGACTTTTTCTGGTAGTGGTGAACTTGTTTGTTCCTGGGAGTAGATCGTGTGGGACAAATCTTGCTTTGAGCAACGGTGATCTTCATCACCCCAGCAAGCAAAGTTTATTCTTCTTCTTCCTCTTCTCTTTTGCAAGTTGTAAACTCTGTTTTGTCCGTTTGCAACTGCGATTGCAAGGAAGAACGAGAAGATAGTTTTGTCTGATTCTTTTGTTATCTTTTTTCAAGTTGTAATCAGATCCTATATATAATTTCTTGTTGGATCGAGAGATATCAGGAAGGAAACCCTTGTGTGAACTCCTAATCTTGACTTCAACTCTGGTTCTACCATCTTTGATTAAGCCTTGGGACTAATAATCTCAAAGCAAGATCTGAGTAAGATGGAGAACTGATCAAACATTCTCGATACTAGCTTTCACAAGCTTGAAAAGTTTGATGGCAAACACTTTAACATTTAGAAGAGAAAGATTTCTCTGAATCTTTGTCTTGTCAAAGTTGCTTATGTGTTGGTTGATCCAGAACCTAGCATCCCTGAGATGGAGGAGAACTAAAAATTGGGGTAGCACAGGACGCGCACAACAAGTGGAAAGAAGACAATGACTTCTGCAGGCTATTGATCCTCAATGCAATGGAGGACTCGATGGCAGAGTCTTACAGCAAGAAATAGAAGACGAAAGACGTCAGGGAAGTTCTTGAGAAGCATTACAAAACTGAGGAAAAGATGTCTATAATCTATCTCGTTGAAAAGTTTTTTATTTTGCAATTTGAAGACGAGAAGGTAATACTGTCGCAAGTTAAGGAACTTCTGAAGATGCAGCAAAAGCTGGAGGAAGAGGGCATGAAGCAGGAAGATAAGTTCATGATGGAGCTATCGTCACCAAGCTTCCTCCAGGCTGGATCAAGTTAAAGACTAACATGTACCGTAAGAAGATGGAGATCCAGCTCGAAGATCTTCTTCACTGGATTCACATTGAAAATGAGGCCAAGGGACAACTGAAGTTGGATTTCCAGTCCAAATAGTTGGAAAAGGCCAACTTAGTGCATGTTGGTGATTCCAAGGGGAAGCAAAAGGCTTCTCATAACAAGAAAAGAAGGACTTCAACCATCTGAAGGTGAAGTCGACTTCGTTCAAGCCAAAGCCCAAGTCCGAAGTAACTTGCTTCAATTGTGGCAAGAAAGACCACTACCGGAGTGACTGCAGATCCAAGCCCAAATAGACAGTGAAAGGTGAGCCTAACAAGGTTGCTATGATTGCGCTGGTTGTCATGACTTGTGTCGACTCTGACTGGTGGGTAGACACTGGCGTATCTTGCCATGTTTGCTCAAAGAAGGAGTTGTTTACCATCTACAACTCTACATCTGAGAAAGTCATGGTGGTGAACCAGGCACAAGCTGAAGTACTCGGGACCGGAATGGTGGTACTGAACCTGACTTCGAAAAAGTTGCTGACGCTTCAGGATGTGAAGCATGTATCAATGATAGCCAAGAATCTTGTCTTAGGAAGTCTGCTATACAACGTAGGCTAGAGGACATTAATGCTGGACATATGGTGATGTCTTTCAATGGAACATACTTCAGAAAAACTTTATGTACCGAAGGGATGTTCGTACTTCAACTTGTAACTCCTGCTACAATGATAAATTCAGTCACTTCTTCTGGTTATTCTCTTGAGTTATGGCACAGTAGACTATGATATGTTCATTGTAAAAGCATAAACAAGATATCTAATCTAGGGCTTATCTCCAAATATGGGGGTAAGGGGATAGAGAAGTGTGTGGTCTGTGCACAGACAAAGATCACCAGAAAGCCGTTTAAACGGGTTAACTGAAGTACAGATCTTCTGGAGTTGGTGCACTCAGATATCTTTGACTTCAAACAGTTCTCCATAAAGGCTAAGATAAAGTATTTTATTACATTCATTGATGACTACTCGAAGTATGCGTTCGTCTATCTGCTCAAGTCAAAGGACGAAGCATTTGAGAAGTTCAAGGAGTTCAGGGCTGAAGCTGAACATCAGACAGGGCAAAAACTCAAGAGACTTAGAAGTGATCAAGGCGGAGAGTATAGGTCTATTGAATTCATATTATTCTGCAAAGAACACGGAATTGTCAATGAGACGACTGCTCTGTATTCTCCTCAATCAAATGGAGTAGATGAGAGAAAGAACAGGATGTTGACAGAACTGATGAACTCAATGATGTTAACTGCGGGTCTTCCAAACTATTTCTGCGGAGAAGCTACATTGACGGCTACGTTCATCCTGAATAGAATATTGTACGCAACATCCGATGTCACTCCTCATGAACTCTGGTTCAAAGTCAGACCCAACTTGAATGTCATTCGAGTATGAGGGTATCTGGAATATGTGAAGCTCCCAGACTTGAAAATTCAGAAACTGGGTACGAGGACAACGAAGACCATCTTCTTGGGTTATGCTGAGAAGAGTGATGCTGAAGGTTTCTTGATATAGAATCAAATCATATCATTGAATATTGCGATGTAGAATTCTTTAAAGATAAATTTGCAAGGCACAAGAATATTATTGTCGTGGATATTTCGGAGAATAGTGTGGGTGCACAGGAGGCTGAAGCTTCCAAAGAAGATGAAGTACATGAAGAAGTTGTCATTCCAGAGATAACATTCGAACCAAAACTCGCAGAACCGAGGACTAAGCGGGTGAGTAGACAAAAGACTTCGGAGAAAATTTTGTCATATATCATGTGGAAACAGATCCGCTTACCTATGATGAGGTGATGAAGACCAGAGAGGCTTTCTTCTGGAGAAAGGATATCAATGACGAGTATGACTTAATAACCTCCAACAACACTTGGGTGTTGGTCGATCTGTTGGAAGGATCTAAACCAATCGGATGCAAGTGGATCTTCAAAAGGAAGATAAAGACTGATGGAACTGTTGACAAGTTCAAGGCAAGGTTAGTTGCCAAGGAGTTTTCTCAGAAGCAGAAGATTGACTACTTTGACACATATGCTCCAGTAGCGCGGATGACGACCATCAGAATGTTGATTGCTCTGAGTAAAATTCATAAGCTAGTTATTCATCAGATTGATGTCAAAACAACATTCTTGAATGGAAAGTTGACCGAAGAGATTTACATGCAACAGCCGGAAGGATTTATCATCAAAGGAATTGAACACAAAGTTTACAAGTTGGTAAAATCCTTATAAGGTCTGAAGAAAGATCCCAAGAGGTGGCACAAAAAGTTTGATAAAGTCATAAGATCAAACGGCTACAAGGTCAGCGAGACGGACAAGTGTGTTTACATAAAGTTCGCTGACGGAAGAGGGGCTATCGTTTGTCTTTACGTAGATGACATGATGATCCTAGGCACGGATCTAGCATAAGTCACTGAGACAAAGAAGTTCCTCTCATCCAAGTTCAGTATAAAGGACTTGGGGGAAGCTGAAGTTATCCTCGGGATAAAGATCATCCGGAAGGACACTGGAGTAGCGCTGTCACAGTCTCATTATATTGAGAAGATGCTTACACGCTATAGATATCAGAATCTTCCATGGATCGATACTCTGTACAGGTGTGACAAGAAGCTGAAGCCAAATCCTAGTGAAAGCGTCAGGCAGCTGGAGTATTCAAGCGTCATTAGAAGTTTGATGTATGCAACAACTGCCACAAGGTCTGACATAGCTTTTGCTATGGGAATGCTGAGTCGATTCACGAGCAACCCAGGTGTGGAGCACCGGAAGGCTGTGAAGAGAGTGATGAGATATCTCAGAAGGACTCAGAAGTATGCAATGTACTACAACGGGTATCGACAATAGTGTAAGGCTTCAGTTATGTAAGATGGTATTCAAAAGTAGAGAGCGAAAGGTCCACATAAGGATATATCTTTTTCATGGGTGGAGCTGTTATATCGTGAAAGTCAAAAAAGAAGACTATGCTCTCTCTCTTTCCTCGATGGAATCTGAGTTTTATGTACTGGCTGCTGCAGCGGTTGAAGCAGAGTGGCTTCGAGAGCTCATGTATGATCTTTTATTGGTTGGTGCATAGATTCTGATGGTACTGATATATTATGACAACCAGGCGACTGCAGCGGTGGCATCAAATGCCCACTTCAATGGTAAAAAGAGGATTGTGCGGTTGAGGCACATGACAATGAATGATCTGATAAAGACTGTAGTCATTATCGTAATTGATGTTTGGAGTCAGGAGAACCTGGCGGACCCGTTCACCAAGGGTCTCAAGCGCCAGCTGGTCGAGGACACAGCAACCAAAATGGGCTTGAAGATATTCTGATATTGTATCTATGTAATTCTACAATAAAGTTTTATGCTATTAGTTCAAAGAGAAATCTACTAGGCATCTAGCCTTTGGTTCAAAGAAGGACCATTGAGTGGGATAATATCAGGAACAATGGATAGTCATTTGAGACATTGAGGGATTACGGACCCAGAACCACTGTTGTCTACTTTTTATTCTTTATGAAGAATAATTTCCTGTAAAAGGATGGCTTTGACGCCTTAATGAGTTCTCGAAAAGAGTGAATGTCCGGTATTCTTTATAGGAAGCACGTTATTTCAGCACTACAAGGAACTTGTATCCCATGCTACAGTAGTGTGACACCACAGAGGTAAAGGATATAAATCCTCAGCATTAAGTCATGTCACAGCGGTGTAGCACCGCACATAGGCATGTGGCCTAATGCTGTAGAACGAAGAGTGGTAGGTAGCACTATAAAGAGGTTGATGACCTCATGTTACAGTGGTGTGACACCACAGAGGTAAAAAATATAAATCATCGACGGAAAGTTATGTCACAGCAGCGTAACACCACAAGGAAGTGCAAGGCTTCGTGCTGGATAGTTTGGTACTACAAAGAGGGAGTGAACCTCATGCTACAGTGGATGGCACAATATGAGGGAGTGAACCTCGACAAAAGTCCATGTCATAGCGGCGTAACACCGCAAGGAAACACAATGCTTCATGCCAAAGACTCTTTAAGGACTCACCTATAGTGTATGAAAAGAGATACATGCCGTCTCTTGAGAAAAAACTTGTAGACAACCAAAATATATACACCAAAACCAGGCGTGCACAGGACCTTCAATGTGCAATTGAAGCACAGTTGACGCCATTGTGTGAATGGGAAGAATTGCAACTATGATGCAGAATTCAAGGCTTAGTCATTCTTGTATTATGCTATTATTTTGACCCATGCAGGAAGATTCAAGTTGAAGCGACATCTATCCTAATACATGAAGGGCAGTCATTGTGAGGAACGCTCAACCCATATATTGAGATATGTGGAAGATTGTTGGTATTTTTGCTTTTAGACTATAAAAGATAGTCCCACATTGGCTACACCACTAAGTGGGTATCTCAATATAATGCTTTGCTTATGTTGAGGTGTGCACATGGGTGCAATGTGGGGGTATTTATTAAAATGGAGAATGATTAACTCCTTAATGTAAGCATTTATATTTTTTGTCATTCTCTTAGAATTCATTCCATAGGAGCTAAGCCCCAAAGGGGCTTAGCGGCTCGGACTCGGACTCGGGCTCGGGCTCAAGGGCATAAAGTGGCGCTTTGTGGGCGCACTTTGCACTTAGAACGTCAGCATCGACGTAGGCGATTGTGCGTATTTGATGCGCTCTCTCATGAGAGAGCTGCATGCACAATCGTATGGGCAGGTCGCATGCGCGATCGCAAGGGCGGGTCACATGCATGGTCACATGGGTTATCGCATGCACTGCCGCATGCGCTGTCTTATGGGCTGCCGCATGAATACGCTACGGCTTGCGCTTTCGCATGCGCTGCTGTTGCTTATATTTAAATGATTATGGAAAGATATGGTTTGTTATTCAGATCCGTTTTTTGTGTGATTTGAAATTAATTCGTGCCTAACTTATAGGGATTTGTAATTAATCTATTCCTAACTTTCTGTAGCTGTTGGACAGCCAGGGTTTTTACCCCTCTCTATAAATACTCTCTTTGTGTCTCTTTGAGAACTTACTTCAAAAATTAGGAGACGAAGAGAGTTGCTGCAGCCGCCATTGCAGCCCAGGAAATTCGTACAAGTCCAAGCAAGGAGGTGACAACGAGCGTTCCAGAAGTTCTACGTGAACTTGCTGGTTCTTGGGAGCAGATCGTGTGAGTAGAATCTTGCTTTGAGCAACGATGATCTTCATCACCCCAGCAAGCAGAGTTTATTCTTCCTCTTTTCTTTTGCAAGTTGTAAACTCTGCTCTGTCCGTTTGTAACTGCGATTGCAAGGAAGAATGAGAAAATAGTTTTCTCTAATTCTTTTGTTATCTTGTTTCAAGTTGTAATCAGATCCTATATATAATTTCTTGTTGGATCGAGAGATCAGGAAGGGAACTCTTGTGTTAACTCATGATCTCGACTTCAACTCTGGTTCTACCATCTTTGATTAAACCTCGGGACTAATATATATATATATATATATATATATATATATATATATATATATATATATATATATATATATATATATATATAATTTTATTTTTATTTTTTATTTTTTTGAAGAAGGTAAAAAAAAATTAAGTCTCTTCGAGAGGCTACAACTCAGTGCGAAGGCATACATCCAATCCAGCCTGAAGGCCTATATATACAACACTAGTCCGAAGGGCCCATCCAGTCCGAAGGCTTACAACCCGGCCCGAAGGCACCACCAACCCAGCCCAAAAACTATACGCCCGAAGATACCACATCCGAAGGCTCCATCCGGCCTGAAGGCCTCACGCAGTTGTAGCCGCACCGTACCTTGCAGCACCAGTTCCACCAGCACCGCACATGCACACGCATCGCATCTCCGCACCGACCAGACCACCTGCATCATTCCGGACGCCTGCTCCGCACCCTAACCACCGTGCCGAGGGGTCTCGATCTCGAGACCTCCCCGTCCGCATGCATCACTCTTAACCGTTAGGCTAGAGGTCACAATATATATATATATATATATATATATATATATATATATATATATATATATATATATATATATATATATATAGGTTAGCTATTTGATTATTTTCTTCCAATGCAACTAGAGTTGGCTAGCTTGCTGGTTTACAAGAGCATTTCCAACGCTATTGTTGTGTTGTGATTCCAATGGAGACACAAGACAATAACTTTTTTAGGTTGCAAGACTGTATTTACAAAAAAAGAATGGAGTAGAAAAGTTTTTTCCAATGCAAAAATATTGAGATGTCATTTTTTTAAACTTCCAAGACATTTTTTTCTTCTTTTTCTAATTTTTTTTATATAATTAATGACATGGAGGTGAAAACATTGTCAAGGGCATTGACTATAACAAGGCAACCTGCTTTGCAATGTCTTCTATAACTTTTGTCATTCAAGCCTCACAATTTACTTGACAATTGTATTAGAGAAATTAAAAAAAAAGGGTAATTCCTATGTGGCAACAACTTTTTTTCCAGAGTCAAGTCATTATAGGGTTGGAGATGTTCTAAGGGTCTGTTTGGATATGTGAGAGTGCATTGAAAGTGGTTTAAAACTGTCACTTTCGTTGCATCTGACCGTTGGTGTAGGTAGTTTCAGTGTTTTGATATCTCTTGCAACTCCATTGCAAGTGTTTGAGATATGACATTTTATTGCAACGGCAAGTGTCTATGTTCTACTTTTTTTAATTCTCATATTTATGTTGTCATCCAAATAAAATATTTTGGAACTCCTTACTTGCCGGTCTATGGGGGACAAAAATTAAGTATCCAAGCATATTTTAAAAAATGATATATTTACCCTTTTATTATAAGTATACTACATTATTATAACATAATTAAAATAATATTTGTATACTTTCGAGAAGCTACAAATATCCAAACAATTCCTTAGAAGAGGATAAAAAGTGTGTGCATGCACGTTCAGCAATGCGAGGACGTACTCTGCGGTGGCAAAAAGCCTCCGAGTCTGTTGCATATCAGGCTCAAGAGCCATCATCACCTACCTACTCAATCAACCAAATAAAGCCATTTGTTATATATATATATATATATATATGACATCCCACCTTAATTTCAACCAAAAAATATATGGAGTACAAGTTTGATTACCAAATCCGTAAATGTGCACAATAATATGGTAGGTAAGAAAGGAACAGACACCAGTATCACTAGATTGTAGATTATAAAGCATTTGAAATGACACGTGATACAAAGTACAATATGATTACGTCATACAGAATACGATACGATTACGTGATACAAAAATTTAAAACAATAATGATAAGTTTACAACCAAATGCCTACTACCCCAGAGGCTTCATCAACCACAAGAGTAAGGTCAAAAGTAGACGGAATCTCTTCTTTCTTTGTGATGATAATGCCAAAAAATATTCAGTCGGCTCATTCGAGCAGCTAGAAGGGACAAAATTAGTCCCAACACCCCCTCCCCCCCCCCCCCCCCCCCCCGCTCCCTCCCCCAACAAAAATCGGCCACGTGGCAGTTGTAATTCCTTTGGTTGTAACGGGGTAATAGGCATAGCAAAATCCAATTTTAAAAAAATAGTGACACAAGAGTCCATGTGCTCAAAGTTGTCAGAAGGTTGCGATAGTCAAGGATCATCGATAGGGACAAAAAAAGTCATGTTAGGATAAAATCTCTAAAGCATGCAATTAGACGAAGAAAAAACTAAAAATAGAAATTAAACCAGAAGATTCGAAACACATTGCATTCGTTGTCCTTAGAAAGATATCGTAAAACAAATAAAACATATCATATGAATAGAAATTATCTTTATACCCAATGTTCCAAAATTACCTTTATATTTCTAATCCGATTCGATACTATTTTACACATATCATTTGGATGAAAATTGGTCCGATCGAATACTGTTTTAAATGTGTCATCTCGATGGAAATTACATTTATACTCCTTGTCCAAAATTATCTAATTACCTTTATACCCTAGTCCATTCAATATTGTTTTTAAACATATCATCTTGATGGAAATTACCCTGGTCCAAAATTACCTTTATATTTCTAGTCTGATTTGCAGGTTGGATAGGATTTAGTACATCCTCCACAAAATCTATTTATCCAATAAAGTAGAAAAAGCAATGTAAACAAAGGAGACTACTCTCTCATATCCGACGTGGAACTAAATAAAATAGGCCTTTATTGAATCACAAAGCACATATGGGTTGCTCTAACAATCAACAAATAGGGCTGTAAAATGGACAAAGCAGTCCGTTGTCCGTTTGAGTCCAGCTCGATAAATGGTTCGACCGCGGACCGTCCGATTGAATTAACGAGCAGAACTTGGACATTTTTTTTGTCCGTTTAAAATGTCTAAATTTGTTTGCGGACCGTCCGATAGTGGAGACTCATTTTGATTGTATTAATTATGGCATATTATTTTGGTTTTGTATCAATTTTTGGTTGTCCAGTTTGAATTTTCGTTAACCTTTTAGCATTTTTTGTTGTATTCTATAACCTTCAATTGTATCTCCTTTCAACTTGATTTTTTTTTACCAACTATCAAGATATCTTGATAAAGTAAATGCTTTTAGTAATATATTTAATTTGTTCGTGGACCATCCGATTAAATTAACGAACAGTGGATTGTCCGTTTCCATCCGATCAGAACTCGAACAGTGGATTGTTCGTGTCCGTCCGGCCGAACTCATTTTTATTTTTGGACCAAACACGGACATCATACTGTCTGTGTCTGTTCCACTCGTGTACATCCCTAGCAACAAAACCTACAGGACATGCTTTACTCTTTCATCCAAGTTGCAAACATATTATTGTGCTCCATTAGTTAACATAACCCAAATGACTTTTTAATTAACATTTTTGCTAATTGAAACACTTCTAAGAAAATGAAAAGACTTGGGGACCTATCTCGAAATAGGGCATAATGAAGGGATATATATACATAAACTCTTGTTTGTTCCTTCTTTTATCAGAACAAGTTCGAATCATGTGTAGAAGCACTGTGGAAAAGCTATGGTGGTTATTTCTTCTTGCCCTTTTTCCCCTTGTATATATGAACTTACCTAAAAAATAAATTATGTAAAGATGGTTGTTTTGGTTGTTATTTCTTCCCAAAATACTAAAACAAATACATTCTTATTTATTGCAAAAATAATATTCACTTGTATTTTGATACCAATTGTAGGAAACTAGATGCAGTACATTAATATAGAAACATTGGATAATAATAATACAATAGAAGCATAAATAAATATGCACATTTAGTAATAGTAAGAGATAATGAAACAACTTCTCTCTAATATCCCAATCATAGTCTAGAATCCAATCATGTAGTAGAAAAATATACATATTATTGCAACTAGTCAGAAGTCTAAATTTTAAACTAAGTGACTTAGTACAAAAACAGTTAGAAAAACCAGTAGTGCTTACTAAAAGTCATAGCGCTATAGTCTATACTAAAATTTGTCAACTTTAAGTCAAAAGTAGGACTTAGATTCACTGTTGTACTATGAAAAAATTACAAATAAACCTTAACAAATCATTCTTTAATAAAGTGTTGATCATCTTGGGTTAGCTATAAGGGCCGGATCCCAGCTAGCGGTAGTCCGAAGACACTTAAGTACCGTATCGCTTAGACTATTTACACCTTTTTGACAGAAGGGCCCTTTCGACTTATAACCAAAAGTAATTAGGGCATAATGAATGGATATATATACATAAACTCTAGTTTGTTCCTTCTTTTATCAGAACAAGTTCGAATCTTGTGTAGAAGCACTGTGGAAAAGCTTTGGTGGTTATTTCTTCTTGCTCTTTTTCCCTCTTATATGTTAGAACCATTGCTCAAAAAACCAACTTCACTTTTAGTCCCACATCGGTTGGGGTGTTTGCTCTATGTGTGTATATATTAGTTTGTCTCATTTACTTGCTTGAATGCTTGTGGGGGGTGGACCCTTGGGCCACACGCGCGCGTCGTCGCCGTCGTCCAGCCCAGCTCGGCTCGGTTCGGTTCGGTTCGACTCGCGTAACGGGTGCGGGTACACGCCCATATCTGCGCGCGCCGAATGCCGATTCGATTTCCTCTTCGGGTTCGGGCTGAGACCCTAAAATTTTTTTTGCTCCTCTTCAATTTTTTCATTTAATATTCTGAACATTAGAAAATAAATTTGTCCGTTACTATTTAATTTTGAACCGTTAATACATTACGTGTCCAGATTTATTCTCCATGTGTCTGTGTAACGGCTGAATTAATAGCAAATTAATTCAGACCGTTACATATTGGATGGATTCTTATATATATAGTTTTTCTTTGAAAACTGTATCAGAAATATTTTTCTCCAAAAACTTGCTGCGAACATATTATTCAGTCCATTCTTCGTCGTTTCACTCGTCTCCAAGCTCTGGGCAGAGCTAAGTCCCGGTCATTCTCTCCGAGTCATGTACGGCGATGAGATACCGGTAGTACGAGGGTTTTACCACTAGGAGCTTCGGGAAACGTCTGCACACAGATCCTGAATCAAACTCTTAGGGCAGTGCTTCGTGCACGACTTCCCCAAAGACCGGTAACATTAATCTAATTTTTTTTTATTATAAAATTTTCAATAAGAAAACGACAACTTTTCTAACAATCTAAGAGTTTGATTCTTTATGTTAGAATTGTTCATCTAAATCTTGCTAGAAAGCTTCAGAAATATTGTTAATATACCATTACTTATTCTCTGCTAAAGAAAAATAAAAAATAAATTTAACCGTTTATTATAATATATTTCTCATCAGTTAGGTTAATATTTGTTGCCTATTCTTGCTACATAATCGAAATTTTTTGTTTGGGCATTGCTTAATTCATAATATTGTAGCAACATATTATTGGCATAGTAACATAAAATTTTCTGGAACAAAGTTGATTAATAAATTAAAAGTTTATAGTTACTGTAGCATAGTTGATAATTTATCAATTTAAAATTTAAAAATTTCTGACTATAGCAAGCTTTAACTTGTAGAAAAATTATTCTTACTATAGCCAATATTATTAAGTTGCAGTAGTTTAATTTTTATTCTAGAAAATTCAATTTGCTTAATATTTACCATAAAAAAACCATATTTAATATTTGCTATTTGACCATAATCGTTAACTCAAAACAGTTGTTAGCAATTTGCTTCATTTTCTCAATTGATTTATTTGTTGCTTACTATACTGTCAAATTGTAAATTTGCTTCAAGTGGTTTAAAAATTGTTAGCACATTTGGTAATTTTGTCAATTGAAATATTTTGATCACAAAATTTCTTTCAATTGTAACATAAATAATCACATAGTATTTCGAAAGCAATCTAGGATCAAAAGAAAATATTTTAGTAAAAAGGAAATTGCAAATAAAATCTTCAAATCTAAAGTTCTAAAGTAGAGGCAAACTCGGGCACAAGCCGAAAGGGTCCTTCTGTCAACAGGGTGTAAATAGCCCTAAGCGACACAGTACTTAAAGAGTCTTCGGACTGCTGCTAGCTGAGAACTGGCCCCTACAACTAACCTGAGTTGATCAACACTTGAAAAACTAAAAATTTTAAGATTGATTAGCAAAGACCACCTAAACTATTATCTTAGACATTGTTATTAAATAAATTTATACTTTTCAGACTGCAAACATGACTGGTAAGAAGGAATCTTCTACTGCAAAACCTGTTAAGTTTGATGGCTTATACTTTAAAAGATGGCAGAGCCAAATAAAATTTTGGCTCACGACCTTAGGACTTATTTCAGCCATTGATGGGTCCACACCCATCACAAATGATTCTGATAAAACTGAGTCTGACATAGGAGTGTCCACCTCCTCGAAACCAAAAACCCCTAAAGAGATAGACTTCCACTGCTTTCATAGAATTCTAAGCGCATTATCTGAATCCTTGTATGATATATTTTTTGAATACAAGAGCGCTAAAGAACTTTGAAAAGCTTTGGAAGATGACTACGGCTGTGATGATGCCGGAATAGAAAGATTTAATTCTTCAACCTTTAATAGGTATTTCATGGTAGATAACAAGCCAATGAATGACCAACTCCATGAATTCCAAGAATACCTTAGGCATATTCAAGCCAAAGGCACATCTTTCTCCAATGAGCATAAAATAGCATGCCTAATAGACAAGTTACCTCCCTCTTGGTCTGATATTACTAAGAAACTTATCCATACACAAGGAGATCTTACCTACAATCAAGTCCTAAAGAAAATTAGAACCGAAGAACAAATTAGATTGAGATCTAGGCCTAAGACTGAATCTAAAGCTAAGGTAAACCTTGTAGAAGGCCAAGAAAAACCCAAATATAATTTTTATTATAAATCCAAAAAGAATTTCTTCAAGAAGAAGAAAAACTTTCAGCCTAACCATCAAAATCATCATCACCAAAACCATAAACCTAGGAACTTCATTCAGACTCAGGATCAAAAGAGATTTTATTTTGTGTGTGGTAAAACAAACCATATGGCCACCAACTGCTACCATAGGAAGAAGAAAGCTGTCCAGACCTCCTACAAAGGAAAGGGATCAGTTAGACTAGAAGCGAACATGCTTCACAAAGGTTCTTCGAGTTCCTTCAGGTCTGTAAGCTTTCAACCCTTTAATAACCTCTCTTACCATTCTGATGATTGGTGGTTGGATTCTGGAGCTAACATTCACGTTTTGTTTGATCGCTCCTGTTTTTCAAACTATCAGGAATCAAGTGGAGGAGGTGTGACCCTAGGAGATGGCCCAACGGCACAAATTATTGGAAGAGGAAAAGTTGACCTGAAGATGACATCAGAAAAATCTTTAACTCTTCATGATGTTCTTCATGTGTCGTCTGTCAGGAGAAACCTAATTAGTGGATCCCTTCTTGTAGCCTCAGGATACAAAATTGTAATGGAGATAAATAAAGTAGTATTTTCTAAGCATGACTCCTTTATAGGAAAAGGCTTTATAAAAGACGGTCTTTTCATTTTAAGCACAATGAATAAATTTTTTGATTGTTCTCTCATTGTCTCTAATATAGAATCTTCAAATATTTGGTATGGCAGACTAGGTCATGTGAACTAGGTTCTATTAAAAGAATGATGACTTTAGATCTTATTCCCAAGACTCCAATAGATGACAAACACAAATATGAGATTTGTGTTCAAGCCAAACACACTAAATTACCATTCAAATTTGTAGAAAGAAATTTTGACCTTCTAGAACTTATCCATAGTGATGTATGTGACTCAAATAGGATTTTGACCAGAGACGGTAGAAAATACTTCGTTACGTTTGTAGATGATTATTCAAAGTATTGTTATATCTACCTTCTCAAAACCAAAGATGAAGTTCTAGATAAATTTAAGGTCTACAAATATGAAGCTGAGAATCAATTAGAAAGAAAGATTAAGATCCTTAGATCTGATCGTGGTGGAGAATATACCTCAAACGAAATAACTAACTTCTATGAAGAACATGGAATAATTTATGAGGTAACTGCTCCATATTCACCTCAGTCTAACGGAGTTGCTGAACGCAAGAACCGCACTCTGTTAGATATGGTAAATGCCATGCTTCTCAGCTCTAGTGCTCCTGATAACTTGTGAGGAGAAGCCCTTTTAACTGCCTATTACATTCTTAATAGGATTTCTAGTAAGACAAAAGATAAGACTCCCTATGAGCTTTGGAAAGGTAGAGCTCCTAGGATTAATTACCTTAGAGTTTGGGGATGCCTTGCTAAAGTCGAAAATTCCGAACCTAAAAAGAGAAAGATTGGTCCTAAGATTGTAGACGTTGTTTTCATAGGATATGCCTTAGACAACTATGCCAATAGATTTCTAGTGACTCACTCAGAAGTAAATAAAATCTATAACAATACTATTATAGAAGCAAGAGATGTAGTTTACTTTGAAAATATATTTCCTTTTAAGGATAGAAGTTCAATCTCTTCCTCCATACCCTCTACTAGTTCTCATGTCCAAATACCAAGCTCACAATCTTAACAAGACTTAGAACCTAGACGGAGTAAAAAGAATAGAATTTAAAAAAAATTAGGAGAAGGATTCTTCACCTTTTTGATAGAGGGTGATCCCTCAACTTATGAAGAAGCAATGTCGTCTCATGATGCGCCCTTCTGGAAAGAAGCCATTAACAGTGAATACCACTCCATCATGGAGAATAACACTTGGTTTCTAACAGATCTATCTTTAGGCAATAAACCAATAGGTTGTAACTGGATTTTCAAGAAGAAACTCAGAGCCGATGGTACTATAGAGAAATACAAAGCTAGATTAGTTGCTAAGGGTTTTACCCAGAAGAAAGGGTTAGATTATTTTAATACCTACTCTCCTATAGCTAGGATCACATCCATTAGAACTCTCTTGGCCTTAGCATCCATTCATGATATGCTAATCCATCAAATGGATGTAAAGACAGCATTTTTGAATGGAGATCTAGAGGAAGAACTATATATGGACCAACCTGAAGGTTTCATTGCTAAAGGTCAAGAAAAAAAAGTTTGCAGACTAGTAAAATTCCTATATGGCTTGAAATAAGCTCCCAAACAATGGCACAATAAATTTGACAAAGTAATTAGTGAATATGGTTTCTTGTCAAATGAGTATGACAAATGTATATACTCTAAAGGTACATATAAAAGTTGTGTCATTTTATGCTTGTACGTAGATGACATCCTTATACTAGGTTCATCACTGGAATTGATAAATATTACAAAGAACAATTTATCTAGCCAGTTTGATATGAAAGACCTAGGAGAAGCCAACTTAATTTTAGGAATGCAAGTGACCAAAGGCAAAGAGGGTTATACTCTATCTTTAGCACATTCAATTGAAAAAATGCTAAAAAAGTTTGAGTTATTTGATAAGAAACATGTCCTTACTCCTTATGACAGCAGTATTGTACTAAAAAAGAATGAAGGATCACCTTTGGAACAACATAAATATTCACAGATGATAGGCTCCCTTATGTATATAACAAACAGGACAAGACCTGATATTGCATTTGCTATTGGGAGACTAAGTAGATATACCAGTAACCCAAATCAGTCACATTGGATTGCCTTGGATAGGGTATTTAGATATCTCAAGGGCACCCTAGATTACAAACTTCATTTTACTAGGCACCCTGATATCATAGAAGGTTATTCAGATACAAACTGGGTAACTGACTCACATGATATAAAATCTACTACTGGATATGTATTTACTCTAGGAGGAGCTGCAATCTCCTGGAGCTCTTGTAAGCAAACTATCATAGCTAGGAGTACAATGGACTCTGAAATGATAGCTTTAGATACAACTTGCACAGAAGCTGAATGGCTTAAAAATCTTATTATGCATATACATGTTTCTCTTAGTCCTGTTCCTGCAATTTCTATAAACTGTGATAATAAATCTGTTATTGAACTACTAAAGCATGATTCTGTGAATGCTAAGATGAACAGGCACCTGCAGCTGCGCTTCAAGTCAATAAAAAGCCTACTAGGCAAATATGTGGTTCTTGACTATATAAAGTCAGAAAAGAACCTTGCAGATCACTTGACGAAGGGTCTGTCTAGGACTTTGATCCTAGAATCATCGAGGGGGATGGGGTTAAGCCCATAAGTTAGTCACCAGCAGTGGCAACCCAACCGAGTCTGACTGGAGATCCCAAGAAGCCGGTTCAATGGGTAGAAACAAGCTGAACTTAGGTGACTTTATGGAACACTGACTCGAGATTAAAGTCTCATTAAAATAAAGTCCAAGCGGCTGTACATGTGTACAATGACTCCCCATCCCTATGGTGACAGTGTTCCTGTGTGATATGGTTAGAATGAGGTTAAACTCTTAATAGGTCCAAGTTGTAATGCTGGGTTGATTCATATCACCAACCATTAAGAACTTACCTATATGAGAGGTCGTGAAGGCCACGACTATGGGACATGGTAATTCCAGACAACTCTCATGAATGTGAAAAAGTGCGCATGGCCATTTAAAAGCGTCACCCGATAGACCAAGGACCTCTAGCGTACTATGTGGGCTATTTTTCTAAATATGGTTCAAGAAGTCTGATTCAAGGCATAGTCCATCAAGCACTTCTTCAGATTAAGGCAATAGTCACTACGTGAGATTCAAGGCTGTAGTACATCTCATCTATACATAGTATTTTACTGCCCAGATGCTCTCTCTCTCTCTCTCTCTCTCTCTCTCTCTCTCTCTATTTACTTCACACTTATCTCTGTTTCGAAACTTGGTTTTTTTTTTTTTGGGGGGGGGGGGGGGGGGGGGTTGTTAGAACCATTGCTCAAAAAACCAACTTCACTTTTAGTCCCACATCGGTTGGGGTGTTTGCTCTATGTGTGTATATATTAGTTTATCTCATTTACTTGCTTGAATGCTTGTGGGGGTTGGACCCTTGGGCCACACGCGCGCGCCGCCGCCGCCGCCCGGCCCGGCTCGGCTCGGTTCGGCGTGCGTAATGGGTGCGGGTACGCGTCCATATCTGCGGGCGCCGAATGCCGATTCGATTTTCTCTTCGGGTTCGGGCTGAGACCCTAAAATTCTTTTTGCTCCTCTTCAATTTTTCCGTTTAATATTCTGAACGTTGGAAAATAAATTTGTCCGTTACTATTTAATTTTGAATCGTTAATACATTACGTGTCCAGATTCATTCTCCATGTGTCTGTGTAACGGCTGAATTAATAGCAAATTAATTCAGACCGTTACATATTGGATGGATTCTTATATAAATGAATGGTTTTTCTTTGAAAACTGTATCAGAAATATTTTTCTCCAAAAACTTGCTGCCAACATATTATTCAGTCCATTCTTCGTCGTTTCACTCGTCTCCAAGTTCTAGGCAGAGCTAAGTCCTGGTCATTCTCTCCGAGTCGTGTGCGGCGACGAGGTACCGGTAGTGCGGGGTTTTTACCACTACGAGCTTCGAAAAACGTCTGCACACAGATCCCGAATCAAACTCTTAGGGCAGTGCTTCGTGCACGACTTCCCCAGAGGCCGTTAACATTAATCTTTTTCTTTTTTTTATTCATAAAGTTTTCAATAAGAAAACGACAACTTTTCTAACATTATATATATGAACTTACCTACAAAATAAATTATGTAAAGATGGTTGTTTTGGTTGTTATTTCTTCCCAAAATGCTAAAACAAATACATTCTTATTTATTGCAAAAATAATATTCACTTGTATTTTGATTCTTGAACAAAGGGAGTACTTTTTTTTTCTTTTTTTCTTCTTTTGTTCAGGACCCGAATCCATAACCACTCTGATAATCTATACCAGTCCTAACTGTTGGACTACAACAACAACAACATCAACAACAAAAAATCAATAAAAATATGAAATATTCACCCATTGAAAATTCATAATTTTGAGTTTTGTCATTCTCCTTCCATACATTCCTTTAACACCATGTGGACACAAAAAAAAAAAAAAAAAAATCAAGTCTCCTTTTTTTCTTTTTATTATAGTTCATATATTTTATCTCCATAAGTTTTTTTTTTTAGCTATTAATACTAGCATTCTTTCAATATTTCATTTTTTTTAACTAAATTGTTTCTAATTTGTAATTAATTACCATGAACTATCACCCATTTGTAATTAATTCTAAAATTTAAAAGTTAGCAAATTGTTACCATCAACTTTTTTTTTCAACTTAATACCATGACTATGTCCTATTTTTCGTGGTGGCCAAAGAGAATTTTGTTCACACCTAGATGAAGAAACTGATTGGATGGGTCATGGGTGGATACAGTATACAAAAAGTTGTCATATGTATAGTGAAATAAAACTTATAAGATGTTAGATGAAAATATACCAAATAGGAAAAGACTAGTGCTACAACTACAACCAAATACTTACAACCATTTTACCACTGCCAGGTGGCTGCCCGAGTAGCCGTCACATGGCAGAAACGTCGCATGGCAATTGTTTGTTGGGGGAGAGGTGGTGTCGGGTCTCTTCCTAATGGCCAACTTGGTTGACTAATTTTTTTGGACGAAAATACCTCCATCTTCTTCCCCCTCCCCGTCCCCCCCTCCTCGTCGCAGGTCCCGCTTCCCCTCCCCGTCGCTCGAAACCCCTCCCCTCCTCCCCTCCCCGCCACCGCCTCCCTCCCCCACCCCACCATCGCCCCCCTCCGCGCCGCTCACCCCCGCTCCCCCCCCCCAACCCACAAACCCCCCCCCCCCTCCGCTTCCGCTTTTCCGCTTTTCCGCAACAACAATAGAAGTGACGTGCGAGCAGCACGGCGACGTGCGAGCAGCGGCGGCAACGACGTGTCAGCGCGCGCGAGACAACGAATGCTGCTGTTGGCTGGGGGCAGGGGGAGGGGGGAGAGGGGGGAGCGGCGACTGTGGAGGAGATGGGGGGAGGGGGTGCTGCAGCGGCGGTAGTCTGCCCGCGGGGGAGAGGGTGAGAGGAAAGCGAAATAAGAAGTACATTTTAGTCAAAAAATGATCAAAACAGTTGACTGTCGTGACTGGACGATTTTCGTCAAAAGTGAAAAAACTTGTACATTATAAAAAAACTATGGACTGCATCCTGAATATGGGTAAAAAAAGAAGGCATAAGTTAAAAAAATTTAATTCAAAACTATAAGATGTTCTATGCAAAACTAGAACAAAAATAGTCATTTAAAAATAAATTCATCCGGGTTCAAACCGGAGACCTTCAGTGTGTTTGACTGACGTGATAACCAAGTACACCACGAAAACAGTTGTATCGACCATGGATAATATTCATAGATAACCCATTAAATTTGTACAACTGATATTTATTTGCTTGACTAGAACTAACTTAATTAAACTAAAGGTCCCGCTCCCCCCGCCGCAGGTCCTGCTCCCCCTTCCCGTCGCTCGAAACCCACCCCCCCTCCCCGCCACCGCCTCCCTCCCCCAACCCACCACAGCCCCCCTCTCTGTCGCTCGCCCCCGCTCCCCCCCCCCACAACCTGCAACCCTCCCCTCCCCCCCCTCCCGCCTCCGCTTCCGCTTCCGCTTTTCCGCAACAGCAACAACAATACAAGTAACGTGCGAGCAGCGGCGGCATGTCGGCGCGCGCGAGGCAACGGCTGCTGCTGTTGGCTGGGAGAAGGGAAGGGGGCGGGGCAGAGGGGGCCCGGTGGCTGGGAAGGGGGAGAGGGGGAGCGACGGCGGTGGTGGGGAATGGGGGTGTTGCGGCGGCGGAAGCCTGCCCGCAGAGGAGGGGATGAGAGAAAAGAGAAATAAGAAGTTCATTTTGGTCAAAAAAATTGGTCAAAACAGTTGACCGTCGTGATTGGACGATTTTCGTCAAAAGTGAAAAATATTGTACATTATGTGAAAAAACTATGAAATGTACCCTGAATATGGGAGAAAAAAAATTGGATAAGTCAAAATTTCTCAAATGAAAACTGTAAGGTCTTCTATGCAAAACTAGAACAAAAATAGTCATTTAAAAATAATTCACCCGGGTTCGAACCGAGGACTTTCAGTGTGTTTGACTGATGTGATAACCAACTACTGAAAACAGTTGTATTGACCCGGGATTATATTCATAGATAACCCATTATATTTGGACAAGAACTAAATTAATTACACTAAACGTACAAGTTCATAATTTATCCTTATTTTATCTAAAGTATAGAGGTCGTTAGAAAGATATTGCTTAACGGCAACAAGTAGTGATTGGGTTCCTATATTTGATGCATTGCTTGCTTTGGATTTAGTTCGAAGTCTTGATTTTTAAGAAACTAAATTATGAGTTAGAGGAGCTTTGATTCCGTTGGGAACGAAATGCGGAAACTATTTTTCAAATCAAGAAGCTGCGAAAAAACCGAAAAAAAATACAGAAACCAAATTGTCAATGTCACAGAAAAGCTAAAACGCAAACACAAACAATTTTGATGTGAAAAATTCTTGCAAAAAAAATTACGGGACGATCGGAGTCCAATCCTGAAAAGTCTTCACTAATGGAATAAGAAATATATTGAGTTCTTATAGATTTTTCACCAATCCAAACCGGATCACCACAACTACTTGGAAACAGAAAACCGATTACAAACCTCCGAAAAACAAAAGACGAAGAAAAAAATTACCCTCAAAAGTCTCTCCCTCGAAGTTGCCATCAACCTCCTTTCTCTCTCTCCCCAAAAGTTGGAAAGCTTGATCTCTCTTTGGTAGATTAATCTACATCTTTTTAGGGTTTAGAAAATACCTATGCATAATCCCTCAAATTCGCATCTAATATGGACCACGGTGCAAAAATACCTCCAGAACTCGTACAGTCCGACATGACCAAACTCGATCCGAGTTCGATTTGTCACTGTCAACTGATTTTGTTTGTTCCTGACAGAGTTCAAGTAGAAATCGGTCTGACAAGTGCTAAAGAGTTATGTCAACGATGGACCGAATTCGGACGGAACTCGACAGAACTGAATTCGGACCAAACGAAATCATAGCTATGTTGTACCACCGAAGAAAATAATACATGTGTACAAGGGAACTGAAGGTTTTACTACTTGAGAAGAGAATTACAGAACCAAGGTTATAGAGAGACACAAATTTGACACAAATTAATGAATGAGAACTTGTGCAGCTGGCTTTCATGAGTGTGAGTTCTTACTGATCAAAACTTACAATACAAGTGCAAAAGCTCACCTTAACACACCCCATCTTGACATTTAATAATCCGTGGAAAATTATAAATACTCATCGTTGAAGAAAATTTGGAACAGTATAGAAGGGCAGCCAGTAATATATAATACATGCAAGTTTTCTTTTAAAGAAAAGAAGAAAAAAAACACAACTTTAGATTAAATATCATTGAAAACTGCCAGTTCTGCATATATCGATGTCTGCTTTCCCAGATGTTTCGCTGCATACACCCCTGCAAGCTGCACGAAGATAACAGGCTGTGACCATTAAGGGATTGGAACTCCAAGGATGCACATAACCACTGCCTCTTCACTTGGAAGTACTCTAGGTCACTCTTCACCTCATGCTCCGGGGCTTTGACTGTGTCATTGCCTCGATAAATATGTACATCCACCTATCAAGCATTCCTGTTGACATATAACATTGAAGATTTTGTGATTAAATACCTTGCCAACATAGAGCTGGTGATCAACTATTTGTAATCTAGTAGTTCAACTAAATCATCTTTGCTTGAAGCCGACTCTTTTTGCATCTCTTTTTCCTTCAATTTAGGCTTATTCGTTGTGGTGAAGAAATTACAAAAATGAACTCTAAGAACTATCAATGTTCAAGTAAAAGTTGTTTGGCAATATTGTCATGATCACTGTTTGAAATAGACAAATAGTGAAGCCTGCTTCGCTACGCGTCGATTCGTAGTGGTCAAGGTGTGCTATGTAATTGGCCTGTGAAGCCCACTTCATGAGCAGACGAACTATGACCATCTTTCACTATCTCCAACTCTTTTATTGCATTTTGTGAAGTTTGTGATTTTTGTTTGAGCCGGTTGTGTTAGTTATTATGGATAATGGTAGTTGGTTACAGTAATATACTAATATCATAACAATGATCTTTCTATTGTGTATCTGTTTCATGTAATGTAAATGATTACATTCGTCTATGTTATAGATGCTGACGTAGGTCTACTACTTGAATCGTATTATTGTATTTTCTAGAACATAATTTGTAATTTGTTGCTTTAGAGGAACCGCTTGGCTATGTTCTTTCAAGTTCTACTAACTTTTGTGTAAAATAATAATATTTATAAATCAAAAAATAAATTTTCATGAAGCCTACTTTGTTCGCTAGTATCTTACACTGCACTTTACAAAGGTGTCTTATTTTGATACACATTATCACTATTTTGAACATTGGTTTGATTTGTTCTTGTTATGATGGAAAAGCCCTATAATTTCATGTCTAAACGTTATTGGGGTTTCGTAAAAGGGTGAGAATACGGACTTAAGGTCAACCTTAAAAGTTGGCATGTTAATAAGGGAAAGAGTCAAAAAGGACTTTTAGGTAAGGATGCAAACGACATAGCAGTTATAAATTGAAGGCTAAAATAAATTAGTTACATACTCAATTGATACAGAGAAGCCACAAGTACTAGGAGAATGGATTTTAGAATTCCAATGCTCTTTGAACAATCCCAGCACAAAGTAAAAACTATAGGTAGAAAATACCAACAGTGTTCAGAAAAAATATACATACCAGTCAGAGCAAATGTACCACCCAGAACTGCACAAAGGCGAGTGATGAAATGAAGAAAACTGCGGCGTTCTTCTCTTATGGTCACAGTAATTGGTGAAAGGTCGTACAAGAAGAAAACAGCTTTAACATGGAAAAGAAGATATAAAAAGTTTGATAAAATCCATACAGAATCAAGAAAAAAGAACAAAATCAGTCCTACAGAAAGAAGAGAGCTAACCTGGCCAGGACCTATCAACCTCGCGTATAGGCACGAAGTACTCTGTTACGGAAAATTGATTTGTTGGCAATACATCTTTGGATAGATATCTGTATTCCGTCGGAACAATCTGCACCACAAGTAACAATCTTTCTGAAACATAATACTAGCTAAAAATGAAAAAAAAAAAAAAAAAAAACTAAAGCTAAAGCTAAAACATGATAGCAGTAACTTTTATGCCATCACAATTTCTGTAGTCATTATAGTCATGTAAATCTTCTCCCATCATCATGATTTCAGTTATGGAGCATGGGAAAGCTCCACAAAAGAATCGACAGAGTTTTATGACCGACTGTCATATGTGGGGTGAAAAACTCGTAGCAAAAGGGAGGTATGAGAAAGAGAGGACTTCTTCATAAAACCTAGAACACCAGTTAGCAGGTAGGTAGATGTACCATTTGGTCAGGCAGTTAAGCTCATGCAACTTCCCATAGCAAATTGTATCATCTTACCTCATCGTCTAGACTAAATAGTCTAGGAAAGTTAGAGGGTGCTCCTTGGTTGCACAAGCTTAAATTGAACAAACAAAAGGAAGGCTGACCAATCCACTAACTAGCCGTCTGTAGGTTTTACGGCATGACCCTCTCAAGCTCATAGCTAACTTGGCTAGGAATTTGGCACCGACATAGAGTTGAAGTCAAATCGACAATCGGTCATAAAAACTGTCAAAATTATTCTATGGAGCTTTCCCATGCTCCATACCCGACCCCATTCTGATGGAAAACGATTTATGTTTGACAATCTCCAAGTTCCAATAAACTAGAAAAGAGAGGAGTCTACACAAAGAGTAAGACAATATGATTTTCTATAGGGAATTGCATTCATCAACATGGCACATTTAGTTAAAGAGCAAAAAGGAATGGCATCCCAAAAAAGTCATATATTGTCATCTGACTCGGTTACATTTCCGACAGGCGAAAGATTAGTTTATGTTGATTTTCTCAACAACAACAAAAATGTAATCTGCAATTAACCATCATTTGATTGCTACTTGCACCACATGAGTAGCAATTGCAGATAAATCAAGATAGCAAAGCAGCACAGCCATTTATGTGTGCTTGTAAAGCAGAGAGACACAAGCGACTATGAATTATCATTAAAGATCATTTCTACTTGATCTTTAAAAGATTCTAGAACTGACAAAAGGCTTCATCAAGCATGAAATGCTATTATCAACTTAAGAAACTGAACAAAATTGTACATTGCAAGGCAATCATCATATGCTGCAGAATAGAATTTCATTTCAAAAAATTCATTTTAAGATGCCTCTGTTAAATATACAGTTATTTCAAAAACAGAATCATAATAGTGCTAGTAGCGTGAAACCTAAACTTCCATATTTACTTTATAGCAAAGCCTGCAAATATAATTAAGTAAGCTAAATACTCACGTACAAGCTACTTCACAGTAAAATACTAGAATGACAAAGTAAACATCCTAAGATAATGAGAGGTACCTTGATATAATATTTAAATGTTCCACTTGCTCCCTGCAGGATTCGTGATGTTCCATCAAGTGGGTTATGAATCCCTGGATACTTTGGCCCAAATGACAAATCATGAATCACATGGCTTACATTCACATTTGCAGCTCCCTCAAAGATCTATTGATAGAACAAAAAAGATCAAAGTATACTCTAGATAGCGTTATGAAAGAATATAAACTAAAAGACAGAATTATGCTGACAGCAGGAAGAAAAACATAAAGAAGTACACAGTTCTTGTGTTGTAATGCTTCAAATAGCACAAGTAGTTGCTTCCACCAATATTATTAAAGCTTACCTCATTTTCAGGTACAAATGTTGAAAGTTTAAAAGCATTTAAACTTAAGTACATGTTCCTATCCTATGATATGATCAATTTCTTCTTTGATGTAATAGGAAAAACGCAAACATGCCATAGCCAAATGGAAAAACTAGCCACCAGTTCAATGAATTGCAACCTTATCAGCAATACCTTTGAATAACTAACTAAAAGATCCATATCTTGACCATCCATTATTGTACAAATGAGTGAGAAAGTCTGATAAAGCTAGTGCAACCAATTTTGCAAGAGGCGGATTCGAGTTTTCGATAAAACAGTATATCAATAAAAGGGACAAATAAGCTATTTCCCAAGAAAAAAAATGCCTAATAATGGCTTGCCGTGCGTATTTAGGACCTATTTGAGGATAAAATCCTACAAAGAAACTTCCATTTAAAGGATAAGAGGGAACATTACAATGCAAGTCCGGATGCTTGTATAGGGATTCCATAAAATGATATTTTATAGACTAGATGGTAAAAGGTAAAAGGTAAAAGAAATAATCAGGTGGAAGATTATAAGTTGAGGCTTAATAATGGAAGAAAGATCAAGCGAAAAAGTCCGAGCCAAACTGATGCTGGTCAATCACAGGAACCTGCACGGTTCATCTCGTTTTTTTAGGCACTTCTTGAGCACAGAGAAGTTACATCATCTGCTCCTTGAGAATTCCCAGTTGCAACCGTGTCAAGAGAGACAGTGGTGTATATTCTGCACATAGCTACGAAAACAGAGAACCTGATGTCCTATTCCTGTGGAACAAAGATTCCCTATAAGCACATCAACGGTTCTCTGCAAATATGTTATCTGCTTCATCCCAGAATGACAACTTCACAATGATTCCACTTCCATGATGATGGGAAACAAATTTTGTTATGTTTTAGTTTTTTTGTTGGTTATTTCATATAAATATTATTTTTCTATTTTATCAGTTAGGATTTAAGTTATCTAAGAGAAGCCTTTCGAGATTGGGTTTATCTTCTTTTATTTATTGGGAGTCTATAAATTATAAATTATCTGCATAAATTATGGAACGAAGAATTGAAGAATGAGAAATCTATTTTGAGATTGTACGGTGCGATACCAAAACCCTAAAGTGGATCTCTCTATCTTATTCTCTTCTCCGCCTTCGACATTGACGTCGCCATCACATTATTCGGATATTCCTAATTATTATTTTTGCATTTCTATTATATTTTTTGTAATAAATTTATAGTAGTTAATTGTTCACGTTTTATTTAAAACTTTTGTGCCCCAATTTTTCATAAAGTTATAATTCAATAAAAATTATATTTCCTTTAGGTCTTCATCCCGCGTCAAATTGGTATCAGAGCCCTAGGTTAAGAACTTTTTTTATTTGTAGGTAAAGACCAAAGGAGCAATTAAAACTAAAATATGGATCATGAAGAGTTCATTAAAAAATTTAAGGATCTTTTAGATTCATAACATGATACACTTGTAAAAGCTATATACGGCAATTATGATGTTAGAAAAAAATACTAGTATTGATACACAAATAGATTCTATGTCGAAGCCAATCATATCCTTAGTGTATCAATTAGTTGGACCTAACGAACCTAAAATAGTGAACTTATCTACACAAAAGTTCAATTCGGAGTCGACCACATCGTTGAGTATCCTTTAGTTGAACCTAACAAACGTATCATATTTAAGACACAAATTAGGTATGTGGTTAAAACTAAGTCTAGGTTTAAAACAAAAATCAATTTTGACATTTATATATCCCTAGAAGAATTAAATATGCGTGATTATTTCAATGAATTTAAAGAACCTATTAAGTCTTCTAAAAATTTTGAATGTGTTCCAATAATTAAATCGATGAACAATTTCTATTATATCTTTGTTACAAATAATTGTAATAGTTTGCAGGAAATAATAATTGGTTGTATAGACGATAATTTTGTTTTCTTGGATGCATCGAGACAACCACTTGAGGTGCTTGATATGTCTCTGTTGGACATTCTACTTCTTCCAACTCCACAACCGTCGATACCACCGTGGAATTTCGTCTTGGTAGAAGCCTCAATATTGACTATCTTGTCGAAGCAGAGGCCTCTGTCATGGACAATTTGGAGGACATCACTAGGAAAATAATTCTCGGATTTCACACTTACATGATTCATTAGGAGGTAAATTTTTTAAAACCAAGGAGAATGATGGAAAACAAATTTAGATTTGTTTGTTATCTTTTAGTTTTTTTGTTGGTTATTTCAGATAGAGATTATTTTTCTGTTTTATCAGTTAGGATTTAAGTTATCTTAGGGATAAGCCTTTAGAGATTGACTTTATCTTCTTTTTATTTATTGAAAGTCTATAAATAGTTTGTAAGTTCATAAATTATGGATCGAAGAATTGAAGAATGAGAAATCTATTTTGAGTTTGTATGGTGCGAAGCCAAAACCCTAAAGTAGATCTCTCTATCTTATTTTCTTCTTCGTCTCCGACATTTGACGTCATCATCACGCTATTCGGGTATTCCTAATTATTATTTTTATATTTCTATTATAATTTTTGTAATAAATTTATAATACTTAATTGTTTACATTTCATTTAAAGCTTCTGCGCCCAAATTTTTCTAAATCCCTAATATAATAGTAATCTTATTTTTCTCTAGGTCTTTGTCCCACATCACATAGGATTTATGTGGTAAGTTGACAGCTGTCTGCAGATATTTAGTTTATCCTTTACACAATTCTTAACAAAAAGGTTACAGATCATCTAACTTTTGAGATCGTGCAATCAAGCAAAATCATACTTAGGGTTGAGCATTATTCGTTTTGGACCAAGAGACGAACCGAATAAGGGATCCTGTTTGAAAACTTTTCGGTTTGGGTTCGTTTTTGGAAATACAAATTCCTTATTCGATTTCGGTTTCCGATTCGGTCTAAACCAAACCAAAAATCGAATAAGACAGTTGTCTAACATGATAATCTTATTTTTCTCTAGGTCTTTGTCCCACATCACATAGGATTTATGTGGTAAGTTGACAGCTGTCTGCAGATATTTAGTTTATCCTTTACACAATTCTTAACAAAAAGGTTACAGATCATCTAACTTTTGAGATCGTGCAATCAAGCAAAATCATACTTAGGGTTGAGCATTATTCGTTTTGGACCAAGAGACGAACCGAATAAGGGATCCGGTTTGAAAACTTTTCGGTTTGGGTTCGTTTTTGGAAATACAAACTCCTTATTCGGTTTCGGTTTCCGATTCGGTCTAAACCAAACCAAAAACCGAATATGAGTTAGAATTACATAAATACCCTCACATTTACCCGAGTACATAAATACCCTCACAATTACGATTTTGCAAATACACAAATACCTATTTATTTATTTGATAAGCTAGTTTGTTTATATTTGGGGCAAATCCTCATTTTTTTTTATATTTTGAGCACAAGCTCAATTAAGGTCTGGCCTATTAAATAGCAAAAATGTTTTTGTTTTCAAATAAACTAAACCCGATTATATCAGTTTGGTTTTGTTCCTTTTTAGCTAATTTCAGTTCGGTTTCGTTTTGGATTTTTACAATTTAAGTAGTTTATTCAGTCATAAGAATTTCCTTTCGGTTTGAAACCGAATAAACTGAATGCTCACCCATAACCAAACTGAGAGAAAACATTGCATGTTCTAGCTAAATTTAGGACGGGTAGCCTTGATTGGTGGAATTTTGACTGTCCTAGTTTAGAAGAAGGCTGGCTGTTTGATATAAAATATCCTATATATAATCGAGATGTGGCTTCTTTCCATCTGAAATATGTGGGGTTAAATTATAGGTGAATACATTTCAATGTCCGCTTCACACGTTTCAGGGAGCTCTTATAGTAAAAACTTAAGTAGCACGTGAAGGATTTGTGGAGCACCTGTTGCGCAACAAATATGTTTAGTCCATGTATAGAAATATGAAAGTTCCCAGCAACTCTTTGCACATCTAATACGCCATATACCTGTTCAATGCAATACACATGATCATTAGCTTAGCAATGGAAAGATTGTAAGTTTCATCCCCATGAAAGAAATATCTTTATGATGGTAGTAAGCATAGACGAAACAAATTGTTTTTATGATTGCTATAAGCATTGGAACACATACTCGGCATCCTTCACCATCAGCCATTGCCTGTTTCACATTCTTAATCATTGTTTCCGCATCCGAGCCAAAACCATGTTCAGGCTTCTTTTCATGATGATCTTTATCATCTGCTAAAAGAAAGTAGACTCTGAAATGACAATGGTTTTACAGAAAATGTAAAGTCTAAAATATCAATGCTTTTACGGGAATTCTATCTGGAGTATAATTTTCAAGAAATGCATCCTTTCAGAATAACTGAACAAAACACACTGTAAGACAATCAAGAAGAACTATACAAATGTCAAACAAATTGTTTGTCAGGTACATTATTCATGATCATTTATGATAAGTACAAGGTTCAATTTGATTCAGTGGGACAGCTTTTGTAGACAAGAAAATTTTTGACATTTAAATCACTCACTGTACAGATTTTATTGCCTACGAATGTAAAGAAGTTTTGCCTGACAAACTTTAGAACCAAATGTTTCTTTGGGTACATCTGAAACATCAACACAAAATGCAGTACAATTTGACCCACTTTCCTCGAGTTTTTACCAGTATATGTAAAGGAATGTAGGTTTCTGGGTCCATGACTTTATATTGAATCATCTCTTTCAACAGAGTAAAGAGCCCCTTGTTTTCAGGTATCAATCAATACCTTTTAAGTCCCTTCTTCCTTGCACCGTTCCTCGTATCATTACTAGTAGTAGAGTAACTTCTTCTTTTTCAATCCACCTTTCCAACATTTCTTGACTAAAAATATTATGCTCATGTAGTGTTGTTTCCTCATGCAAATCTAATATTGCCCCCTGTTCAAAGGCTTCTACCCCTCTCCTTTACACTTTCAGGAACAATAGGTAGAAGGGTGCACTCATATACTCCTAACTGAAACAAATTCTCATTATGTCACTGGACCAATTCAACGACATATCATGATGAATTAATTGCGATTCAGGCTTCAGTCCGTCTCCAACTTCCACACCTCCATTCCATGATTCTTGTCTCAACACCAAACCATCTGTGTCATAGAAGGAAGGCCCACATTGATTCATGGAGCTGCTTTCAGTCCTATAGCTGTCATCATCTCTCATCCCCACAGCATCTCTCATCCCCACAGCTACATCCCTTCAACAAATTCCACATCTTCAATCATGCATTTACACAGCTTTTACTACCTCTTGTATCTAAGTCTGATATCCTTGATATAAAGTTGCAGTTCTTATTAACTGCTGACGTGTGACATATTGCTTCTCCAGTTGTAGATTCATTTTGTCACTAGACATCATTTTTTTTTGTTCTAACTTGAAAAGAACATAAATAGAAATCTAAAACTCTTGCTAAGATGAGTTAAATTAGTTTAGAGAACCATAATACAAAGCTCGTGCTTTACTTTTGATAGCACCAGTTTGCTGACATGAAATTGCTTCCATGATGGTCATGTGCACTAATTTTAAAAAGAAAAGACAAGGGATTAGATTGGTTTTGACCGGCATCAAAGAATTATAATTCTTGGGTGTGTCAAAATAGTGTTTGACAGCCATCAGGAATCAGATTTTAATCCCAACTTCTCACCGTACTTCCAGTATCCACACTGTGCCTAAGAAAAAAATCCGTCACAATAAGATTTCAAGATTAAAAATGGTTTCATAGTTCATACTTGACCCAAAATAAGGTCAATACATCTGTGAAGCAAATAATCCAGTGTATATGTTCAGCAACAGAATTAGAAGAAAAAAATTTAAGATTTAAAACCTAAATTTCATCTTGATGTAATAATTTACACATACAACGCACATACTTTAAGGTAATGTAGTGGATTTATTGGATGTGAATAGCATATTATGCTCAAAGGATTCTGATGTGGAAGTACAAGAAAAGTGGATCGGTCTTCTTTCAGTAAGCAATTTCTTTGCTTAGTATAACTTCCTGGTTGTGAGATTTCATAAAGATGCATAAGCTCCAATAATACTTCAGAATTATTAAATGGTGCAGAATACTTGGTTGTAGGAGAGATTATTTAGAAAGTGTGCCAAAGAATAAATTTCTGGAAGAAAATTACCATGCTTATGATCTGAATGTGAGTGCTCTTTTTCAACAAGATCGGTCAAGAACTCAGTGCCAATGATGTGACCCTCTTTATTGAGGCGAAGCTTCAGAATAGTCACTAAAATATCAGTACTCTAGTAATTTTATAAATGAGAATCAGCTCTGCATAAAATAAAAGTACAACCAGGAAGCACTAATAATACCAGCAACGACATTTGATTTTAAACTCGGGATAGTGTCTAATGTACATCATGACACTCTTGGAACCAGTTCCTTTTCTAATGGTCAGACTTCTATTCTTGGCAATTTAACCCAGTATATATTAAACAAAAATCTTAAGCTACAGGCATACATAACTCATTGTACTACTATTTTCTGTTGTTCAATCTCGTGTAATTCAGAGCACATGGCTATAGTGTAGACAAAGTGAGTCTGGAATTGTTACACTTCCCAATGTCTGGCTGTCACTTGTTGGCTGCAACATGAACCTAGATATGGAAATAACATACAACAAGATAATTGAAACATAAAAAAGTATGTATTGTATACTATCTCCACCGAACATCAAACAATGCTTTAGGAAACACAAAGAAATAAGTATGTGAAAAGTACTAGATTAAATGGATGATAATTCACGCAACTTGACATCAAGATTGTATATATCAGATGTCGGGTCAGATTGGGTTTTGAAATGTTGGATGTCGGGATCATATGATAATACACATTACACACACACTAAATGATATTATGTAATAATAGTTGACAAATATTTATAAGGCTTTATACATTGCATGTAGAAAAAGTATTTGGAAAATGAAACCATAAAAAAAGTTGCATCTAACAAAAAAAAAAGTTGCATAGATTACATGACCACGTCCTCCACATGCTTATATGTTGTCTCCGCTCAGGGCCATTCATGCGAGTGGCTCACACATGCACACCAAAAGGGGAAGCCAATCACAACACAAGATAATGTCCCCCAAAACTTAACCAACTTGTCATGTTGCCAATGTTCTAAATTTTATTAGGCGGAATCGGTGCGCCGGAGGGCAGCCTAGCGCCTAGGCGCCGAACTGAAAATTTTTTTCTAACATGTAATAGACATAATTAGTTTGTATGTATAAAAATGACACAAAAGTTTATGTGCTCTTGTGGCTAGCAGGTATGGGTTTAAGACCCGTGGCTGTACGAGCGGGCGAGTTCGATCCTGACCCAAAACTTTATCAAAAAAAATTTATTTGGGACAGTGCGGGTCCCAATGGAACCCTAATAATTGGGGAGGAGTGGAGAGAGTCCAGTCTCCGCCTCCATCTCTCCTCTCCATCTATAGTTTTCTCATCTCTCCTCTCCATCTCTCCTCTACAATCTCTCTCAACAGCGGGTCCAGGTAAGTTTTAAATTTTGTATTTTATTTTTATTATTTATTTATTTTTGAAATTTCAAACATGAAAATTTTGAATTTCCGAACAGGCCGAATAGACCCGTCTAGGCGCTGCCTAGGCCGAAACCCGCCTAGGACCGCCGCCTAGGGGGTTTCCGGTGCGGACGTCTAGGCCGAAATTTAGAACACTACATGTTGCCATCGGCTCGTTTATGGTATGCATGTGTCAGCCACACACATGAATCTTTCCTTCAAGTCATATTCAATTCAATATGTCATATGAGTAGTGGGCAGTGTGCTCACTCCAAAATTAAGCCTAGTTGTCATCTTGTGATTGGCTCTATGGTGTACATGTGTGAGCTACAAACATGAAACAAACCCTATAACATCCATTTCTAACCTTAATACAATGGATCTTGACCTTCTGCAACCAAGAAGTTCCGATTCAAAAGCTGGAATCTTTGTGACAAATATCGATATTGCAAATAAAATGTGAACAACAATGAGACCAATTCACTGCACAATTCTCCCCTAATATCTGGTTCCAACTTAGAAGAAAACACTATAATCAAAGAAGAACAAGTCTGGCAATTGTAAAACGTGCACACACACACACACGTTTGTGTGTACAAATATAGTTATAGCAGTAGAAAAAGATTCTAAACCGCAGACCATAACATCTTTACCTTCCATATATTTGTGTCCAGGTCCACCTCATGTTTGCCGGACATGTCAATAGCATCCACACTTAATACTGGAAAATACACACATATAGTTAGAAGGCCCTCGAAGACGAATGGTTTCTGTGGATGGAAATCCAACACAGTTATATAACTGCCGGTATTAAATTTTGGCAGAATTCAAAAGTTGGCAGCATGAGGCAAAGTAGAAGCCTGAAGTTTAATAAAAACCACAAAAAAGCACAGCCAACCTTCGCAAGGTAATGATGGGAATGTTATATTGATATGAATTGGAAGAGTTTCTCCTCGTTTGAGATCTACAGACATCTGCCAAAGACACATGGGGTAGAAAGAAACAAACAAGGTCAGACCATATAGGATACAGCTGTCTCGTTATAGATACTCAGATATGGTTCGTAAGGAAGTAACTGTAAGATAGTATAATTGGTATTGAAAAGCATGCATTTCAATTCCTTAGAAATAAAACAGTAGTGATAGGCCAAGGCCCGTGCTATTTTACAAGTATCTTTTTCTCATTATACATAACCATGCAAAAGCAAAATTTCAGGTAACCTCAGTGCATAATGGCCAACAGGTGTCTGTTGTCTTGGGAGGAAATGACTTAAAACCTCCTTATTGCATAAAAATAACTTGTCAATGTATTACTTGTTCAATATTTCCCTATAAAAATATTTTAAAATGGAAAAGAAAGAATCAAGTATAAATTCAATTTGAAGCTTTTGGCACTAAGTACAACCCAGCTAACATTCATGTCAACCCATGCCTCGCTAGTAGGTGGATAAATAGTCCAATATTTTGCAAGTCAAAGAATATCCATTAGTTGGAAGCAAGCTAAAATCATAGGGAAGGCAACAGACCAGACACAAGAACAGACTGAGTCAGGAAAATGACGGAGAACAAAGGGAAAGAGAGAAATTATACATATAACAGTTGCATATGCCTCTACAGCTCCACTTAATTCCACAGAAAGTTGTAGAACATACCAATAGCTTACTGAAAAGCCTAAGTGTATGCTTTTGGGCATCCAATTTATTCATACTACAAATTTTCTTCAAACCACAATTCACCTCCTCAAATCCACAAGTTGTCAGTAGTTCTCCCTTTTTCTTCCAGTCGAGAAAAATTCATGGGAAAGAATTTCAACAAAAAATTAAGATGGGGGATCATAAACCTAGACTGGGTCTAATTTTGATGCAGAGAACCAAAAGATACGGTTCTCAGAATGGAGGCTCTAGTATGGTAAAGAGAACTGCCTTTGAAGTGGAGGCTATAGTTATGGAATAAAAGCTCAAAATGGGGGCTTTTGTCAACATTTATGGGCCTATCAAGTGAATAAAAAGTAGGATATAGAGTCCAGTTGGTTTCAAATTAGTGCAGCGTTAGAGGCTAAAAGGGCAACTGACATTCTTATTTACTTCCTTGAGACGGAAGAAAATTTAGAGTTCATTCCTTGTAAGGTTCATGTTAGATTAGACGTAAAGGGAGAGTGATTTAATTAGATCTAGATAGTTACTTTTAAAGTTTCCTTGTAACCGTTCATTAATATTGAACAGGAAATTAGATTCTACAAGATTTTTTATTTGGATTGCACCCTTTGTCTACAGCTAATGCCATTGCCACCCTCAAGGCTAAGATTGATACAAAGAAACCCTCAACCAGATCCGTGCTTATTGAAACTAGGGAAGCACGACTCTTTCCACCTCCAAATATAACCCCATTATCACAGCCTGTCAATATCATCTTCACCATGCCTGCCGTCAAGACAATTGTGGTCATCATCATCATAGCCAACTGAGATTGAGGAATAACACATTGACAGTAGTAAGTAATTGAGGGTTTTCTTTGTGTGTGCCTAAATCTGCATAGACTCAATTAAGTGCAAGCACTACAATCGAATAGCTGCCATGGTTTATATACAATCTGAAATTAACTCCTTATGGAATACATAGAATGCCACACAAATCAAGCACCACGAAGAGTTCCTTTGAATGACGAACACTGTCAACCATATGCATCGCCTAGGTTGCATAGACACGTACACAGATACATACACTATCCAGATTCAGAATAAGAAAATTTTAGAAAATGCTAGGATACGGGTACGGTAAGGATACGGTTATAAATTCACATCTTTATACATTTGATTTAATAATATCTATATTTATGCATATTCTAGGTAGATACTAGGTTCCAAAAGTTATAGAAATGATTGACACAAAGAAATGTTACTTTCTCATATCTCAAATATATTTGGTACAAAATCACTTTAAACTGATCTCTTTGGAGCTAGACATGGATGATCCATATCCGACAAGAGTTTTAAGGAATTGGCGTGTCAAATATGTATCAGATACAGACACATATACTCCTGGAGAGTATCCGTGCAAGATAGTGCATCATAGACTTTCAAGAGTATAGGCATTCATTTACAATATGAATTTTAGCATAGTGTCTACATGAGGTAGAAGTAGAACATCTTCAACAAAAACTTCTATTACATGGAAAGATGAAAAACTCAAAAAAAAAAAGGTTCAATAAGATCCTAAACAACCACCACTAAACCCAATATCTTATTGTTGGCCGCTATGCCAAAAATGGAATCCAAAGTATGGTGACGCCCTCCAAGTTGACAAGGAAGAAGACGATTATGGCAAGGTGCCCGCCCTCATCCCCGATGACTAAAAACCCAAAAACAAAATGGGACTCATATCTTCACAGACAAAGAGGAAGTCATTCTTGTCGTCGTCCATCAAAGTCACTACCGAGACCAACCTCTTCTGCTGAAAGCTCCCATTCAAACCACACCACGACAAGGAACTCGCTAGACTTAGTATTCAACATGGCGGGTGGCAGATGACTAGTGCTCAAAGATCTTAGTATTCAGCATCAGCTAAAATGAGCAGACTGAAGATCTTTCCCACCTCGTTTCCCATATAGGGAGATGAAACATTTCTGGCCCTCGACCGATCAGGATATGAGTGGTATGCTTCCGCCCAATTCCGCAATTAGAAGTTGGACGCCAGAGTTGTAGCGTGGTAAGAAAACTTTTGGCTGCGGGGGAGCAGTCACCTATCACTCAGCCTCGATAGGACCCCTTCTAAGATGTGGCCCACAACGGGCTTGTTCCGAAACTAGTCCTTTGTGATGATGGGTTAGCAGCTCATCTAAGGAAGCATGGACGTTCCAAAAACTAGGGGTTGTGTACGTATTGGGCATGATGCGGACACCGCTCAAATTGGTGTAATGCCCCCATTGTGCACCCATATCGTGTATGTATCGTGTCGCATGTGTGTCCGTGCAGCGTGTCACAAAGAAGTCAACAATCATCTAGAAACATGAAAATGCACGAATAATACTCCAAAACAAACCTGGTGCACAGTATAAGTGGTGAGATAATACCGGAGCTCATGCACGAACAAGGTGGCCATTATCGCAAGGCCGACAACCGAAACTAAAAAAAAAAAAAACACAACCCAAAAAAGAAATCAATCAAAGACAAACATATAAATAACCAAATGCAACAAAAATGATCACAGAATCATACCAACAGCTCCAGATTTGGTCTTCTGCAGCAGGTGCTCCTCGGCGCGAGGAAACGCGTCGAAATTCCTCAAAGATTGCAGCTTTATGCCCATCTTCGATCCTCCAAAAACCTAAAATTACGGATCCAAATCGAGAAAAGATTGCAGCTTTATGATCACCGACCAAATTCTTCGGAGTAATCGACTCCTTGATGCTTAGATTTGAGAATAGGAAGCGGAAACTAAACCCTTGTTCGAAAATTTGGGGGAAACTTTGAGGAGAAAGGACCGGAGAGAGAGAAAGAGAGGGATCGATTCGACGGACCGCCGGTCTGAGAAAACTAGTCGCGGTTTGGTCGTCTTCTTTTGACCATGAAATGAGAGAGAGAGAAATAAATAGGGTAAATTACAGTAAACCCACAAATGTTCTACTTATTTTTAGATTTCACACCTACGGCTAAGTTTTTTGCAAACTTTTCACTGTCTATTCTAACTCTAAAATACCCTTATCTAGTAAATTAAATATAACTAAAATAAATATAATAATAGAAGTGTTGGCATTGGCTCGAATTGGATCGGTCTGGTCCGATCCAGATCGGATCCGATCATGCTATGTGTGGCCAACCCACACAGAGCCAAGGACAGTTTGGTAAGTACACCCATTAGGGCTGCACTAATAGATTTTTCTACATACATTTTTATATACGAGATGCTCTCATATGGAGAGCTTTCAACGTATGCAATCCTAGAAGCTTACCTCCAACTTAATAATAACTTGATCCCCAAGTTATTTATCATTTCTCTACTTAGTAGGAGGTTTCAGTGATCTATAGATCTATAAGACGTAAAGGAACTGTTCAAATGTATCGAAGTTATAATTCCTATTGCTTTCTTTTAAATCTACGAATGTAATCTATAAGGGATAGAAGAAATCCGGTTCAAATATACAGAAGGTATAATATTTTTTTTATTTTTTATTTTTTTTTTGGTAAAATTACGTCCACGTGGGAGCCTTAGCCAATATATAGAAGAAAAAAGGAGTCGTAGCTCAAAATAGCGCAGGGAGATAGCCCATGCAGCGTCTATAGGAGTGGAAAAGAAAAGACCCAAAAGGTAACAAAAACAAAAGAAGATATAAATGTTAGAACCATTGCTCAAAAAAACCAACTTCACTTTTAGTCTCACATCAGTTGGGGTGTTTGCTCTATGTGTGTATATATTAGTTTGTCTCATTTACTTGCTTGAATGCTTGTGGGGGTTGGACTCTTGGGCCACGCGCGCGCCGTCGCCGCCGTCCGGCCCGGCTCGGTTCGGTTTGGTTCAGTTTGGCGCGCGTAACGGGTGCGGGTACGCGCCCACATCTGCGGGCGCCGAATGCCGATTCGATTTTCTCTTCGGGTTCGGACTGAGACCCTAAAATTCGTTTTGCTCCTCTTCAATTTTTTCCGTTTAATATTCTGAACTTTGGAAAATAAATTTGTCCGTTACTATTTAATTTTGAACCGTTAATACATTACGTGTCCAGATTCATTCTCCATGTGTCTGTGTAATGGCTGAATTAATAGTAAATTAATTCAGACCGTTACATATTGGATGGGTTCTTATATATGAATGGTTTTTCTTTGAAAACGAAATCAGAAATATTTTTCTCCAAAAACTTGCTGCCAACATATTATTCAGTCCATTCTTCGTCGTTTCACTCGTCTCAAAGCTCTGGGCAGAACTAAGTCCCGGTCATTCTCTCTGAGTCGTGTGCGGCGACGAAATACCGGTAGTGCGGGAGTTTTACCACTAGGAGCTTCGAAAAACGTCTGCACACAGATCCCGAATCAACTCTTAGGGCAGTGCTTCGTGCACGACTTTCCCAGAGGCCGGTAACATCAATCTAATTTTTTTTCTTTTGATTCACAAAGTTTTCAATAAGAAAACGACAATTTTTCTAACAATCTAAGAGTTTACTTTTATGTTAGAATTGTTCATCTAAATCTTGCTAGAAAGCTTTAGAAATATTGTTAATATACCATTATTTATTCTCTGCTAAAGAAAAATAAAAATTAACCGTTTATTATATATATATTTCTCATCAGTTAGGTTAATATTTGTTGCCTATTCTTGCTACATAACCGAAATTTTTTGTTTGGGCATTGCTTAATTCATAATATTGTAGCAACATATTATTGGCATAGTAACATAAAATTTTCTGGAACAAAGTTGTTTAATAAATTAAAAGTTAATAGTTACTGTAGCATAGTTGATAATTTATCATTTGAAAATTTTTGACTACAGCAAGCTTTAACTTATAGAAAATTATTCTTACTGTAGCCAATATTGTTAATTTGTAGTAGTTTAATTTTTATTCTAGAAATTTTAATTTGCTTAATATTTACCATAGCAAATAACCATATTTAATATTTGCTTTTTGATCATAATCGTTAACTCAAAACAGTTGTTAGTAATTTGCTTCATTTTCTCAATTGATTTATTTGTTTACTTATCAAGTTGCTTACTATACTGTCAAATTGCAAATTTGCTTAAAGTGATTTAAAAAAATTGTTAGCACATTTGATAATTTTATCAATTGCAATATTTTTATCACAAAATTTCTTTCAATTGTAACATAAATAATCACTTAGTATTTTTCAAAGCAATCTAGGACCAAAAGAAAATAGTTTAGTAAAAAAGAAAATTGCAAATAAAATCTTCAAATCTAAAGTTTCAAAGTAGAGGCAAACTCGGGCACAAGCCGAAAGGGTCTTTCTGTCAACCGGGTGTAAATAGCCCTAAGCGACACGGTACTTAAGAGTCTTCGGACCGCCGCTAGCTGGGAACCGACCCCTACAGCTAACCTGAGTTGATCAACACTTGAAAAACTAAAGATTTTAAGATTGATTAGCAAAGACCACCTAAACTATTATCTTAGACATTGTTATTAAATAAATTTATATTTTTTAAACTGCAAACATGACTGGTAAGGAGGAATCCTCTACTGCAAAACCTGTTAAGTTTGATGGCTCATACTTTAAAAGATGGCAGAGCTAACTGAAATTTTGGCTCACGACCTTAGGACTTATTTCAGCCATTGATGGGTCCACACCCATCACAAATGATTCTGATAAAACTGAGTCTGACATAGGAGTGTCCACCTCCTCGAAACCAAAAACCCCTAAAGAGATAGACTTTCACTGCTTTCATAGAATTCTAAGCGCATTATCTGAATCCTTGTATGATATATTTTTTGAATACAAGAGCGCTAAAGAACTTTGAAAAACCTTGGAAGATAAATACGGTTGTGATGATGCCGGAATAGAAAGATTTAATTCTTCAACCTTTAATAGGTATTTCATGGTAGATAACAAGCCAATGAATGACCATCTCCATGAATTCTAAGAATACCTTAGGCATATTCAAGCCAAAGGCACATCTTTCTCCAATGAGCATAAAATAGCATGTCTAATAGACAAGTTACCTCCCTCTTGGTCTGATATTACTAAGGAACTTATCCATAGACAAGGAGATCTTACCTACAATCTGTAATACCCCGTTCTGTTCTAGCGGACTGCCGATTCAATCGGCAATAGTGCATCTGTCCCGACCCGCTTTGCCTCAAACGAGAAGCAAAGGATATCCAGACTTGTCCTACAGGAATCCGGCTTAGGCTTTCAGAGGCTCGCTTGACGTATCGCTCTACTGAGGCGAATCATCGCTAAGGTAGGTGGCTACGGTGAACTTGTCTTTGCTTAGCCAGCACATATAAAATCTGGAATAATACATGCTAGTCGCTAGGTGAATCACCCCCTGCATGCTAATAAATCCAACGCACCTAGCTAAGGGAATAATCCCAACTTGTTTTGCTTATGCTAGAACATGAAAATTAAAATACTGCTTATATTCAGACCCTCGCATGCCAAGTCCCCTAACGATCTAACTCTCGGTTTACCTTCGGGCCCGAGCAAACGTGCTGCTTATGTTCCTTAGAAATGCATGCTTGTCTGCTTGTTTGTTGCCTTGTTTTCATCCAAACCCCGAAAGACTACTAAGTAGTCATTCCGTGCATGATTGAACCTGCAAGTATCCGGGACCGTTAGGTCACCAGGCAGCCCCGAGCCAGGGGAATGCATCAAGGCAAGTTACCGTACTGAACCAAGATTCAAGTATCCCGTGTACTCGTGTACTCGTGTACTCGTGTTCCCGTGCACTCGTGTTCTCGTGTTCTAGTGCACGCATGTTCTCGTGTTCTCGTGTTCTCGTGTATCTCGTGATAATTGAAAGACCCAATGATTTGTATGTCGCGGACAACTCGGACTCGAGGTATTGTTCCACGGACGGTCACCGGGGCACCGGGGCCGATCCGGATGGAGTTCGTGTGTAGTCGTCGTGTACGGGACTGGGTAGCTTGCAGCGTATCGTGTACTCTCGTAGCATACTATCCTTGTCCTCGACTATGTCCAAAATGGCTATGCCAGCGACTCGTGTTCATATAGATAAGTCATCCTCGCTTAGCGGCTACCCGCGTACGAGTCATTGCATGGCATCAAGAAACAACTGAACACCTGAACGATCATGTTATAACGACCCTCGTGTTTGCATATGTTATGCCTCTTGAATGGTTATACTTGCCCGTGCTTGAATTAATAATGTTTGCCTTGGACAGGGAAGGACAAATGGTAAGTTGGTAAGTCTTGTCGTGTTTCCTCTCATGTTGTACGGCGCACTGCCACACGAGTAGGCTATTCAATATTTGCATGAAACTGATCCTAAGGCAACTAGAAAGACAACTTAATAGTTGGTGCATGGAACCTGTATTACGTGTTTGGATTTGTCGAGCAGGCGAGTAGCTTCCCCACCAGTGCATTCAATGTACTGATAATCCACCAGTTTGTATGCAGGGTGCGGGAGAACCTCGTTCGGTGCGGATGCCTCCTTCGTGCGTGCTTAGGCGTGGAGATCACTCCGAAGTAATGGTGCATCCGGGACTGAAGCACATATACAAGACATAATGTTGGAGCATCGTCGGATCATCGCCTATACAATCATTCCACAATTATAGCCACTTGGCACGCTTTACTGTTTCGGAGAGAGAGGCTTGAGCGACTTGTAATCTCGGCTATACGTCGCCTGTAACACTTGTTCATATCAATAAAAGAGCCTTCATCTTATGTTTCAATGCTTCCGCTATATGGTCAACTCAGTGAACTTGTTACCGATCGCCTATGCATTCATGACTCCGCTGCACTCGGACAATCTGTGCGACTCTGTGGCTTAGAACTCTTACCGCCAGCCAATGGACCATGGCCTTGCACGGGCGTGGCTCACGCTCGTGCGGCATCACGCCCGGATGGGTCAAAGCGATCGTTCCGCGGGAGCACTGGCGCGATGATTCTCGCCTAGCGGGAACGGCCGATTTGCCTGTAGGAGATCGGGGCGTGACATAATGGTATCAGAGCCTGGCTTCTACGCCTTTGGACTTTAATTCGAATATCTCTGTTTCGAAAGCTCGTTCGTGGATTATGTGCACGCTCTCTCTCAATGCCTCGATGGGATGTTCCAACAATAAGTCTAAATACTTTTAAAATGTATTTTGAATGTTATTCTTGCTTGTATGATTGTGTGCTGCGAGTGGCCTTTGTGCCAACCTGTGCGAACCCTTGAGAGTATCGTAGTAGCTTGTCCGATTTCACTAACTCTAAGTTTGGTTGAATGCATCTATTCGAGGGACGCCTTGAACTAGTGCACCATCCAAGACTTAAGAAAAGGTGAAACTCGAGTGCTAAGACTTCGCTATCACTAAGCTGGTTGACGTGCTCACGCTAGAAGTGCACTTCGAAAGTGCGCACGATCCAGACTAAGCGATATGCCGATCTCGATGCTTGTGCAAGTGAATATCCAAATAAACAAGTACAACGACTTGTATAGGTTTGCCTCAGCCTTGTATCGTTAAATCAAAAATGATTGAAATGTACTGCTTGTCCTCAGTAAGTCTCGAGGACGAGACTTCTTCTGAGTTGGGTAGGATGTAACACCCCGTTCCGTTCTAGCGGACTGCCGATTCAATCAACAATAGTGCATCTGTCCCGACCTGCTTTGTCTCAAACGAGAAGCAAATGATATCCAGACTTGTCCCTACAGAAATCCGGCTTAGGCTTTCAGAGGCTCGCTTGACGTATCGCTCTACCGAGGCGAATCATCGCTAAGGTGGGTGGCTACGGTGAACTTGTCTTTGCTTAGCCAGCACATATAAAATCTGGAATGATACATGTTAGTCGCTAGGTGAATCACCCCCTGCATGCTAATAAATCCAACGCACCTAGCTAAGGGAATAATCCCAACTTGTATTGCTTATGCTAGAACATGGAAATTGAAATACTGATTATATTCAGACCCTCGCATGCCAAGTTCCCTAACGATCTAACTCTCGGTTTACCTTCGGGCCCGAGCAAACGTGCTGCTTATGTTACTTAGAAACGCATGCTTGTTTGTTGCCTTGTTTTCATCCAAACCCCGGAAGACTACTAAGTAGTCGTTCCGTGCATGATTGAACCTGCAAGTATCCGGGATCGTTAGGTCACCAGGCAGCCCCGAGCCAGGGGAATGCATCAAGGCAAGTTACTGTACTGAACTAAGATTCAAGTATCCCGTGTACTCGTGTACTCGTGTTCCCGTGCACTCATGTTCTCGTGTTCTAGTGAATGCATGTTCTCGTGTTCTCGTGTATCTCGTGATAATTGAAAGACCCAATGATTTGCATGTCGCGGACAATTCGGACCCGAGGTATTATTCCACGGACGGTCACTGGGGCACCGGGACCGATCCGATCCGGATGGAGCTCGTGTGTAGTCGTCGTGTACGGGACTGGGTAGCTTGCAATGCATCGTGTACTCTCGTAGCATGCTATCCTTGTCCTCGACTATGTCCAAAATGGCTATGCCAGCGACTCGTGTTCATATAGATAAGTCATCCTCGCTTAGCGGCTACCCGCGTGCGAGTCATTGCATGGCATCAAGAAACAACTGAACACCTGAATGATCATGTTATAACGGCCCTCGTGTTTGCATATGTTATGCCTCTTGAATGGTTATACTTGCCCGTGCTTGAATTAATAATGTTTGCCTTGGACAGGGAAGGACAAATGGTAAGTTAATAAGTCTTGTCATGTTTCCTCTCATGTTGCACGACGCACTGCCACACGAGTAGGCTATTCAATATTTGCATGAAACTGATCCTAAGGCAACTAGAAAGATAACTTAATAGTTTGTGCACGGAACCTGTATTACGTGTTTGGATTTGTCGAGCGGGCGAGTAGCTTCCCCACCAGTGCATTCAATGTACTGATAATCCACCAATTTGTATGCAAGGTGTGGGAGAACCTCGTTCGGTGCGGATGCCTCCTTCGTGCGTGCTTAGGCGTGGAGATCACTCTGAAGCAACGGTGCGTCCGGGACTGAAGCACATATACAAGACATAATGTTGGAGCGTCGCCGGATCATCGCATGTACAATCATTCCACAATTGTAGCCACTTGGCACGCTTTACTGTTTCAGAGAGAGAGGCTTGAGCGACTTGTAATCTCGGCTATACGCCGCCTGTAACACTTGTTCATATCAATAAAAGAGCTTGCTTTACTTCATCTTGTGTTTCAATGCTTCCGCTATATTGTCAACTCAGTAAACTTGTTACCGATCGCCTATGCGTTCATGACTCCGCTGCACTCGGACAATCTGTACGACACTGTGGCTTAGAACTCTTACCGCCAGCCAATGGACCACGGCCTTGCACGGGCGTGGCTCACGTTCGTGCGGCATCACGCCCGGATGGGTCAAAGCGATCGTTCCGCGGGAGCACTAGCGCGGTAATTCTCGCCTAGCGGGAACGGTCGATTTGCCTGCGGGAGATCAGGGCGTGACACAATCAAGTCCTAAAGAAAATTAGAACCGAAGAACAAATTAGATTGAGATCTAAGCCTAAGACTGAATCTATAGCTATGGTAAACCTTGTAGAAGGCCAAGGAAAACCCAAATCTAATTTTTATTATAAATCCAAAAAGAATTTTTTCAAGAAGAAGAAAAACTTTCAGCCTAACCATCAAAACCATCATCACCAAAACCATAAACCTAGAAACTTCAGTCAGACTCAGGATCAAAAGAGATTTTGTTTTGTGTGTGGTAAAACAAACCATATGGCCACCAACTGCTACCATAGGAAGAAGGAAGCTGTCCAGACCTCCTACAAAGGAAAGGGCTCAGTTAGACCAGAAGCGAACATTCTTCACAAAGGTTCTCGAGTTCCTTCAGGTATGTAAGCTTTCAACCCTTTATTAACCTCTCTTACCATTCTGATGATTGGTGGTTGGATTCTGGAGCTAATGTTCATGTTTTGTTTGATCGCTCATGTTTTTCAAACTATCAGGAATCAAGTGGAGGAGGTGTGACCCTAGAAGATGGCTCAACGACACAAATTATTGGAATAGGAAAACTTGACCTGAACATGATATCAGGAAAAATCTTAACTCTTTATGATGTTCTTCATGTGCCGTCTGTCAGGAGAAACCTAGTTAGTGGATCCCTTCTTGTAGCCTCGGGATACAAAATTGTAATGGAGGCAAATAAAGTAGTATTTTCTAAGCATGACTCCTTTATAGGAAAAGGCTTTGTAAAAGACGGTCTTTTCATTTTAAGCACAATGAATAAAATTTCTGATTATTCTCTCATTGTCTCTAATATAGAATCTTCAAATATTTTGCATGGCAGACTAGGTCATGTGAACCTAGGTTCTATTAAAAGAATGATGACTTTAGATCTTATTCCCAAGACTCCAATAGATGACAAACACAAATGTGAGATTTGTGTTCAAGCCAAACACACTAAATTATCATTCAAATCTGTAGAAAGAAATTCTGACCTTCTAGAACTTATCCATAGTGATGTATGTGACTCAAATAGGATTTTGACCAGAGGCGGTAGAAAATACTTTGTTACGTTTATAGATGATTATTCAAAGTATTGTTATATCTACCTTCTCAAAACAAAAGATGAAGTTCTAGATAAATTTAAGGTCTACAAATCTGAAGCTGAGAATCAATTAGAAAGAAAGATTAAGATCCTTAGATCTGATCATGGCGGAGAATATACCTCAAAGAAAATGATTAACTTCTGTGAAGAACATGGAATAATTCATGAGGTAACTGCTCCATATTCACCTCAGTCTAACGGAGTTGTTGAACGCAAGAACCGCACTCTGTTAGATATGATGAATGCCATGCTTCTCAGCTCTGGTGCTCCTGATAACTTGTGGGGAGAAGCCCTTTTAACTGCCTGTTACATTCTTAGTAGGATTCTTAGTAAGACAAAAGATAAGACTCCCTATGAGCTTTGGAAAGGTAGAGCTCCTAGGATTAATTACCTTAGAGTTTGGGGATGCCTTGCTAAAGTCGGAATTCCCGAACCTAAAAAGAGAAAGATTGGTCCCAAGACTGTAGACGTTGTTTTCATAGGATATGCCTTAGACAGCTATGCCAATAGATTTCTAGTGACTCGCTCAGAAGTAAATGAAATCTCTAACAATACCATTATAGAAGCAAGAGATGCAGTTTACTTTAAAAATATATTTTCTTTTAAGGATAGAAGTTCAATATCTTCCTCCATACCCTCTACTAGTTCTCATGTCCAAATACCGAGCTCACAATCTGAACAAGACTTAGAACCTAGACGGAGTAAAAGGAATAGGATTGAAAGAAAATTAGGAGAAGGATTCTTCACATTTTTGATAGAGGGTGATCCCTCAACTTATGAAGAAGCAATGTCGTCTCTTGATGCTCCCTTCTAGAAAGAAGCCATTAACAGTGAATACAACTCCATCATGGAGAATAACACTTGGTTTCTAACATATCTATCTTTAGGCAATAAACCAATAGGTTGTAAGTGGATTTTCAAGAAGAAACTCAGAGCCGATGGTACTATAGAGAAATATAAAGCTAGATTAGTTGCTAAGGGTTTTACTCAGAAGAAAGGATTAGATTATTTTGATACCTACTCTCCTGTAACTAGGATCACATTCATTGGATCTCTCTTGGCCTTAGCATCCATTCATGATATGCTAATCCATCAAATGGATGTAAAGACAGCATTTTTGAATGGAGATCTAGAGGAAGAACTTTATATGGACCAACCTGAAGGTTTCATTGCTAAAGATCAAGAAAAGAAAGTTTGCAGACTAGTAAAATCCCTATATGGCTTAAAACAAGCTCCCAAACAATGGCACAATAAATTTGACAAAGTAATTAGTGAATATGGTTTCTTGTTAAATGAGTATGACAAATGTACATACTCTAAAGGTATATGTAAAAGTTGTGTCATTTTATGCTTATATGTAGATGACATCCTTATCCTAGGTTCATCACTGGAATTGATAAATATTACAAAGAACTATTTATCTAGCCAGTTTGATATGAAAGACCTAGGAGAAGCCAACTTAATTTTAGAAATGTAAGTAACCAAAGGTAAAGAGGGTTATACTCTATCTTTAGCACATTCAATTGAAAAAATGCTAAAAAAGTTTGAGTTATTTGATAAGAAACCCGTCCTTACTCCTTATGACAGCAGTATTGTACTAAAAAAGAATGAAGGATCACCTTTAGAACAACATAAATATTTACAGATGATAGGCTCCCTTATGTATATAACAAACAGGACAAGACCTGATATTGCATTTGCTATTGGGAGACTAAGTAGATATACCAGTAACCCAAATCAGTCATATTGGACTGCCTTGGATAGGGTAGTTAGATATCTCAAGGGCACCATAGATTACAAACTTTATTTTACTAGGCACCCTGATATCATAGAAGGTTATTCAGATACAAACTGGGTAACTGACTCACATGATATAAAATATACTACTGGATATGTATTTACTCTAAGATGAGCTGCAATCTCCTGGGGCTCTTGTAAGCAAACTACCATAGCTAGGAGTACAATAGACTCCGAAATGATAGTTTTAGATATAACTTGCACAGAAGCTGAATGGCTTAAAAATCTTATTATGTGTAGCGCCACGTTCCTCCTATTCGATGAGCGCGGCTAAGAAATATAAGACGGTATCGTTCGATCGGGATAGATTGAAACAAGAACTCGTCCTCGTTATGGATTTGTTTCTTCGGAATCGATTTCCATATTCAGTGGACCGTGCCCCCGGGATCGACTTAGCGGCAGAGTCAGGAGGGACCTCTCCGCTGTTATCTTTTGTTGCCTCGGATTTCGATGTCGCTTGTTGCTTTCGTACTTTGATTTGGTTTTCGAATTTGCTTGGGTTTTCTTGAACGGTTTTGATGGATTTCATTATTTTCGTTCATTGAATTGCACTTCAATTCCGAGATTGGAAAGAGAGGAAGAAGTATTGATCGAGCTGTTCGTGCAATGCAGGTGAACGAGCAGTAGGCGGCTTACGAGCGGAGTCGTGAAATGCCTCTTTCCTTCTCTCTCCAACCATCTATGTGACTGACTACCATCCTGATTAGCTAGCCTTGCTTCCAAGTCTTCACACCTAAAACTCTTGCATTCTTATTGTCCCGATCAAACGATGCCAATAATAACTAAAAGATGCCAAGATAAAATGGGACTAGACTTGGATTATTATGCTTGTCATTCAACTTGGGAACGGTTACTCATTTGCATGCTTGTTCGTTTGGAACGTTCTATACATGCTTCAATTTTAGTTAGAATTCATCTTCTTCTATAATTGAGCTAACCACCTTGTATGCGCATAATTGTTCAGGGAGGCTATGTTAAATGAATCAAGCAATACTGCTTGTCTGTACTCGTGTTTCCTCAACTGCATGAATTGATAGAAAACTAAATAGACTCTGTTAGATCACGGACAACTTGTGCACAAGGTTTATGGTTCCTGCGGACGGTCGCCAGGGCACTGGGACAGATCCGATCCGGACGGAACGTCTGTATAGTCGTCTGTATCGTCGGAACGAGGCGTGCACCGCGTTGCACACTCTTCCGTCTTGAGACTATAAATTGTCCTTCGTGGCATCTACCCAGTGATCCATATCGTATATTTAAACCTGTTACAAACTAAAATGTGTCTTCGTGGCAGGGAAGGCATGGTAAGTATTGTGCAGGTGGTTCAGACGAGTCGGTAAAAGCCACCGAACGGTGGCAAGTTCATTTCAGTAAATTCTATATGCTGCTTACTTGTAAATGATCTAAGGTAAGATAGAAACCCACAAACAATATGCATGCTTCATATAAACAACGTGTTGATTGGTATAGTTCGGTTAGCTCGCCTTCACCAGTATGTTTCGACATGTTGACTCTCGTTGAAACAGGTTCTCCGTACTAAGGTGAACCGAGCGAGGAGCCGAAGTCGTCTTCCTGATCCAGTCCAGCTGTAGGCGCATCCTGATCGTGCCGTATTTTGAAGTACTTGAAGACAGGAGCTTGCAACTCTATATACATAATACAGCTCCGTGGGAAAGCCGTCCTCTTGCCCGGAGGTCTTTATCATTTTGAAGTTTAGTAAAGGGATGTAATGTACAGGACTGCTATCTCATTTTGAGTCAACACTTTTGTAAGCCCGTGCGGCAAATTAGTTGACTCGTTCAAGAGTTTATAATAGATGTTCATTATCAATAAAGAGAACTTTTCCATATTTTAAATCTGTGTTTCAATTTATCTGCGTACTCTGAATATGTGCTCGTTATGCAAAATACTTTAGCCTTGTGTGGGCGCAACCCCAGGCCCGTACGGCGGTCACGATTCGGGGGACGTCCCAACGATTCTACGGAATTGGGTCGTGACATTATGCATATACCTGTTTCTCTTAGTCATGTTCCTGCAATTTCTATAAACTGTGATAATAAATATGTTATTAAACTACTAGAGCATGATTTTGTGAATGCTAAGATGAACAGGCACCTGCAGCTGCGCTTCAAGTCAATAAAAAGCCTACTAGGCAAATATGTGGTTCTTGACTATATAAAGTCAGAAAAGAACCTTGCAGATCACTTGACGAAGGGTCTGTCTAGGACTTTGATCCTAGAATCATAGAGGGGGATGAGGTTAAGCCCATAAGTTAGTCACCAGCAGTGGCAACCCAACCGAGTCTGACTGGAGATCCCAAGAAGCCGGTTCAATGGGTAGAAACAAGCTGAACTTAGGTGACTTTATGGAACACTGACTCGAGATTAAAGTCTCATTAAAATATAGCCCAAGCGGCTGTACATGTGTACAATGACTCCCCATCCCTATGGTGACAGTGTTCCTGTATGATATGGTTATGATGAGGTTAAACTCTTAATAGGTCCAAGCTGTAATGCTAGGTTGATTCATATCACCAACCATTAAGGACTTACCTATATGAGAGGTCGTCAAGGCCGCGACTATGGGACAGGGCGATCCCAAACAACTCTCATGAATGTGAAAAAGTGCGCATGGCCATTTAAAAGTGACATCCGATAGACCAATGACCTCTAGCATACTATGTGTGCTATTTTTCTAAATCTGGTTCAAGAAGTCTGATTCAAGGCATAATCCATCAAGCACTTCTTCAGATTAAGGCAATAGTCACTACGTGAGATTCAAGGCTATAGTCAATCTCATCTATGCATAGTATTTTACTGCCCAGATGCGCTCTCTCTCTCTCTCTCTCTCTCTCTCTCTATTTACTTCACACTTATCTCTGTTTCGGAACTTGATTTTTTTGGGGGGGATTGTTAGAACCATTGCTCAAAAAAACCAACTTCACTTTTAGTCCCACATCGGTTGGGATGTTTGCTCTATGTGTGTATATATTAGTTTGTCTCATTTACTTGCTTGAATTCTTGTGGGGGTTGGACCCTTGGGCCACGCGCGCGCCGCAGCCCGGCCCGGATCGGCTCGGTTCGGTTCGATTTGGCGCGCGTAACGGGTGCGGGTACGTGCCCACATCTGCGGGCGCCGAATGCCGATTCGATTTCCTCGTCGGGTTCGGGCTGAGACCCTAAAATTCTTTTTGCTCCTTTTCAATTTTTTCCGTTTAATATTCTGAACGTTGGAAAATAAATTTGTCCGTTACTATTTAATTTTCAACCGTTAATACATTACGTGTCCAGATTCATTCTCCAGAGCGTTACATATTAATAGCAAATTAATTCAGAGCGTTACATATTGGATGGATTCTTATATATGAATGGTTTTTCTTTGAAAACGAAATCAGAAATATTTTTCTCCAAAAACTTGCTGCCAACATATTATTCAGTCCATTCTTCGTCGTTTCACTCGTCTCCAAGCTCTGGGCAGAACTAAGTCCTGGTCATTCTCTCCGAGTCGTGTACGGCAACGAGATATTGGTAGTGCGGAGGTTTTACCACTAGGAGCTTCGGAAAACTTCTGCACACAGAACCCGAATCAACTCTTAGGACAGTGCTTCGTGTACGACTTTTCCAGAGGCCGGTAACATCAATCTAATTTTATTTTTCTTTTGATTCACAAAATTTTCATTAAGAAAACGACAATTTTTCTAACAATAAACACCACTCAAAACTATCTTCAGCGAGCCGTAGTACCCATCTGATCAAAGGTGATGACATGTCCAACAATGTCTAAAAGGTCCAAAGTGTGAGAGAAGATCTGTTCTTCTTTAGAGGCTAAAGCCAAAGAAGCGGCAGCTCTAGCAACACCATTAGTCCCTTTGGAAATCTTAGAAAAGCTGGTGTTCGTTGGGACGAGGGATTTGATTTTTTTTATTTTGTAAGTGATTCTCCAAGGAATGGTGGACTCGCCGGAGAGGGCATTCTTGAAGGCGGTGTGGAGTTGATGAGATAGTTTTTCTCCTTGCACAACTGTAAGGCAAACAAAAGGATGCCGCTTTCCGGAATAATGGGAGTACTATTGCAGAAGTATTTGTTAGTTTAGTAATGAAAGGGGTTTTCAAACTTCTCCTTATTTTAAGTTCTTGTTCACAACAACATAGTGCGTGTCTGTGTGCAACCCTCATTCCCCTCTCTCTTATAAGTGACACAAATAACCCATATTTATCGTCACATAAAGAAGAAGATCTTAAAATCACATCCGTCCCCAGTGATGTTCGGATTTTACTTCACGATCCAATAAATTTCCAATTTCTTCTCTGTAAACCCCAAGGTGCCTATATCACTAAAGTTCTACTTGTGTGTAGATTTCGCACCTAGCGTCAAAAAAAAAAAAATTTCCTCTGCGTGTGTGCAAATTTTCTCAACTCAATCCAATATTCATTCAATAGGTTAAAGTAAAATTTACTCAAAAAAACGCCCTTATATAATAAATCTACATATAGATCTTTTTCTTAAAAAAAATTTAATCTCTCCTTAAAGGTAGATTATTTTTAGATTTATTTTTTAAAAAGATATTATTTTTAAAAAATATATAAATTCTAATATTAGTATTAAAATTAACATTGAAAATTTATTTTAATTTTTAATTAATATTAACATTAAAGTTAACATTAATATTAAATAAAAATAACATTAATAAAAAAATAATTATTTTTAAATATATATATATTTTATTAAAATATTTGATTTTTAAAGATATTATTTTTAAGACGTGTTTTTAAAGATAGATTGTTTTTTAAGAAAAAAATAGATTTATTTTTAAGAGAGTAGAAAGACCACGTAGATTTTTTTACAAGTCTCGTAACTATTCAGTTTATCTTTCGTTCGTATGAAAATGACGTTATATATACTAGTAATGTGCACGTACATCACAAGCACGTAAAATTTTTTATTGAAAAATAATTTAAGTTAAATTAGTTTAGATACTGATGTCGGGATTAAACCCACACAACCAGAAAGAATGTCTCACACCTGAACTACACGAGTTAAAAATATTTGGCTATAGTTAGATAATATTAGGTAGTTAAACAATTAATCCAAATTTATTTATTTATTTATTTTACTTTTAATTACGTTTAGGATATGCATTCGGTTTATACGGTATGTATATATATATATATATATATATATATATATATATATATATATATATATATATATATATATATATATATATGAGCCATAGTACTCATATTCCTACATTAGCCATGCATATTTGGACCAATAGAATAGACTCCTACATCCCATGTGCACCTATGTGCACTCTATTCCTATTGGTCTACATGTGCATGTCTCATGTAGGAATATGAGCACTATAGCTCATATTCCGTTTATCATATATATATATATATATATATATATATATATATATATAACACTATTATAACGAGGCTTCAAAACCTTTTGAGTCGTCTAAGCCGTTTGTAAATACTCAACCATTTATTTAAAAATTTAATATTACATAAAAAATTGTTGAAAATAAATTAATTTGTTATCAATAACGTCATAGGGAATCAAACTTGACCAACCAAAAAGAATGCCTCCAACCTTAACCACATGAGCTAGAAGAGGTATTTGATTATAGTTATATAATATTATGTAGTTAAACAATTAGCTAAATTTTATTTAATTTTTAATTACGTAAGGATATATGTACAGCTTAGATGGCTAGTATTTTTAAAACTTTTTATAAAGAGTAGAAATATATCCATAATAAATTATAATTAGAATATATTTAAATATTTAAAGTATTTTATAATAATATTAGAAATTGTATTTTATGTGCAACGCACGTGCATTTACTAGTGTGTGTGTGTATATATATATATATATATATATATATATATATATATATATATATATATATATATATATATATACCTCTTCTCATACGGGAGATTGTTTACGGAATAGTTACGGGACTTCTAATATATATATATATATATATATACGTGGTCTCGATAAATTATTTTTTAGATTTGTTTTTAAAGATAGATTTATTTTTAAAGATGGATTATTTTTAAAAGATCGATTATTTTTTAATATTAAAATTAAAATTAACATTAAAATTAAAATTAAAATTAAAATTAACTTTAATATTAACTTTAAAATTAATATTAATATTTTAAATATAGAGTTTATTTAAAGATTGTTTTAGAATTTGTTTTGAATGACAATTTTTTTTTTGTTCAAGGAGAAATTTATAAATAAATAAAAATGAGAGAGAGAGAGACCACATAAATATATTTTTAGAAGTCCTGTCATCATTACCTAAACAATCTCCCGTATAAAAGAGAGAGAGAGAGAGAGAGAGAGAGAAGGGGGGGGGGGGGGGGGGGGGGGGGGTAGGTGGGCTCCACGAAGGTATACTTTGTATTGCGTTTAAATTCCATTTTGTGCCATGATCAATCTCTGGGTTAAAAAAACAATCTTTCCTTAATCATTCATCCTCTCCCTCCATTGCTCCTTTTTTCATTGACATCCATAATGGCGGGTGGAGTTGTTGCGATCAGATCCTTATCCTTCTTTGCATTGATCAATTTTTTTGTCAATGAATAAATCTTTAAATTGATGAAAGAAAATCTTTTAAAAAAAAAGGATAAAAATTATAAAAACTAGAAATAAAGAGCATAAAGAGTAATTGAATTCGAGACACGCTACAAAACTAAGGTTGTCCTTTGAATATATTTCTCCCCCAAGAACAGTGCAGTAGAGAAGATGTTGATCTACTTCGAGATACAACGAATTCAGATGACCCGCGACACCATGTACCTTGTGACAAATCTAGTGACCAATCAACAAGCCATGGCCCGGTGGAGATGAAGGACAAAAGAGAATTTTTAGGTGTTTAGGTATGGAAGGGTTTTCTATTTTATCTTTTTTCTAAGAATATTTTCTGAACAAGAAGATGGAAATACAGTTTTCTGTTTTTGTAACTCCGATATCCTAGAATATTTATAAGATAACCATGTCGCTAATCTCGTAGCGGGATTACACGAGACTCGTGGCAGTAGAAGACCAGCAAACATAACTGAAATAAATAAAAAATAAAAAATAGATAGAAAATTATTGTTTTAATAAGTCCTAGTCCACGGGTGAGACATGCAAGCATGATAAGTACGCGTCTAGTCTAATTAATGCGGATTAAATTGCACACCAACTCACTAGTTGCATGGGCTTGAGTCCATCAGCCACAAAACTCACCTACCTAATAAAGTGAGTTGAACACTTTAAAAGACAAAAAATTTACTGTACCGATAATAAATTTATATTAATTAAATATAATGATAGAAGTTTGGAAAATTTTGAAATTCTGATACATATCGCCAACTTAGTTGGCTTCATTTTGCAGAACTTGATTTTCTCCAACCCAGTTGGCGAAAATCCGACTTTTTGCGGGAATAGACCAATTTTTGCCAACTGAGTTGGCGAAAATAGGGCCTCTCGGTTCGGGTGGGTGGGTTCGGTTGGGTTGGTCTACGAGTTGTTGGGTTGGTTTAATATGTAGGGTTGGTGGGGTTGGTTTAATAGGTTGTTGGTTTAAATGATGTAGGTTGTTGGTTTAAATGATGTCCTTCAATATTGGTAGTTGGTTTAATATGTAGGTGGGTGTTGGTAGGTGTTGGTGGGTCACGCCCCAGTCCCAAAATACCGAGGGACTAGACACGTGGCAATGGCCAGCAGCACACACCGATGGGCAAACCCAATTTAATGGACCCATCAGTGTGTACTTAAGCTATAAAACAACAATATGGGCTATGGTACTAATCTCATCCACAGAAATAAATACAATCAATATAAAATATAAAGCAACAGCAAGTCTCAATAAAACATATCTCGGGGAACAACCCGATAATGAGTTTGAAACATCAATTCAATAAACAGGAAACAATAAAAATAAGTGAGTATAGATAAAGCAGATACTTAGGAGAAATCCTCGGTGATCACCTCGTCCTCTGGTACTGCTCCAATGTCTGCACCTGTCCCGTACACCTCGGGGTAGTTCTCCTCTGCTAAACCTGGAGACATAATCCGGATACAGGTCCTCAGGGGACATAGCAAGGTACAAGAATAACTCAAGCCAAAATAATGCAGTACAATACTAAATGAATCAATAGGGTAAACTATGTAACCAGATAAGTGATATGCAAATGAGAGCATCACTAGACTCAGGCTGAGACCGCTACAAGCTCGGTGTCGGGGAGCCGGGTAGCAGTAATATCACGTAATGTGCCTAGCTCTGATGTAGAGTCTACGGCCTCATAATAATAAATATATATATATATATATATAAAATTATTCTGTAGCCTGTGTGTCTCTCCCCACCCAATGTAATCACACGTCTCATATCCACGACGTCTTATGTCCATGACACGCAAGATTATGACCTCTAACTAATGCAGCGAGACATAATGATAGCTAAGCATATGTAATGTCTATGTCACGAATCCTGTAACCTATACAGAATTACATGAATATCTCAGGAAGATTATGTCTCATGAACAGTGTCAGGTGTCCTATGGTATGACGTACTTGATAATGCAAGCACGAAAATGTATAGGGTCGCGATATCAATCTCTAGGTGATGTTACACAACTCCGCGTACGGCGTTGACACCCGAATATTATTCGGACGTTAAGTAATGTCACACAGTCCTAGGTTGAACATATACATCATATAAATAAATCAATGGAATAATATAAATCAAGTACTGCAAGATTGGCAAGATACACTTGCCTAGGGTTTGGTTTCCAACTGTTGCTCCGATATCCGAGGGATCTTCAAGTACTCCTCCGGTTGCTGAAATAAATATTACCATCATATTCAGAAGATATGAAATGGCTAGAATTGCCTGTTCATAAGTCCAATTTGGACACAGGGACAAAATTGGCAGTTTCTGGTCAAAGCGGGGTCCACATGTGGCCCACTTCGCACCAAAAAATGTGTCAGAGACAAAGTTCTCCAAATACGTCAAACTTAGTGTCTACAAGTCCAGAACGATGATACGAACCTAACGGAATATCCAGAACTGGATTCCGATGAGTCGATCACAAAATCGTCCGTCAAGTGGAGCCGTGGGGCCCACGATACGGGATTTTGTCAACATTCTCAGAATTGAACCAAATTTGGGTCACATGACCAGCGTATTGCTACAAGTCCGATGGCACAAGTTTCGTTTTGAAATGAAGAGCGTACACGAAGTTACAATGAGTTTCATAACAGGGCCGATATGGGGTGTTATCGACGGATACGCGTTAATTCCGGTGTGCACGTACATCCAAATCAACTTTCGTAAAATTCTACACATCCGTATTGACAGTGCGCATATTTCAGTAAAATTTGCACACGACCAAGACCCCTCGTTTAGTGGGGCGCACCCAGTTCCGAAAAAATTAGGGTTTTTAAATACCAAGTTTTTGGTCATTTTCACTCACGAAATAATTACAATCTACAATACCATAAATTAAACTAAAATAGAATTTTAAAACTTGGTTATACGGTCTAAATTATTGTTCAGGTAAATTTTGAAAACATTAACTAGGTTGGTCGTAAAACAGCCGTGAACTGGGGAGTTTGGGACAAATTCTGAATTTTCAGAAATTGGGAATATTTTTCCTGTTTTTGCATCGCACTTTGCGATCGACACAGGTCACGATACCCCGAACAAATTATACGTGTTTCGAGAGGGTCACGTGGTCTACGCGTAGGATTCGACATAATGGAAAATGGATCAATATACAGGGTGATACATACGCGGGAAGGCAGGTACCTTGATGACGTATGCTGTCGTTAGGAGACGGCGCGGCGCGGCGGTTACTGTGTGCTGCGACGGTTGCTCTCGTCGGTGATGGCTGCTGTAGCCGTCGGGTCATAGGCGTTGCCGGCGAGGTCGGGGTCGGCTGGAGATCACCGGGTCGAGGTCGGCATGAGGCTTGGTGGCCAGGGGTCGACGGAGAGGCGGTGATGGTGGCAGGATCGGTGCTCGGGGTGGAGTGGTTCGACGAGGTTTTATAGGGAGCTTGGCCGGCGGTTAGGGGAGGGGAACCTTCGGCTGGTAGGGAGGCGAACCGAGTGGTCAGGGAGGAGGATAGGCGATGGCGGCGGCGGCGGGTGAACTGCACAGGCGGAGGGGAATCGACGGAGGCAGGGGTTAGGGAATCACTGTAGCAATTAAGATTCGGGTCGGGTTTGGATGTGGGTCGGATTTGGATATGGATCTGACCCGATCCAATAGGGTTGGGTCGGTTTGGTTCAAGATTTGGTTTACTCTGGGTTCGGTTTGGTTTATATTGGTTTGTTTTGGGTTTAATTAAAAACTAAGTTTTTAGGTCTTTAAAAATAGTTTTAGGGTCCAATAAATTTTAGGAAAATTACAATATAACCAATTATTTATTTTACACTCAAAAATATTATTTTTATAATATTATAATATTTAATTTAATACTTAAAAATATTTAATTCATAAGAACATTTATTTTAATTAGTTAAAAAAATTCCAGAAAAATTTTCAAAAATTTATTTTTAATTTCTTAAAAAATCCGGGTGTTTACAATCTACCCTCCTTAAGAGAATTACGTTCTCGCAATTAAGAAAGCATAGCCGGTCAGAAGAGATAACACGGTTGCAAGAAATGTTCGAAGCATGACACAATCAAAGAATCATGACCAAAGAGAAATCGAATGATGATGGTTAAGGAAAACACTGCAAACCCCTGACTCCTTCAAGATTTTTCAAACTGGATAATTCGGAATCTTCTGGGATTTTTCGGGAATTTTTAACAAGGTGATTTTTGACATTAAAGAAAATTAAATATTTTTAAAATATATTAAAATATTATAGAAATAATATTTTATGGTGTAGAATTAAAAACTGGACTTAGGGCAATTTTTCTGGAATTTATTGGGCCCCGGATCCATTTTAAAACACCTAAAAACTATTATATTTAATTATTTAATTATTTATTTTAAATACCCAAAATCCTGGCCCAAAACCGACCCAGCCCCAATCGGGCCCAAACCCAGCCCAGTGGCTAGCGGGTCGGGTCGGGTCGGCCAGACCCGGACCCAACCGCCCGACCCGGGCGACCTTCTCCTCCCCACGTTCTGCCTAGCCCGAATCCCCCGGCCCCGCACCCCCGCGACCTCCGCCACGTCGCCGCCTCACCCAGCGCCTCCCTCGGCCCCCTCGCCTCCTCCACCACCTATATAAACCCCTTAACCCCCTCGACTCCGGCCACTCCCATGCCCCACCTGAACCCTAGACCCCCGCCGCCACGACCCCGGCCATCCTCCAGCACCTCGCCGCAGCCCTCTTTCCCTCCTCCGTCATCGGCCTACCCAGCAGTCGCCCTCGAGAGCAGCAGAAACGGGCCAGAGCTTCGCCGAGCCCCGGCCAGCCTCGACCCGGTCGCCCCAGCGCCGCCCAGGCTCCGCCTCGCCGCCTCGCCACCTGCCCGATCCCAGTGCCTTCCTCGGCGAGCTCCTCCGACGAGTCTCCGTCGAGCCCTAAACCCTAACCCGAGTTCTCTCTCGTGTCGAACACGTGTCGGACACAACACGGACACGAAAAATACTATTTTTTAAGCCCTGTTCAGGTACGTGTATCTTCCTGCTCGTTTACCCGTTTTTGATTCCGTCTTTTACATCGCGTAGCCTGCATGACCTCCTCGGTGCCCGGGCAAACCGCTCGGTGCATCGCGTCATGTGGTGATCGCGAACCACGGTCCAAAAACAGGAAAAACAACGCCCGATTCACCCCGAAACTGGGTACGTCCCGCCAAACGGGACGACTTGGTCGCACGCGGTCTTCACAGATACGTGCGCGCCGTCGATACGGACGTGTGGGATTTTGCAGAAGTCGATTCGGGTGTGCGTGCACACCGGGATCAACGCGTATCCGCGAACACCGTCCCTTATCTGACTTTTCTGAATCATGCCCTAACTTTGTGTACACATGTCGGATCGAAACGAAACTTGCGCCATCGGACTCGTAGAAATACGCTGGTCCTGTGACCCAAGTTTGGTTCAATTCTGAGAACGTTGACGAAATTGTGTGTCGTGGGCCCCACAGGCCCCCCTCTACGGGCGATTTTGTGATCGGCTCATCGGAATCCAATTCTGGAAGTTCCGTTGGGTTCGTATCATCGTTCCTGACCTGTTGACACTAACTTTGGTAAATTTGGAGACCTTTGACCCTGACACGTTTTTCGGTGCAAAGTGGGCCCCACATGTGGACCCCGTTTTGACCCAAAATTATCGTTTTTGCCTTTGTCTCCAAATTAGACTCAATGACAGGGGTTTCTAGCTATTTGATATATTCTGAGCATGATGGTAATATTTATTTCAGCATCCGGAGACATTTTTGGAAATTTCCCGAGAACAGAACCGTAGTTGGAATCCAAACATCAGGCAAGTACCTGTACTTCAAGTTTATTCTTTATATTATGATAATTAGTTCCTTGCTCTTCTAGCACCCTTGGATGATTACACTTAGTGTTAGAACTTGGATTTCATGTCTTGATTTTCGTGTCGGGAGGGAGAATACTAGGAGGCATGTAGTTTACCCTTCCCCCTGTCCTGACTGCTAGCTGTTGAGTACGCGACTGTACCATCAGCCTTATACTCGATTATTCCTGACTGCTAGCCGTCTATGACGTGCCTTATTAGCCTTACATGCCAACTATGTATTCTAAATACACAATTTCACACACACATAGTTTCTTTGTCTTGTTGCAGTTCCATTTTCTTGTCTCATTATCTTTCTGTTTTACTCATATCCCTGATTTATAGCAATTAACCCTTAGTTAATTTTATTACTTATTATGTATAATTTCTATCGTGATACTTAGTCAGTTTTTACTACTTGTCATAATTATTTAGTTTAAGCTTTGTTGTGTATTGGTACTTTGCTCTTTTCCTGACTGGATCCGTTGATATTAGGCGATGATGAGGACTATGCCCCCACCTTTTATGGCCCATATGACGTAGCAGATGATACTATTGAGGAGTCGGTTCCTACTCAGGAGACTACTTTTGAGGAGTAGTTAGCCAGTTAGTTAGTGTTTTTCTTTCAACATAGTACTCGGGTTTGTCCCCGACTTATCTTCTGGTTCTGTATTAAACTGTGGATTTGGATGTCACAAATTTGTTTTATGAAATCTTAGCATTCCTATTTTCTGTTATTATCCTTGCCTATTTATTATTGTGAATGAGCTAGATTTTAAATTACCTTTGAATATGATCTAGACAGCGTACTACCGCCAACACTGCGGCGTAGGCTGGACGTACTCACGAACCGGTGCCCGGTTCATCTGGGTGTGGGTCGTGACACATTTTTATGGTGGCCCATGCAGGTCTAGAATCCTTAAATAGTGTAATATCCTAGGACAGAGTATGAAATAAGATTGAGAATTTTAGAAAAAGCTCATTCACAGAATATGATCTTTTTCCTAGTAAATTTTTCTATCGTCCTTGATTTCAAAGTAATCTTTTCTAATCCTACTATCCCTTAACCTTTCAGAATGGTTCAGACAAGGAATACCGTAGGAGGCACATCCGAACCCGTCGAGCAGACTGTGCCTGAAACCCTTGCGCTCCCTCCGCCTCCAACTACTCCGACAGTTACTATGGATGGAACGCAGCTACTCGGAGTATTCCAGGGACTTATAGAATCCCAGAAGGAACAGACTGCCCTGCTACGAACTAGCCTTTCAGATGCTTTTCGATCCCAGGAGGCACCACAAAAGAGGCCAGGAAGTGCCAAGGACTTCAAGAACCTTGGACCCTTGGAATTCTATGGGACTGAAGGTATTCTCTATGCCGATGAATGGATAGAGAATGTGGAGCGACTCCTGAAAACTGCTCGTGTCCCTGATGATCTTAAGGTGGAATCTGCAAGCCTGCAACTATTCGACATAGCTCGGACTTGGTTTAGAGATGAACCTCAGTTATCTGCTCCTGAGCTCACTTGGGAGGATTTTAAGAGGCTGTTCAAGAAGAAGTTCTATCCCGAAGTGGCTCGAGAAGCTCTCGAAAGTCAATTCGAGAGGCTGGAACAAGGTAATCTTTCTGTTGATGAGTACACTGCTGAATTTAGCAGACTGAGCCACTTTGCAGAATATATGGTTCGTACCCCTGAAGATAGAGCCCGTAGATTTAAGAAGGGGTTGTCTCCTGATATTCGCCTTGCTGTCACCACTAGCCGAGCTCGTACATACGAAGAAATCTTGGGCGTGGCACAAGGCGTTGAAAGAGACATGGGACCTAGACTAAAGCGGAAAAGAGATACTGGAAGTATGGGACCCCACAAACGTCCATTCCAACCACAACTACAGCAGAGGGCCCCGCAACAAACCCAGCGTCCTCTCCCTCGAGCCTCAGCACCCCAACACCAAACTCAAGGACAGAACCAACAAGCTCCCACTTGTGGCTTTTGTCAAAAACAAGGTCACTCTTGGCAAGTTTGTAGAAAGAGGCTAGGTGCCTGTCTATATTGTGGATCAGGCACACATCAAATGAAGGACTGTCCTACTGCTCAGGGACGCACAGCTGCACAAAAAGTTCCAGTTCAGGCCAGGCCCCCAGCAGCGCAGCAGAGAGGACCCCCACTCCCAACTCAACAACAACGCTTTGCTCAGCACCAGCATCAGCAACAGAGGGATGCACCTCAACAAGGCCGTGCTTTTACAATGACTCTAGAGAAGGCTGAAGCCACAGCAGATGTGATAACAGGTTTCGTACTTATAAATTCAGTACCAACCATTACTTTATTTGATTCTGGAGCGTCACATTCATTCATGTCTGTAGATTTTCTTATGAAGCATAGTTTAGTCACAGAACCTCTTAGGAATTGTTATAAGATCATTACCGGTGGAGGAATTATCCCGGTTAGTGATGCATGTAACAATTGTCCTATTACACTATTTGGGAGAGAATTATATGCTAGACTACTCATAATGCCAATTCCCAGTTTCGACATTATCCTGGGTATGGATTGGTTGAGTCAGCATCATGCCACTATAGATTGTCACAAGGGCAGCGTCACCTTTAGGCCCCCTGACAAGCCAGAATTTGAATTCACTAGAGGTTCTAGAGAATTGGGTAGTAACCAAATTTGTGGAGCCCTAGTACCAGAAGAATTGCCACTACCTATCATTTCTGAATATCTTGATATCTTCCCTGAGGATCTCCCAGGATTACCCCCAGACCGAGAAGTTGAATTCTCTATTGACTTAGTGCCAGGAGCAGCGCCAGTATCTCAAAATCCATATAGAATCAACAAGAAAGAGATAGTAGAATTAAATGAGCAGATAAAAGAGTTAGAAGACAAATGCTTCATTAGGTCTAGTGTTTCACCCTGGGGAGCTCCAGTATTATTTGTGCCAAAGAAGGATGGAATATCTCGAATGTGTATTGATTATAGGGCTTTGAATGCTTTAACAATCAAGAATAAGTATCCCCTACCAAGGATAGATGATTTATTTGATCAATTAAGTGGAGCTCGGGTATTTTCGAATATTGACTTAAGGTCTGGTTACCATCAAGTAAGGGTGAGGAAGGAAGACATCCCTAAAACTGCTTTCAATACCCGGAACGGACACTACGAATTCTTAGTAATGCCGTTCGGGTTAACTAATGTACCAGCAGTATTTATGAATTTAATGAACAGAGTCTTCCAACAATATTTAGACAAATTTGTAGTGGTTTTTATTGATGATATTTTGATTTATTCCAAGACTCCAGAAGAACATGAAGAACACTTGAGGCTAGCATTGGAGACATTAAGGAAGGAAAATTTTTATGGAAAACTATCTAAATGTGCATTCTTCCTAGACAAAGTAGAATTTTTGGAACATGTTGTAACTGGAGATGGCATAGCAGTAGATCCTAAGAAGATAGCAGCAGTAGAATCATGGCCCACTCCAGACTCTGTAGCAGAAATTAGAAATTTCCTGGGACTAGCTGGCTATTATCGAAAGTTTGTGAAGGACTTTGCTAGAATTGCTGAACCAATGACGAAATTAACAAGGAAGGATGAAGAATTTATATGGACTGATGAATGTCAACATGCTTTTGAAGAATTAAAAAAAAGGCTGACTACTGCCCCTATTCTGACCTTACCATCTGGAACCGGAGGATTCGCTATATACAGTGATGCTTCTGGAAAAGGTCTAGGTTCTGGAAAAGGTCTAGGTTGTGTATTGGAACAGAACAAAAAAGTAATAGCATATGCTTCTAGACAGCTTCGACCTCATGAAAAGAACTATCCAACTCATGACTTAGAATTAGCAGCTGTTATCTTTGCTCTTAAGCTATGGAAGCATTATCTTTATGGAGAAAGGGTAGAAATCTTTACAGATCACAAAAGTCTGAAATACATCTTTACTCAAAAAGAGCTGAACATGAGGCAAAGAAGGTGGCTGGAGTTAATAAAAGATTTTGACATCATCCTTCAATATCATCCGGGGAAGGCCAACGTAGTTGCTGACGCTCTAAGCAGATATCCTATGGCAATGTACTTGACGATGGACCGACACTTGCTTGAGGACTTGGAAAGTTTGGGTATTGAGGTAATTATTCCAGGAATAGAAGGTCAAATGATGAATTTGAAGATCCAATCTACCTTAATGGATAAGATTAAGGAGACTCAGTTTCAGGACGAAGGCCTACGAAGCATTCGAGGCCAAGTACAAGCTGGATTATTGGAGGAATTCAAAATTCCTGAAGATGGATCACTAAGACATGGAGATAGATTATGTGTACCTCAAGGAAATATAAGAGAAGAAATTATGCAAGAGGCACACAGATCACAATACTCTATACATCCAGGAGCCAACAAAATGTACAAAAACCTAAGGACGCATGTTTGATGGTATGGCATGAAAAGAGAAGTAGCCAAGTTCGTATCTCGTTGCTTAGTGTGCCAACAAGTCAAGGCTGAAAGACAAAGACCTGGGGGATTGCTTCAACCACTACCCATTCCGGAGTGGAAGTGGGAACACATTACTATGGATTTTTGTTTCTGGGCTTCCAAAGACACCTAGTGGGAAGGATGCAATTTGGGTGATAGTGGATAGGCTGACCAAGTGCACATTTTCTACCCTTCAAAGTAGGGCTACCTACGGAAAAGTTGGCAGATTTATATATCCGACAGATTGTTAAATTGCATGGAGTTCCAGTAAGTATTCTCTCCGACCGAGATTCAAGATTTACCTCTCACTTCTGGAGGAGCTTACAAGCTAGCTTAGGGACTCAACTCAAATTCAGCATAGCTTATCATCCCCAAACCGATGGACAATCTGAACGTACAATTCAGACACTTGAAGATATGCTCCGTACATGTGTTCTGGATTTTGGAGGATCGTGGGAAGATTATCTACATCTTGTGGAGTTCTCTTATACTAACAGTTACCAAGCAAGTATTGAAATGACTCCATTTGAGGCTTTATATGGACGAAGATGTCGTACCCCACTATAATGGGACGATGTAGGAGAGAGAGCTTTACTGGAACCAGAGATGGTGGTCGATTCAACCGAGAAGGTGAAACAAATAAGGGAAAGACTTCGGGTGGCTCAAGACAGGCAACGACATTGGGCAAATAGCCATCGAAGACCATTGGAATTCGAGGTAATCAATTTATGAAATTCAAGTTAATTTAACACTATGATTATGGAACTAAGACTTGATTATGACTTTATTAAAGGTTGGAGAATTAGTATTCTTGAAGATTTCTCCGACACGTGGCACCATTAGGTTCGGAAGGAGCGGAAAACTCAGCCCAAGATTTATTGGACCGTTTGACATACATGAGAGAATCGGAGAAGTGGCATACCGTCTGGCATTGCCACCCTCTCTAGATGGGGTCCATAACGTATTCCACGTGTCACAACTGAGAAAATATGTGTCCGATCCAAGTCATATTTTGGATCATTCAGAGCTCGAAGTGGGCCCAAGCTTGACTTACCAAGAGGAACCTGTGGGGATACTGGACCGAACGGAGAAAGTTCTAAGGAATCAAGTTATTCCCCTTGTTCGTATAGGTTGGAGGCATCATTCTCCCGACGAATCCACCAGGGAGCGAGAAGACGAGATTAGGGAGCGCTACCCCTATCTTTTTGAACCTTGAGGTATATTTTAACTCTCGATCTTTCTTTTCATGCCATTGTTATTTTTAAATTTCGAGGACAAAATTTTTATAAGTTGGGTAGATTGTAAACCCCTGACTCCTTCAAGATTTTTCAAACTGGATAAATCGGAATCTTCTGGGATTTTTCGAGAATTTTTAACAAGGTGATTTTTGACATTAAAAAAAATTAAATATTTTTAAAATATATTAAAATATTATAGAAATAATATTTTATGGTGTATAATTAAAAACTGGACTTAGGACAATTTTTCTGAAATTTATTGGACCCCGGATCCATTTTAAAACACCTAAAAACTATTATATTTAATTAATTATTTATTTATTTTAAATACCCAAAACCCTGACCCAAAACCGGTGCAGCCCCAATCGGGCCCAAACCCAGCCCAGTGGCTAGCGGGTCGGGTCGGGTCGGCCAGACCCGGACCCAGCCGCCAGACCCGGGCGACCTTCTCCTCCCCACGTTCTGCCTAGCCCGAATCCCCCGGCCCCGCACCCCCGCAACCTCCGCCACGTCGCCGCCTCACCCAGCGCCTCCCTCGGCCCCCTCGCCTCCTCCACCACCTATATAAACACCTTAACCCCCTCAACTCCGGCCAATCCCACGCCCCACCTGAACCCTAGACCCCCGCCGCCACGACCCCGGCCATCCTCCAGCACCTCGCCGCAGCCCTCCTTCCCTCCTCCGTCATCGGCCTACCCAGCAGCCGCCCTCGAGAGCAGCAGAAACGGGCCAGAGCTCCGCCGAGCCCCGGCCAGCCTCGACCCGGTCGCCCCAGCGCCCCCAGGCTCGGCCTCTCCGCCTCGCCGACCTGCCCGAGCCCAGTGCCTTCCTCGGCGAGCTCCTCCGACGAGTCTCCGTCGAGCCCTAAACCCTAACCCTAGTTCTCTCTCGTGTCGGACACGTGTCGGACACGACACGGACACGAGAAACGCTATTTTTTAAGCCCTGTTCAGGTACGTGTATCTCCCTGCTCGTTTACCCGTTTTTGATTCTGTCTTTTGCATCGCGTAGCCTGCATGACCCCCTCGGTGCCCGGGCAAACCGCTCGGTGCATCGCGTCCTGTGGTGATCGCGAACCGCGGTCCAAAAACAGGAAAAATAATGCCCCGATTCACCCCGAAACTGGGTACGCCCCACCAAACGGGACGACTTGGTCATGCGCGATCTTCACAGATACGTGCGCACCGTCGATACGGACATGTGGGATTTCGCAGAAGTCTATTCGGGTGTGCGTGCACACCGGGATCAACGCGTATCCGCGGACACCGTCCCGTATCCGTCTTTTCTGAATCACGCCCTAACTTTGTGTACACACGTCGGATCGAAACGAAACTTGCACCATCGGACTCGTAGCAATACGCTAGTCCTGTGACCCAAGTTTGGTTCGATTCTGAGAACGTTGACGAAATCGCGTGTCGTGGGCCCACAGGCCCTACTCGACGGGCGATTTTGTGATCGGCTCATCGGAATCCAATTCTGGAAGTTCCGTTGGGTTCGTATCATCTTTCCTGACCTGTTGACACTAACTTTGGTGAATTTGGAGACCTTTGACCCTGACACATTTTTTGGTGCAAAGCGGGCCCACATGTGGACCCCGTTTTGACCCGAAATTGCCGTTTTTGCCCTTGTCTCCAAATTGGACTCAAGGACAGACATTTCTAGATATTTGATATCTTCTGAGCATGATGGTAATATTTATTTCAGTATTCAGAGACATTTCTGGAAATTTCCCGAGAACAGAACCGTAGTTGGAATCCAAACATCAGGCAAGTACCTACACTTCACGTTTATTCTTTATATTATGATAATTAGTTTCTTGCTCTTCTAGCACCCTTGGATGATTACACTTAGTGTTAGAACTTGGATTTCATGTCTTAATTTTCATGTCGGGAGGGAGAATACTAGGAGGCATGTAGTTTATCCTTCCCCTTGTCCTGACTGCTAGCTGTTGAGTACGCGACTGTACCATCAGCCTTATACTCGATTATTCCTGACTGCTAGCCGTCTATGACGTGCCTTATTAGCCTTATAACCCCCTATATACCAACTATGTATTCTAAATACACAATTTTACACACACATAGTTTCTTTGTCTTGTTGCAGTTCCATTTTCTTGTCTCATTATCTTTCTGTTTTACTCATATCCCTGATTTATAGCAATTAACCCTTAGTTAATTTTATTACTTATTATGTATAATTTCTATCGTAATACTTAGTCAGTTTTTACTTGTCATAATTATTTAGTTTAAGCTTTGTTGTGTATTGGTACTTTGCTCTTTTCCTGACTGGATCCGTTGATATTAGGCGATGATGAGGACTATGCCCCCACCTTTTATGGCCCATATGACGTAGCAGATGATACTATTGAGGAGCCGGTTCCTACTCAGGAGACTACTTTTGAGGAGTAGTTAGCCAGTTAGTTAGTATTTTTCTTTCAGCATAGTACTCGGGTTTGTCCCCGACTTATCTTCTGATTCTGTATTAAACTGTGGATTTGGATGTCACAAATTTGTTTTATGAAATCTTAGCATTCCTATTTCCTGTTATTATCCTTGCCTATTTATTATTGTGAATGAGCAAGATTTTAAATTACCTGTGAATATGATCTAGACAGCGTACTACCGCCGACACTGCGGCGTAGGCTGGACGTACTCACGAACCGGTGCCCGGTTCATCTGGGTGCGGGTCGTGACAAACACCTAGGGAAGGAATAAAGTGTTTCCATAGACAATGAAAGTTTAGGTAACTCAAGGGTAAAGAAAACGGGATAGAGCAAAGAAAACTACAGTTTAGAAAAACTAGGTTATCAATTATTAACAAGTTCAAAATACTAGGTTTGAGGCTAAGAAAATGAATTAACAGGCACGTGCTAAAGCATTACTAGGAATAAATATCTATGATAAAACTTAAATCTTACACGTATTCACCACTCCATGAGTCTGCGCGTCCTCCATTGTCATCGTAAAATCTTGTCCACGTCCTTGCGGTGGTGCCCTCTGCTGTTGCTGGGCCTGCTGGAAGAGTGCTGCCTGGGGTGCCAAAGGTGGCCTCGACTGATACCCTCCTGGTGCTGGTAAAGCTTGTTGGCTAACCATTGGTGCTCGTTGGTGAACCATCGGTGTTTCTTCTCGATGCTTCATGCAATTTCTGGCTGCATGTTGGCTGGATCCGCAAAGCAAGTACAGTCCCAACTTACGTCTGCACTCCCTCTCAATATGGCCTACCTTGCACAGTAGTGACAAGTAGGAAGGGATGGGGCTCTTGGTGCTGCTCTCTGCGGTGGATTCTTCTGAGGTCGCTTTGCAGACTTCCCGTGTAATGCTCTGGTTGGTGCTGGTATAAATGGTCGTTTCAGGCTGGACTCTCTCCTGGTAACGCGCTCCATGCGTCGAGCTGCAGCAAGGACGTCCGAGTAAGAAGTAGGTACAACTGAGCCAATCTGTCTCTGTAGCTCAAAGTTTAGTCCGTCGAAGAACTTATCAGTCTTCTCCTCTTCTGTCGGGATCAGGGTAGGGGCGAAGCAACTCAGACGAATGAACTCCGCATTGTATTCTTCCACTGTCATATTGTCTTGAGTGAGGCGATTGAACTTGTCCCGAAGTTCTGATCAAGCAATAGATGGAATGTACATCTCCTGAAAGAGTCTAGAGAACTCTTCCCAAGTGACTCGGTCTGGTCCGAGCCGTGTCTCCTCAAATAGCCACCAATGATGTGCATTGCCCGTCAACTGCATCCGGACGACAGTCATCCAACGCTCCCTTGGAAGCTCAGCTGCTTCTAATTGATGTTGAGTGTTTGTGAGCCACTCATAAACTTTAGTGGGCTCCTCCTTACCAGAAAAGGTGCGGGGCTTCAGCTGGCAAAAATCGATGATAGATCTCGTCGATAGCCATCGAGCTGGTAGGTTCGCCTGCTCCAGTGCGATTACTAGGCTGTTCCTTAAGTTTTTTGCCTCGTAACGCAGAGCCTCTTGTTGAATCTGTTGTTGAGCTTGCATCATTGCGTAGATCATTTGAAATATCTGATGTTCGTCCATAGCCTGCCCTTGTAGGAATACGGGCATTGGTGGAGTAAACTGTGGCGAAGGTGGAATGTTATCTCGTCGAAATCTAGAAGCATGCTGATTTGCTTGACTACTTTGGTGAGTGGAGGGATCTCCATCAACTGGTGTTACTTCATCTTCGTGGGTAACCACAACACCTTGTGGCATTCCTGCAGGAGTCTCGTCTCTTGCTGGTGGATCCATTACTCTGCATCCAAAATAAACTATAAGAGGCGCACAGAGGAATCAAGACAGGATACAAGTCAAGAAATTCGAATCCGATATAGAGATCATGAACGATTCAATCAAGTGGAAGAGATCCTATAACTTATCCTATCCTTATCGCAGGCTTGCTCGGTTTCTTAGTTGAAACCGAAACAATTTAGTCGTTGACCTGCATGGGCCACCCAAAAAAACCATACTACGCCCCAGTCCCAAAATACCGAGGGACTAGACATGTGGCAATGGTCAGCAGCACACACCGATGGGCAAACCTAATTTAATGGACCCATCAGGGTATACTTAAGTTGTAAAACAACAATATGGGCTATGGTACTAATCTCATCCACAGAAATAAATACAATCAATATGAAATATAAAGCAACAGCAAGTCTCAATAAAACATATCTCGGGGAACAACCCGATAATGAGTTTGGTACATCAATTCAATAAACAGGAAACAACAGAAATAACTGAGTATAGATAAAGTAGATACTCAGGAAAAATCCTAGGCGATCACCTCGTCCTCTGGTACTGCTCCAATGTCTGCACCTGTCCCGTACACCTCGGGGTAGTTCTCCTCTGCTAAACCTGGGGACATAATCCGGATCCAGGTCCTTAGGGGGCATAGCAAAGTACAAGAATAACTCAAGCCAAAATAATGCAGTACAATAATAAATGAATCAATAGAGTAAACTATGTAACCAAATAAGTGATATACAAATGAGAGCATCACTAGACTCAGGCTGAGACCGCTACAAGCTCGGTGTTGGGGAGCCGGTAGCAGTAATATCACGTAATGTGCCTAGCTCTGATATAGAGTCTACGGCCTCACAATAATAAATACATGTATAAAATTATCATATAGTCTGTGTGTCTCTTCCCATCCAATGTAATCACACGCCTCATATCCACGACGTCTTATGTCCATGACACGCAAGATTATGACCTCTGACTAATGCAGCGAGTCATAATGATAGCTAAGCATATGTAATATCTATGTCACGAATCCTATAACCTATATAGAATCACATGAATATCTCAGGAAGATTCTGTCTCATGAACAGTGTCAGGTATCCTATGATATGATGTACTTGATAATACAAGCACAAAAATGTATAGGGTCGCGATATCAATCTCTAGGTGACGTTACACAACTCCGCGTACGGCGTTGACACCCGAATATTATTCGGATGTTAAGCAATGTCATACGGTCCTAGGTTGAACATATACATCATATAAATAAATCAATGGAATAATATAAATCAAGTACTGCAAGATTGGCAAGGTACACTTGCCTGGGGTTTGGTTTCCAACTGCTTCTCCGATATCCGAGGGATCTTCAAGTACTCCTCCGATTGCTGAAATAAAAATTACCATCATATTCAGAAGATATGAAATAGCTAGAATTGACTGTTCATATATCCAATTTGAACACAGGGGCAAAATTGACAGTTTTTGGTCAAAGCGGGGTCCACATGTGGCCCCCACTTCGCACCAAAAAATATGTCAGAGACAAAGTTCTCCAAATTCATTAAACTTAGTGTCTACAAGTCTAGAATAATGATACGTACCCAACGGAATGTCCAGAACTGGATTCCGATGAGCCGATCACAAAATCGCCCGTCAAGTAGAGCCGTGGGGCCCACGATACGGGATTTTGTCAACGTTCTCAGAATTGAACCAAACTTGGATCACAGGACCAGCGTATTACTATGAGTCCGATGAAGCAAGTTTCGTTTTGAAACGACGAGCATACACGAAGTTACAATGAGTTTCAAAACAGGGCCGATACGGGGTGTTGTCGACGGATACACGTTGATTTCGGTGTGCACGCACATCCAAATCAACTTTCGTGAAATCTTACACGTCCATATTGACAGTGCACATCTTTCAGTAAAATTCGCACACGAACAACTCACCTCGTTTAGCGGGGTGCACCCAGTTTCGAAAAAATCAGGATTTTTAAATACCAAGTTTTTGGTCATTTTCACCCACGAAATAATTATAATTTACAACACCATAAATTAAACTAAAATAGGGTTTTAAAACTTGGTTATACGGTCTAAATTATTGTTTAGGTAAATTTTGAAAACATTAACTAGGTTGGTCGTAAAACAGCCGTGAACAGGGGAGTTCGGGACAAATTCTGAATTTTCAGAAATTGGGAAATTTTTTCCTGTTTTTGCGTCGTAGTTTGCGACCGACACAGGTCACGATATCCCAAACGAATTGCATGTATTTCGAGAGGGTCACGTAGTCTACGCATAGGATTCGACAGAATGAAAAATGGATTAATATACATGGTGATACACACGCGGAAAGGCAGGTACTTTATGACGTATGTTGTCGTTAGGAGAGCGCGGCGCGGCGGTTACTGTGTGCTGCGGTGGCTGCTCTCGTCGGTGATGGATGCTGTGGCCGTCGGGTCGTAGGCGTTGCCGGCGAGGTCGGGGTCGGCCGAAGATTGCCGGGTCGAGGTCGGCAAGAGGCTTGGTGGCCGGGGGTCGACGGAGAGGCGGTGATGGTGGCAGGATCGGTGCTCGGGGTGGAGTGGTTCGACGGGGTTTTATAGGGAGCTTGGTCGGCGGTTAGGGGAGGGGAACCGTCGGCCGGTGGGGAGGCGAACCGAGCGGTCAAGGGGGCGGATAGGTGACGACGGTGGCGGCGGGTGAACTGCACCGGCGGAGGGGAATCGACGGAGGCGACGGTTAGGGAATCACTGTAGCAATTAAGATTCGGGTTTGGATGTGGGTCGGGTTTGGATATGGATCCGACCCGGTCCAATAGGGTTGGGTCGGTTTGGTTCAAGATTTGGTTTACTCTGGGTTCGGTTCGGTTTATATTGGTTTGTTTTGGTTTATTTTGGGTTTAATTAAAAACTAAGTTTTTAGGTCTTTAAAAATAGTTCTGGGGTCCAATAAATTTTAGAAAAATTACAGTATGACCAATTATTTATTTTACACTCAAAAATATTATTTTTATAATATTTTAATATTTAATTTAATACTTAAAAATATTTAATTCAGAAGAATATTTATTTTAATTAGTTAAAAAAATTCCAAAAAAATTTCCAAAATTTTATTTTTAATTTCTGAAAAAATCTGGGTGTTTACATGGTGGGTGCTGTATATTATAAGGAGAGGGAGGGAGGAAGCAATATTGTAGCAAGTGAAGAAGAAGCAGAGAAGAAGAATAAGCAGAGAAGAGAAGAGAAGAGCAGGAGGAAGTAAGCAGAGAAGAGAAAGAGAAAGAGAAGAGAAGAAAAGAGAAGGAGAACAAGTAAAATTTATAATTATAATTATGTAATTATAGTTACTATTTTAACTATTATAATTGTAATGTTCGTCATAGTAGTCATACTAACACTAAATATTTGATTACATATTTTAACACTAAGTATTAAATATTGCAGATAGGTGCCCAAAACGATAGACGTATTCCAGGAGGGTCTACCAAAGATACGATTATCCAGCTACGTGAATCACACATTTCTAGTCTAGTATTTTCTGGACAAGTATATTAAAATTAAATTATTTTAGTAAATATAATTTATATTTTTTACATGTCTAATAATAACATCGTTTATATATGTCATACATAGCAATACAATTATCCTGATACATTTCGAGCACGAGAGTATGTCGCATTGTAGCGCCCCGTTCTCCCGGTGTGGAGAGCGCGGCTAAGAAACACAAGACGGTATCGTTCGATCGGGATAGATTGAATTAAGAACTCGTCCTCGTTATGGATTTGTTTCTTCGGAATCGATTTCCATATTCAGTGGACCGCGCCCCCAGGATCGGCTTAGCGGCAGAGTCAGGAGGGACCTCTCCGCTGCTATCTTTTATTGCCTCGGTTTTCGATGTCGCTTGTTGCTTTCATGCTTTGAGTTGGTTTTGGGATTTGCTTGTTTTCCTTGAACGATTTCGATGGTTTTTATTGTTTTTGTTCATTGAACTGTACTTCAATTCCGAGATTGGAAAGAGAGGAAGAAGTATTGATCAAGCTGTTCGTGTGCAGGTGAACGAGCAGTAGGCGGCTTGCGAGCGGAGTCGTGAAGCGCCTCTTTCCTTCTCCCTTCCAAAATCTAAGTGAGTGGCTACCAACCCGATTAGCTAGCCCTGCTTCCAAGCTTCACACCCTAAAATCTTGCATTCTTCTTTGCCCCGATCAAACGATACCAAGTAATAATAAAAGAAACCAAGATAAAAGAGAATAGACTTGGTTCATTATGCTTGTCAATAACTTCATGAACGGATACTGAACTGCATGCTTGTTCGTTTGGGAATAGATCATGAATTGCTTGTCTTGTACTCTTGTTGCCTCAACTACAGATTGTTACTTGTCACGACCCGTACCCGATGTAAGGATACTAGTCGGAAACAACGCCCAGCCTACGCCGCAGAATCGGCGGTAGAACGCTGTCTAGATAGTCTATCTAAAGTAATGAACCACCAATAATGATAGAATACTCAATCACAGAACTAAGATAGAATGAGCACGAATCAGATGAGAATAGAATAGTCACAATACAACTCATGAGTTTAAAATAATACAACAATGAGTCTTGAAGAGTAACAAAAATAAGCTGGAGACAAATCCAGTACAAAAGAATACTACCATACTACAAAGCTACACTCCAGGGTCAACTGTCTCAGTTGGGATAAGTCCCTCTTGAGCCAGGGTCTCAGAATCTAAACCCACAACATCCTGGGGTCCATAATAGGTAGGGTACTCCTCAGTGTCATCTGGAAAAATATATCCAGTCAGGAAAGGAGCAGAGTACATCTCTAACAGCAGTTCTAATCCATGATAAAAACTATGTAACAGTAAATAGCTGTGGATAAACAAGATGCACAAAATAGATACAAGAGATATATAGACAATAAGGAAATACTGGAAAGAAATACAATAATGAACAATATGCCAATGAAACAATAATACTAATGACTAAGTGTGTGAGTATTAGCTTAACATGTGATCGGCTTGGGCAAGATACAATGCGGCCTGGCTAATCATACGTGCGGTGCATGATCAACACTATTCGCTTACCAATACTTTATTCAATAGGGATTTGATCACATATCTATACTAATACTCCCCACCCCCAACTGGTATAATAGATCCAACCACGGTATGCTATGGCACTAGATTCCCCAAGAAGAGAGCGACTCCTCCCGAAAATCGGTGTATGTACATGTACAAGATAACCAATGAAACAATACTTGCACCATATACACCATATACCAAGGAATAACATCTCATGACGAGATCCGGATATACCAATCCGTGTAACCATAGTGTCAAGAGAAACATGTATATCTACACTAGATACAACGAACATAGAGGATATCATAAATGAGAAACTATCAGAGAATGTACTCGCCTGAAGTCCAATAAAAAGTCTCACAGATGTCTGACTCGGTACCTCGAAGACCTAGATATAGAATACCACATTAATACAAGGTCCCGGAAAGAGAACAAGTCAAACTAGTCAACTTCTAGGTCAATAAATAAATTCTAAGTCAAAAGTCAACTATGGTCAACTCTAAAGTCAACTAAAGTCAAACATGGTCAAACCAAGGTCAACCTCACAAGAAATCTATATAAATAATATAGAAATAAAATACAACAGTTTAGGAATCAAAATTAGATCCCAAATTGGTACCCACACAAAGTATACTAATAATACAATTAATGCACACTCTAAATAATGTATATACAAACCAATATTTATACAAATAAAATAATATATTATTATTAGTATTATACCTCACAAAACACCTATATATATACATATATAAAACAATTTAATAAATATATATACTTATATATATATATATACACATAAACTTTACACAATCAAATACTAATAGTTACAAAACACATTGCACATATTAATGTACATATTTTACATGGCTAGAAGCACACATAAAAATACATTCATTAAATTCAAATAATTACATAATAATTATATTTAATATAATTACATATTTAAACACATAAATATATTTATGTATAATTTATTTTATTAACAAGTAGTAACATATATAATTGTATGCAAGAAAGCTACATACATATATTTATACACCACTTTAGAACACATAGAAATATCTATAGATCTATACTACAATAAATACCATAATAAATACACTAAAATAATATATAATATCTATATATATTTACTAATTATAAATGAAGAATTTAAAGCATAAATAATTAGATCTACACATAAACACACCAAATTGGAGAGTATCACACCGTATCCCACTAGATCTAGGATACGCATGTGACACGAGTCCAACACACAACCAATTGTACCCTGAAGGACACAAACATGTCATAAATAATATTTATGAATAAAACAAAGTGTCAAAAGTAGATCTATGTGTCCGTGTCAAAATACGACATGTACAAAGTCCCGTGTCGGAGGAAGCCCCCAAAATGACACGTATCACCAAATAGTTGGGATACGAACCACATGTACCCAAATATGGACACGACACAAGCTCCAAACACATAAGCACATGTCCAATTGATCTATAGGATCAATTGACACGCACAACAAAATGTAAATTCGGAATTCCAACAAAATTGACACAAAAAATACCATAACTTTCTCCATGGGTCTCCTATGAACACAAAACAAAGTCCTATGGGTAGTACATACATATGGGTTGATTTTACATGATTAAATCTCAGATTTAGAAGCTATTTTAATAGGAAAAACTGAATTATACCTATTGGGAGATGAATTCCCAATGAAACCTCCAATTGAGATGAACTTGCTTCCAAATTATAGATCCTTGCTCCTCTTTGTAGATCCTTGCTTCCTCCTTCTAGATCCTTACTTCTCAACTTTCTAATGGTGAATTGAGAAGAATTTGGGATAAATTTGGTGGGGAATTGGAATGGGAATGGAGGGAATTTGGGAGTGGAAAATTCTAGATCTAGATTTGGAATGAGAATGAGAGGAGAGAGAAATTCCCCCCCCCTCTAATATAGGCCGGCCATGCCCCCTTCCCCAAGCAATTATAAAATGTCCAATGTACCCCTTGGGGCCTCTCATGAAGAAATAATTAAGGAAGGAAGCTTCTAGTCTAATCACTTAATTAATTTAATCCATCTCCTTAACTATGGGCTTTCTAAATGGGCCAAGTCTAACTATTTAATTCATGTTGGTCCATGGGTCCAAACTACACTAGTTGGGTCCACTAAAATAAGTCCAAAATAATTAAATAACATCCAACAACAATTAAATAATACAACAAAAATTATTTACCATGCACAATATTTATTTAAATAGGAAATTACTAAAATACCATTTTTTCTAAAATGTGGTAGTGACAAGACTTGTATATTGTTCGATCATGGACAACTTGTGCACAGGGTAACGGTCTTGCGGGCGATGCTGGGGCACTGGCATCGATCCGGTCCGGGCGAGACCTATTGTTTAGTCTCTTGTTCTTGGCGGAATGGCTTACAACGCCCCTTGTACTTTCGTTGCACGCCATTCTCGTCAAAGACTATCGTCCATTATGGCAACCAAGCCAGTGATCATCTTGTATATTTAAACCTGTTGCAAACTAACTTGTGTCTTCATGGCAGGGAAGGCATGGTAAGTATTGTGCAGGTAATTCAGACGGTCAGGTAAAATCCACCGAACGGTGGCACGTTCATTTCAGTAAATTTCTATATGCTGCTTACTTGTAAATGAACTAAGGCAAAATAGAAACCCACAAATATGTATGCTTCATTAAAACAACGTGTCGATTGGTATAGTTCGGCTAGCTCGCCTTCACCAGTATGTTTCGACATGCTGACCCTCGTTGAAACAGGTTCTCCGCACCAAGGCGAACCGAGCGAGGAACCGAAGTCGTCTACCCGATCCAGTCCAGCTGTTGGCGCATCTTCACCGTGCCCTTGAAGCCTTTTAAAGTCCGAAGCTGCAACTCTTCATACACAAATACAGCTCCGTGGCAAAGCTATCCTCCAACCTGGAGGTCTTTATCATTTTGAGTCATCTCTTTTGTAAGTCGTTCGGCATATTAGCTGACTCGTTCAGGAGTTTGTAATAGATGTTCATTATCAATAAAGAGAACTTTTCTATGTTTCAAATCTGTGTTTCAATTTATCTGCGTACTGAATATGTGCTTGCTATGCAAATCATTATAGCCTTGTGCGGGCGCAACCCCAGGCCCGTACGGCATCACGATTCGGGGGACGCCCCAACGATTCTAAGAAATCAGGTCGTGACATAGTGGTATCAGAGCACAGATTCAAGTTCCTTAGACTTCGTGCTGGAAAAGTTCCTTTAACGATCAAATTCCTGTGCGAACTCTTGAACTCGCTAGGCCAAAATGAGATACGTTCATGCAACAAGTCCATAATACATTATGATTCTAATGTAATTTACCTTCTTTTGAAGGAATGGCTCCAGCGCAATCTGCAGCGCAAACACCGGACGAAACCCAAGGCCAAGAAAGTAGTTCGGACACTTCGGGAAGTTTAAGGAGCCAGCGAGCCGCGCCAAGCATCGATCCCATCCAGCAAATATTGCGGATGTTGGAGGAAAACCAACAAAGGGACGAGGCTCGCTACGAACGGGCCGAGAAGCGAGTGGAAGAGAGTAACCTCAAGTTTCAAGACAATATAGAAGCACGATTCTCAGTCCAACAAAAGCAGGTAGATACCCTGCAGCAGATTGTTCAGACTTTGGCATCCAACCAGTCCGCGGCAACGCCAGCAACTCCGGTGGAACAGCCCGTGCTTGAAGTAGAGACGCCGCAAATTCCAAGGACGAGGGACGTGACTGCCTTCGACTTTGGCCACTTTAAGAAAGTCTGCAACACCCCATTCAACGGAACTGAGGACCCAGTCGTAGCTCTAGATTAGTTGGCCGAACTTGAAGATCACTTCGCTCTGCTGGAGGTCCCCGAAGAGAAGCGCGTCGCCTGCGCGCAACCACAGCTCCGCCTCAACGCGCACGATTGGTGGGACGTGCATCGACGATCTCTCCAATTTGATCACGGAGAGGAGGCAATCTCGTGGACGACTTTTTGTGCCGCGTTCGAAGAGGAGTTTGTACCCCCTCCAGTACAACGTCGAATGGAAAACGAGTTCGTACAACTGAGGCAAGGCAGAATGACAGTTAAAGAGTACTCTGCTGAATTCAACCGACTCTCCAAATTCGCTAGGGCCTATTTACCTGATGTAGCGAGTCGAGGTAGAAGGTTTGAAGGTGGTCTACGCCCTGCCATCCATTCGCACGTAGCCGTTCATCAGTATCGTACAATGCGTGAAGTCATGAATCACGCCCTATCGCTTGAACCACACTATCCTCACGTTCCTGCCGGCGCTGTGCATACATCCAGTCACAAACGCCAAAGCAACGACAGAGAAAATACTGCTACAAAGTGCCGAAACAACGGTGGTCCACAAAGAGGGAAACCAGGGCAACTGTGTTACTTCTGTAACAAGCCGGGGCATACGAAGGATAATTGTCGCCTGAAACTTGGTTTATGCCTAGCCTGTGGCGGATCAGACCATTCTGTTCGTGATTGTTCCTTGAGTCATGATCGCCGTCCCAAACGCAATAATCCCTAACGGTAGGTCCTATTCTTAAGTTTTGGGACGAAACTTCCAATTAGTTGGGTAGGATGTAGCGCCCCGTTCTCCCGGTGCGGAGAGCGCGGCTAAGAAACACAAGACGGTATCGTTCGATCGGGATAGATTGAATTAAGAACTCGTTCTCGTTATGGATTTGTTTCTTCGGAATTGATTCCCATATTCAGTGGACCGCGCCCCCAGGATCGGCTTAGCGGCAGAGTCAGGAGGGACCTCTCCGCTGCTATCTTTTATTGCCTCGGTTTTCGATGTCGCTTATTGCTTTCATACTTTGAGTTGGTTTTGGGATTTGCTTGTTTTCCTTGAACGGTTTCGATAGTTTTCATTATTTTCGTTCATTGAACTGCACTTCAATTCCGAGATTGGAAAGAGAGAAAGAAGTATTGATCAAGCTGTTCATGTGCAGGTGAACGAGCAGTAGGCGGCTTGCGAGCGGAGTCGTGAAGCGCCTCTTTTCTTCTCCCTTCCAAAATCTAAGTGAGTGGCTACCAACCCGATTAGCTAGCCCTGCTTCCAAGCTTCACACCCTAAAATCTTGCATTCTTCTTTGTCCCGATCAAACGATACCAAGTAATAATAAAAGAAACCAAGATAAAAGAGAATAGACTTGGTTCATTATGCTTGTCAATAACTTCATGAACGGATACTGAACTGCATGCTTGTTCGTTTGGGAATAGATCATGAATTGCTTGTCTTGTACTCTTGTTGCCTCAACTACAGATTGTTACTTGTATATTGTTCGATCATGGACAACTTGTGCACAGGGTAACGGTCTTGCGGGCTATGCTGGGGCACTGGCATTGATCCGGTCCGGGCGAGACCTATTGTTTAGTCTTTTGTTCTTGGCGGAATGGCTTGCAACGCCCCTTGTACTTTCGTTGCATGCCATTCTCGTCAAAGACTATCGTCCATTATGGCAACCAAGCCAGTGATCATCTTGTATATTTAAACCTGTTGCAAACTAACTTGTGTCTTCGTGGCAGGGAAGGCATGGTAAGTATTGTGCAGGTAATTCAGACGGTCAGGTAAAATCTTCCGAACGGTGGCACGTTCATTTCAGTAAATTTCTATATGCTGCTTACTTGTAAATGAACTAAGGCAAGATAGAAACCCACAAATATGCATGCTTCATTAAAACAACGTGTCGATTGGTATAGTTCGGCTAGCTCACCTTCACCAGTATGTTTCGACATGCTGACCCTCATTGAAACAGGTTCTCCGCACCAAGGCGAACCGAGCGAGGAACCGAAGTCTCTACCCGATCCAGTCCAGCTGTTGGCGCATCTTCACCGTGCCCTTAAAGCCTTTTGAAGTCCGAAGCTGCAACTCTTCATACACAAATGGAGCTCCGTGGCAAAGCTATCCTCCAGCCTGGAGGTCTTTATCATTTTGAGTCATCTCTTTGGTAAGCCGTTCGGCATATTAGTTGACTCGTTCAGGAGTTTGTAATAGATGTTCATTATCAATAAAGAGAACTTTTCTATGTTTCAAATCTGTGTTTCAATTTATCTGCGTACTCTGAATATGTGCTTGTTATGCAAATCATTATAGCCTTGTGCGGGCGCAACCCCAGGCCCGCACGGCATCACGATTCAGGGGACGCCCCAACGATTCTAAGGAATCGGGTCGTGACATCGCATGGCGTTATGAGGACGACGTTGGATACTGGATGTTGACAGAAGAACAACATGGTATAGTGAACGTATTTTGTTTTGATTATATTGATCAGATATATTTTTTACGTCACGACCAAGACTTGATCTTCAGTTTAGGTGAGCGGTAGTGGCCAGGAAGAAATACCTTTCAGTTACCGTTCGGAGAAATGACCATTTTGCTAGTAGATGTGGCAAATATCTTAGAATTACCTATTACGGGTGAACCTATAATATTTGAAAATGGTGAAATATTTTGTGCCACAACTGTGATTATGAAGTATTTAGGCGTGGAGCCACCTGCCATATATGATAAAAGTTTCGTGACCCTTTCGTGGCTCTGCCACAACTTTATGCACCTAGATCGTATTTGTGAGGAAGAAATCTTAGTGGATGCGGAACGAGTAAGTATAACATTTAATGTTATTATTTATATAATATATATTTTTATTTAGTTTAACTAATATACCTTTTTTATTATATGTTTAGGTTACTGCTTGCATCAGGGCCTACTTACTAGGTCTAATCAACGGAATTTTATTTTCAAACTCCAAATTTAGGGCAAATTTATATTTTTTACCTTTTCTGAAAAATCTGACAGAACCTACCCGTCATGCATGGGGAGCTTCTGTGTTGGCATATTTGTACAACTCCATGTCAAATTTTGTGCATTTTATTTCAGTTGATAAAAAGACAGAAAAATTGAATCCGTATGACATTATTACAGGTATAATTTTTTTATATAATTTTATTTACTAAAGAAATATGTACACTTACATGATATATTTTTCTAGGTTTGGTCCTACGAGCACTTCATAATATTCTACGATAACATCATGTATCATCCAGCTGATCGTGTTATGCGACAGTTCTGGATGATACAACGCATTCCTGATGAGCCACCATGTTTTAATCGTGGTAAAGGCAATGCAACTACCAGAGCACGCAGATTGATTCCTGGATGGAATTCTAGATTTGAGACACATCAGGTGGGACATTTGTCTCAAATAATGTCCTCTATTGATGATGGTAAGTTGTTCCAAAAGTTTAACAAAATTTACTGCAAAAATTATAAGAAATTATATTGTCATAATTTGTAATGGTGCAACCTACGGTGATGATGCATATAGATCTTGGTGGGGAGCTCCTCTTATCAGCAACAGAGCCTACCAATTCCAAGAGTTTCGATTCCAACATCGAGCCATAGATGATTATAGTCTCCGTGGCTATTATGATTATGTAGAAGGGATGGTACGTTATTTTTATATAAAAATGTCTATCTCCGTAGTACTTATTTATGTCCTCTATTGAATTCTATTTAATATTTCAGCTTCCAGATTTAAATACCGTATACCAAAATCATCCAGTGGGTGACCCGTTGAGCACATCGGTTGGCAAATTTTTGGTTGCTATGCAACGAGGACCGACTCCTCCAAACCCTCCCTTACTTATTCCAGGAGATTATCCTCAGGGTCTTGTTGCACAACGATAAGCACGCCCCCTAGAAAGTATACCTCAGTTTGGTATCAAGGTGATAGTCTGCCACTGCAAGATGACGATGTCCCTTCTCAGGCGACGGCCGGTGGGAGCACTTCTCAGTGGGATGGTGCGGGCACTTCTCAGTGGGCTGGTACGGGCACTACACATTGGCTTGACTGGGACACTTCTCAGGCGACGGCCGGTGCGAGCACTACTCAGTGGGATGGTGCGGGTACTTCTCAGTGGGCTGGTGCGGGCACTTCTCATTAGCCTGAGTGGGGCACTTCTCAGGCGACGGCCGGTGCGAGCACTTCTCAGTGGGCCCCCGAGGGAGATTCTCAGTGGGATAGCCTATTCGCCCCCGGCGTTACCACCTATTCGCATATCTTGACAACTCCATCAGCACCGATGCCATCTCAAGTGGAGGACAGTCAATGAGGTGGTGATGATGCGGCCCCAGAGAATACACGAGAAAAGAGGGACCGACTCAATCTAAGAGAGATTGATCATCCGAACTATCAAAAATTAGCCAAGAGAGGTCGATGAAATTGTTATATCAGTACGAACTTTATTTGCATGTAACTTTGTTCTATTTCAATGAAATTACATATTGTTCTCATAAAATAAAACTATTTAAAAATCTACGGCAATGTCTTTATTCTCTTGGTTGGTTTGTACATCTCCTTCTATTGTGTCCTAAACCATTGCAGTTACTGCATCGAAGATCTCTTGAAGCTTGATCATTCACTTTGATCCGGTTCTTCTTTGGTCTTCTCGCCTTGCGTCGTACATCTGGTACTCCAATGTGTCATCTAACCAATGTATTTTGGAGGTTGTAGGGGACTGAAATTGGCTCCAGGTGCAGCTCATATACGCTTCTTAATGCTTTCTTAGAGAAAATATATGGATAAAAACTCTTGATGCTAATATTTTTAGACTTACACGCATAACATGCATGTACACATGGAAGCAAAGTATGATACCACTTTAAACATGAACAAGATTTTGCATCTAAGTCTACAACATATGTTCTATTTATTTTATAATATAATATTTCAAACAAATATCTAACTATATTCAACGTTTGCAGCCGGTGTTTTTCTTTTATGATAAGAGCCATAGTTTGTAATATCTTAGGACAATAATCAGTTTGAAATTTTTCAGCTTTTTGTCTGTTCTTGTCCTGAAGTGTTATAATTTTGGCTCAAATTCCATCAAGTAGTGTCGTTATTGGTTTATCACGTAAATTTTTTACCCAGTTATTGAAACATTCAGCAAGATTCGACATGTGAATACCTAATCTGGGACAAGGAGAATACGATGTTATCCAGTGTAAAAAAATACGAGTTTCATCATTTACTCCAACGAGCCAATTGTAAGCATCTATGTTTTCAGATTTTATTTTTTTCAAACAATAGTTCGCATCTATTTCATTATAGCATCTAGCAAGATCGTCTAAACTATGTTGAAAATGTGAAAATCTGAAGAGTTTTTTCAAATTTTGTTTAAAATGTTGAATACAAAAAAAATGAGGTGATTATGGAAAGATATCATGCATAGCCCTTATCAATCTTTTTTGTTTATCTGATATAAAAGAAATTGTATTTCATGCATCAAAATATTTTTTAAAAGATGTTCTCAAACCGTTTAAAAACCAAGTCCAAGAATTAGTATTTTTACTCTCAGCAACAACATAAGTAATTGGATATAATTGATAATTTGGATCATGAGCACAAGCAATAAATTAAATACCTTGATATCTAGAAGAAAGAAAAGTAACATCAGTACTAATCACAGGTAAACACCCCCTTAAAAATCCATCAATGCATGTCTTAAAACAAATAAAAATTATTTTAAATCTATTGTCTTCTGTAGTCTGTATAAAATATTGGTTACCTGGATTTGTCTCAATAATTCTAAAAGCATAATCTTCAAGACTACTATATGCATCAATATAACTACCATTTATTTCGGATATAGCAAGTTTCCTAGCTTTCCAAGCTTTACAATATTTAATATATATTCTGTGTTATCTAAATATATCAATTACAACATGCGATGGACTATATGACTGATTATCTCAAATTTTATCAATAATCTTATTTTTAATCCATACAGTAGTAGCTAATGGATGAGAACCTGTTATAAGTCCCCCTAAACAAGAATGTACGTTTTCTAGCGTAGCTATAACAAAACTTTAACATTTACCACTTGCTTTAGCGTATACTCTCCAATTACAACTTGAATCGTTACATTTATATACAATCCCACTAGCATTGTCTAAAGTAGCATGATAAGTAAAATTATGTACAATTGCTGTATAACTAATAAAATATCTAAATTCAGAACGATTATCAAATTTTCTTCCAATGATTAATCCTGAAATGCTAACACTATCAACATTGTCATCAAATTCATCATCTAAATTTTTAATTAAATCATCACTGTTTTCATCGTCGTTATTACCACCATCTACTACTATATGTTCTTGTTCAGTATATGAAATAACTTGATGAGAAGAACTAGGAGCAGTATTAACTTCATTAGAAGCACGTATACTACTTACAATATTATTTCTAGGTGGTGATGAAGTTACATAAATATTAATGTATGTTGCTTGTACATTAACTTCTAGAATAAATTTTTATGCTTGTTCACTAACTAACTTTATACAATTAGTTAAATAAACATGAACCAATATAAATTCATAATCAATAGAACATTGCTCAACAATTTTATTACGTAAACTATCAAACGAAATATTTTGATCAATTAAAAAAAATTCAGTTAAACCTCCTTCATAAACTAACTCATTAAGCACACCTCCAACCGAACATAATATTGTTAAACTTTGATCCATCACATGAGAATGAGCTTCTAAATACATAGTGATTGAGCTTCTGTTTGAAAGTATAAGTGGATTGTGTTTGAAAGTATAAGTGGATTGAGTGAGAAATGAATAGCAGAAGGAATTTATAAAAATAAATAAAATTGAGCCGTTGTAAAAATATGTACGTTACAATATGAACGTTACTATGACAGAGTTACTATTAACATACCTAGAAAATAAACCTACAAAAAAAAATAAAAAACAAAAAACAAATAAAACCAACAAAAAAACCAAACCAAATAAACCCCTAAAAAAAACCAAAAAAAATCGAAAGCCACATTTTTGCCAGCTGAGTTGGCAAAAATTCGCCCTCTCCCGCCCAAATATTTAATTCTTGTCGGATTTTCGCCAACTGGGTTGGCGAAAATCAATTTCTCCAAAATTTTGCCAACTCAGTTGGCGATATGTATCGAAATTTCAAAATTTACAAAATTTCTATCGTTATATTTAATTAATATAAATTTATTATCGGTACAGTAAATTTTTTGTTTAAAAAATAGACCAAGGTTCGAATTTCCCTCAGCCGGTTGGTGGCGGAGCTAGGTATATAAAAAAAAAAAATTACATCCACAACCACGGGTGAAGTTGTTGCCACCAGGCCCTTGTCTTTTTTTCCATTGACCAATTTAACTTTTTCAATGAAAAACTCATAAAAAAAAAGGAAATATAAAGAAAAATCATGGGAAAAAGAAGAAGCTTGACTTTAATAATGAGAGGGGATGTCAAAATCCTCAAACTTCTCGGTTTTTTCGGAATCTCGTTTTTTTTTTTACGACATAATGTTTGGTATCCGGCATAACGTTCGGAATTCGATATACCGTTCGAAATTTTGTGCACACTGTATTGTATGTCTTTGGGTTCACTGTCTCCAAACTTTCACAATTTTACAAATGGAAGAAATAATATGTTCCCGTGACCCAATTTACTAATATTTTGTCATCTAACTAGGATCTTATACCTCTCCTCAGTAATCACAAGAGTCACTCGAGTTTGATTTTTTGGGATCTCGTTCGCACTCATCTCATTCACAACAACATAATATGAAAAACCCATCTCATCACATAAAGAAACCAATCTTTATAATCAAATAAATTTTACACATCACAATTTATTGTGCTATAAAAAAATATACACTAATTGATGTCTATTTGTCGAAAATTTAAGTTGACCTCCTCCGATTTATATGGATCAGAGGCTAAGGCGGTCATGTCTTGCCGAAATTAAAGTGTCGAGAAAGAGAATAGACGGTATGGAGAAGAAGAAAAACGTCATCGCGACCACAACATTGTCCGGCTGTGAGCAATATGTATTTTTTTTAAAACGTCATCGAGAAAGAGAATAGACGAGAAAATTTTAAAAAAAGACCGAATATTACTCTTATATTATATTGGAATTAGTGTACATCAAAGGTTTTTTTTTTTTTTTTCCCCCAACTTTTACGTTGTCCCGAGGATTCGAGTAAAATTGGACTGCAAGAGTAAGTAAAAAAAAAAAGAAATTGCTATAAAAAATTATTTTAAAATAAATAAATAAAAATAAATTTATTTTAAAAAAATTTGAAGTCACAAAAGCTTTCGTCATCTAGAACAACAAAAATATATATATTTTTTTATATATTTGTCAATTTTTTGCCAACTGGATTGGCAAGTCAAATTTGTACAAACAAAGTTGGCAAAAATCTGACAGATTGGTTTTTTTTTATGTTTTTTTATTTATTTTTTTTGTTGATTTTTTTGGATAGTTTGGTTTTCTTTGTTTTTGTTTAGGTTTTTTTTTTTTTTTTGAAAAAATAGTACTTTGTTTAGTTTTATTTATGTTTAGTTATTTTAAAAAAAAAATTGTTATAGCAATACAATATATAAATAAGTTAGAAAAAAATAAAATTTAACACTCAAAGTAAAATATGCTATAATTGAACATCCAAAAATTAAAAAAAAAAATCTCTCGTAAGAAAATTACGTCTGCCGTCGAGCAGACTTTGAACGGCATTACGTCTGCCGCCGAACAGACTTCGAGCGATCATAACTATTTGTTTGAAAATTATTTTTCGTCAAACAATAGGTCGATTTGTATGTTTTCGACGAGAGTAACATAATTCGCGTAGAAAGAATTTTCATTCAAAACAAAACGCACATGTTACAGGCAAAAATATAAATTTTAAAACTTTAAAGTATCATTACTTTTGACTGAGAAATCGAAACAAGGTCCAGCTTGTGCCAAAATGACCGTAACGAAAAGTACTATAGGATAAACTGTTTCATCGTTTGACGGACTTTGAAAAATTTTGGAATCGCAAAAAAATAAAGTTTCGACTTCCAAATTATACTTTCGGTCATTTTAGAATCGCAAAATATATTCTTGTGTATATTTTTTATTTGTTTAACGATAAAATTATCTATTTATAAATAATTTACTAATCGTAATAAGATCGATTTAACTTTTGATTACGGTAGAAAATTTAAGGGTCTGCTTGGCAATTATGGGAGTAGCGATTATGAGATATTTTTAGAGTACCGATTATGTGGGTCTGTTACTGTTTCAAAAATAAACAATCGATTCAAAAATATCCCAAAATCAGGAAAAAAAATCCTTACAAACAAAAAATAAATTTAAAAATTTTGCCAACTCAGTTGGCGAACTATTTCGTTACTGTTTCAAACTTTTTCGTTTTTCCTAATTTATTTGAAAATTATAGGTATAGCAAATTTTATGCAAAAATAAATCAAATTAAAAAAATATAAACCAAATAAAACTAAAACTAAACCTACAAAAGAAAACCCAAACAAAAATCAAAAAAATCAAATAAAATCCATAAAAAATCAAATAAAAAAATTATTTTCTGTACATCAAATTTCTCAGGAAAAAAATTATTTTCTGTACAAAAAAAATAAAAAAATCAAACTCAACTATCACAAAAACCAACACAACAAAAAAAAAGAAAAAAAAAACCCAAAACAAACCCAAAACAAAAAAACCAACAAAAAATCACCCACACCCATGGCTTCAACCGGTTAAACCGGAGTTGCTAAATTTTTGCCAACAAAGTTGGCAAAAATATGATATGATGTATTAAAATATGATTTGTTGAGTTATGGGGATATTAAAATATAATATGCTGAAATTTTGACATCCCCGATAGCGAAATATTTTGTGATTTCAAATTTTTACAAAATAGTTTCATTTTAGATAATTAATATAAAAATATTATCTGTACAGCAAATTTTAAAAAAAATATATATTTTAGCAAATGTCCCCACTAAAAATATAAAAACTAGTATATGCCCCTACTTATTTAAAAAACTAGCAAATGCTACCATTATGAGTAAAAAATAAAAAAATTGATTAAATAGTGGGAGTATATCTTAAATTTTTAAATATTGTATACAAAGGAATGGAGATATTTGTTAAATTTTAAAATAAGTGGGGATGATAGTTTCTATATTTGTAGTGGGAACATTTATTAAAATATCCCAAAAAAAAAGCAATAGGAGGGGGGTTCTAAAAGGAAAAAATAAACATGTAAGCGGGTAATGCCCGTTTACGTGTAACCCGACACGATAATTTTATTTTTCTCATGGATTCTATTTTTGTTTACCTATCAAAACTATGGTGTTTGTTCATCATCTACTAAAAAAATGACGTGTGCAAATTAAAGTTGAAATTAAACCACTTTGGTGGGGGAACAAAACCACTCCCAAAGTGCAGACCAGATCTGTTGTCCCACTATTTCTGTTCCCACCCTATTACATATGGATCCCAGACGGTATAAAACTAAAGTGGGGCCCACATGTAATAGGGTGGGAACAGAATACGGGACAAAAAATAGTGGGACATCAGATCTACTCTCCCCAAAGTGATTTTATGTTGGCTGAATTGACACGTGCCATTTTTTTTTAGTGGAGGGTGAACAAACATCATAAAATTGGTAGATGAACAAAAATGGGCTCTTTCTTATGTAGATTTCGGATCATGGTATGTATTGGGCCTGTCCGGGCTGGCCCGCGGTCCGAGTCAACCGGATTTGACCAGTTTCGGTTCGAGCCGGGCTCAACCCGAGAGGAGGGACGCCGGCTGGCCCGGCCCGGTCAGAAATACCCGGGCCCATGACTCGGTCAGGGGAGGACCGAGCCGAACCGATCTGGATCCGGATCGGTTCACGGTCGGACCGGGCCGGCCGATTTTATTTAAAAAAAATTATGTTTATTTATATATATTATATATATAATCTATATGATATAACTTATATGTTAATAAATTCAAGATAAAATTTATTGGTTTTTTGTTCTAAGTTATTTTTTTTAATTTGAAATTTAAAAGTTTTTTATGTAACTTTAAGTGTAAATTTATTTAAAATTTATAAGTTATATGTTTAGTATAATTTGAAATTTATAAATTTTTTTGTTAGAAATTTTATTTAATTTCTTTATATCAATATTTATATAACTCTAAGTATAAATTAAAATATAAATAGTTATAAGTTAAATTTTAATTTTTTTTTTTGAATAACTTATAAAAATGTATTAATCTAATTTTTTTTAATTTAAATATAAATTTATAACTTGAAATTTAATGAAGTTATGTATATAGACATAAAGAAGTTAAATGTAAACAACTAACAACAATAAGTAAGAAAAAACTGAATTTATTTTATTAATGGCAATAAAATTATAAATGTATTATAACATTAAGTAAAAAAAAATAGAAACTTGTAAATGATATTTTATTTGCATAAAGATTGTAAAAAAATGTACTAGTCTTTTTAAAAAAAATTGTCATCCGTCTTTCGTTGAAGCCTATTGCTCAGCTCCTCCTTCAGTAGCGTCATCCTTAGTAAGAGATTGAAAGTCCACCTCTGAGATATTGGCACTTTCATCGGTTGAGTCTTGAGTTCTTTTTTAGCACGGGTTCAATCTTGAATACAGACACAAGCTTCCAAAATATCTGGCAGCAACTAACTCCTCTTCTTGCTTAGCATCCTTGAACCTGTACTAAAACAAGATTTCGATGCTACCATGGACACCGGGACCATTAGAATATCGTGTGTTATAGAAGAAAGTACATGATACATTTTTTCGTGACTCTTCCACCATTCTAAAATTGAACAATAAGATGAAGAGTCATTATCATCTTCTTCATAAGAATTTAGATATAAGGGTAATTCTTGTGTAGGTTGGAAAGATTATTTTTATTTATTTCTTTGTAGTACACCTTTAGCATATGATAATTTAGACATAAAATTAGAGCTACTACCTTGAACGGTTGTACCGGGTCGGGTGGATACAACTCTTTCTTCATATAAATTAATTAAACTATATAAAACATCCATAATTTCTACTTTCAAACTATCTACGTCAACTCCATATCATCTTAAAAATTGTCTAATAAAATATATACACAATCTAATGTAATCTCAGGATCAAAAACCGAAGCCAAACAATATAGAAGAGGTATATTACCCCAATATTTTTTAAATTTTGGCTTCCATTTTGACAACAAAATAATAAAAACCAGGGACATTTTTGTTAGTCCTGAGGCTTAACCAAAGATGGAAGAATGCGTGGTCGAGATCAGAGGTTCACACAAAAGTTCCCACTCTAACTATTCTCGATTTCCACGAAGAATTATATAAGGATTCTGATTATAACTTGCTCTCAAGATTACAAAAAAAAATAGAATTAACCAAACTTCTCGTTCTTTCTTGCAATCGCAGTTGCAGACGGACAGAACAGAGTTACAATAAAACAAAAATTACCTTCGTTCTTTGTTGCAAAATGTAGTTGCAATCAGACAGAACGAACCAAGAAGAAAAAGGAAAAGAAGACAGAATAAAAAAATATTTTTACTGGGACGGTGAAGACCACCGTTGCTCAAAGCAAGATTCGTCCCCTATCAACAATCTGCTCCTAGGAGCCAGTAAGTTCACAAGAGAACTTTTGGAATGCTCGTAGTCACCTCTTTGTGTTGCTCGAATGGACTCCTTTGGACTCATCTTTCTCAACTTTTTGGTCTGTCTCAAAAGAAGGCTAGAGGGCTCTTTGTATAGGGAATGATGGAAGCACATCCTCATCTTCTTTCCTATATGGGACTAAAAAGCCAATATACAAAATTGATATCCCACAATCGTAGCCCAATGCATAGCTCTCTCAGCACCCGTTCAGCATCCGCTTAGCGCCCGTTCAACGCTCACTCATGCAACACATACATGCAACCCGAGCATAAAACTCGCGCATAAAACGAGCGCACGAGCGCAACAACAGCACACAAGCGCCTTGCGACGATGCTGACGTGCTAAGTGCAAAGTGTGCCAATAATGCGCCACTTTGCGTGTAAATCCCCTAATTTATTTCTATGGATAGACTAGTTTTGGGTTAGAAAATTTTGTTTTAGCATCAGGTATTTGAGGTTTAGAAGTAAGGTTGCAGATGTCCAATTTTATAATTAAACCATTGGTGCACGCTACCATTGTTGCAATATTCGGAGCCCAACATTAGCCATAATTTCCAACAAATTACTGCATTCTAGATTTGACACGCCAACTTAGGCGCTGGACTTTTTCGTCACTCAAAATCGTAATCCCTTGTGCTCTAATTTAATTGCATAACTTTCTGTATACAAAATCCATTATTTAATCCTGTATCGCGCACCTGTGTCGTTGCTATCAATTTTGAGACACCAACTCAACCCATTGAGTCGGATCAATTAAAGGATCAAAGACTGACACCAAGCCTACACCTTTCATGACCTTTGTGTCACTCCAAATTGAGATCCCATGTGCCCCCAATCAATTTAAGAGTACATGATAATTTATTTTAATTAAATTGGGAATACCAACTTTGACTAATCCCAACTTAACCCCAACTTAATCCAATATCCCATTAATTAAGCCCATGCAAAACACACAACACCCCCTCACCCTACAAAATACCAAACACCAATTCTCACACCATTTTCTTGTCATTTTACCCAAATTTAAGGGGCTTATTTGCAAACATTGCACTAGGTGTCATCACCTCATTGGTTCAAACCAAATGATGAATCCCCCCCTCAACCCTTGACCAGTCCAAACCTCATTCCCCTCTCCATGGTGTGAACACAATTCCTTCATGAGAAATCCAAGCCATCCATTTGAAAATTGGAAGCATCTCCACCACACACTCTCCATCACCCTTCCCTATATAATGTCTCCTCATACACACTTCCCCAAGCAGGCGATAATCCCCAAAACCTTGGAAAACCCCCAACTTTCTCTCTCCTCCCTTCTCACAAACCCACAGCCATTTTTTCCCATTTCTTCTTCTTCTTCTTCTTCTTCTTCTTCTTCCTTTCTTCTTCTTCCTCTTCACAACTAAACTGAACCCGACCCCGGCCGAGTTCCTCCACCCGGCCACCCGCTCACCTCCTACTTCTCCAACTGTGGCCATCCACCGTCGAGCTCCACTTGCTGTACACCGGCTGGCTCTTCATACTCCTGCCTCTCCATCGACCAACCTCTCCGCGGCCGCCATCTCCAGCACCACTACTCCGGCCTCTCCACCACGACCACCTTCCCTCGCCACCCGCCATCACCATCACCACCATACCCGCACCTCCACGGCCGGCCACCCGCTCAGCTCCTTCGCGCGGTCGAGTCGACCATAGAAGCTCCCGACAGGAGCTCCTCCGCGTGGTCGAGTCGACCACAACAGCTCCTGACCGAAGCTCCTCCGTATGGTCGAGTCGACCACAATAGCTCCCGACCGGAGCTCCTCTGCGTGGTCGACGAGCTCGACCACAGCAGCTCCCGACCGGTCCAGTTCTGCCTCGTCCAATGTACAACTCCGGCGAGTCACCGTCGACCCCTCGACCTCTGTCACCAACACCTTCCCCACCTCGCTGTCGACCTCACTCTGGGCAACCACCCCGCCGTGCCGCCGCCAAGGTGAACACTCCCCCTCTCTATGTGTCGTATAATATGTTTTTTATGGTTAGTTTAGTATTAATGTATATTGTTGTATATAACTTAGTTAGTTTTAGGGTTTAAGAAGTTGATATGTTGAGTTTTAGGGTTTTGAGTGCATTGAGATTTTAGAGTTATTATATTTTAAATATAAGCAATCGATGGTTAAATGCTATGTTGATATTTAGGATTTTCGAATGCTAGATGTGAATCTTGGGGTTTAGTGTATAATTGTTCCATGAATAATAATGAATTTAATAAGGAGCAGGTTTAATTGATGTGGAATGAGGTTGAGATATCAAGCATTGGTTATTTTTGTGAGCTAATGTTTAATGATGAAATGTATTGAGGAGTGGCTAGGTTATTGAGAAGCGGTGTTCAAATAATTTACTGTATGAATTAATAATCGAGGTTTTGGATAATTAATAATTAATTATTCAAGGATGATATTTAAATATGCATGTTGACGTCTGTGAACACCGGAAGGAAACAGAGGATTTGATGATGGTTTGAACCACGGAATATCGTGATGAATATAGTAAGATTGAGGTTTGGTTTGATAATATTGTATAGATGATTAATTTGATTAGATGTAACATACCCCGAGTTAACCTTGGTCAACCCTCTAGCTTCGTGTCCATGTGAGTTGTAGCTGAGTTTGAGCAAATATTAGACGTGTGTCACATCCTATTTCAGCCTCGTGATAGTTTATTGATTGAGCTTGTATCTCGACTCTAGGTACTACGGGACATGCAGACTTGGACATTGTACAAGATCCCCATCTTCAGCAGCCGAACCCAGGCAAGTGTACCTTGCCACCCTGTATTTCAGTTACCAGATATTTATTATTTTATTATATATATTATGTGCGAGTTTGATTAGAATCGTTACTCCACCTCCGGGTCAAAAGTGGGTGCAGACGTTCGTCGGTAACATCTGGTAACAAGTGATAGATATTCGTAGCACCTCGATGTACGTACCTGTGTATATTATAACCCTAGGACACGTCCATATACTGTTATCGTGCCAGATTTCCTGTATCCTGATACTGACATCATGACCGGAGACTGGAACGACCTTAGGGTCACATTGATTGATAGTTACTTCAGTACGACGAGACTGCTAGATAGAGGTTCAGGTTCAGCGCATAATCGTTGACCGCTTGGGATAGGAAAGACAGTTACTAGACGTTTGTGCTCCTCTGTACGCGCTTATATATGTATATGTACTATTTCTGTAGTGGTCCTGTATCTAGAGTAGTTGTATCACCCGTGTGACTCTTTGCTCGGAGCTGCGGTACGTCTCGTGTATTTTCGTGTTCGGAGCTACGGTTTTATTTTGGATAGCCCACGCGTCGAACATTGTCTTTAAACTGTGTCTTACTTAGTTGGTTATGCTAGATTACACTGTCGTTGCACTTGTTTCTTTCTGTTATATTATGACTTGCTGTATTTTTGTACCTTGTTACGTCCCTCTGAGGACCTGGTCCCCTGCCAGTTTTACAGCATAGACGATTACGGAGCCCTTGGAGTTGTTGATGGAGTTGCTTGTCTTGCAGGCATTGGTACCAGGTACTCACATCATTTCTACCGGTATTATGATTATTTTATATTAATTATTCATCTGCTGTTGTAGCCTAGTTTTTATAGACTCATATTCTTCTCGAGTCTATTCGAGTTTCTGTGTTATTGGGGGACCAACTTTAGCACATGTAGCTCATTCTTGTGTATTTCTGTTCATTGTGGATTGAGACATAGATGTTTATATTTACTAGATTATTTAGATAGTTACCAGTAGTTTACAGCTTATACGTATTCGAGTCAGACCATAGTGGTCGAATGCGTAGCTGGTGTATCGCGTACTCTTGGTCCTACGTATTTTGGGACTGGGGCGTGACATATTTTTGTGGTGATCCATGCAGGTTCGAATTAAATTGTCTTGGTCACCTGACTGTGCCAAGCGAGCCTGCAAATTAGGAATATATATTATAATTTATTTTTGAATAGGCTCAACCCATAATCAATTTTAAAAACTTCCTTCGTAATTGATTATCGCCATTGGACTTCCTAATTGTATTCGTTCAGTTTTCGTCAATATCGTTATCATTGTTTCTCATCTCCTATTATTTCGGAAGGGCAAACGCTTGTGCCTGATGGTTCCTTCCAGAAGATGATCGAAGTCCAGATGACAGAAGACATGATTTGTGCAATAATCTCTGAGAAGATTGTTACCCTCAGTAAGGTAGGCTGATAGGTTCTTTTTAGATGCTAGAACTAGTGGAGAATGTTAGCAAGAGAATTGGACCCGGTAGTATATCCTTAGAACTGGTAAAACCTTACTTGAGATAACGGTGATTTGGAAAGTACTAAGAGCTAGAAAGATTGTTGATCATAACCCTCTAGAATAATTTATGGAAATGCATAGCCCGATGCTAGAAATTAGTTGTTGTATATGACAACGATACCAGGAACGATATTATGGACTAGAGGAGATAAAATTTTAGGCTCTCACCTGGAAGAGGATGATCTGATACCAGAAATTCTAGTATGTGCTTGGGTGATATCATTATTATAATTATACTATGTGACCCGGAGCAATAAATAACGGAAAGAAGAAATTTGAGGAATAAAATTTTAGGAAAAATTTTGAGAAGAAGAGAAATTATACATTAGGCAAGGAAGAATTTTTCTTTTGGAGGATTAGTGTTGTAAACAGAATGGAAGAATTTATTATGAGGTTAAGTCTAGACTATGACATCGTCCTAACATGAGTTGGTTGAGCCAATACCACGCGACGCTAGATTATCGACGTGGTTGCACTATATTTAGACCACCAGATTACCCTGAATTTGAGCTTCTTCGGGGAGCCCAGGAGCATGGGGCCCATCTACCTTAGGGGCACACATTGCAAAAGGTGGACCAGTGTACCCCCGTATTATATCGAGTTTGAGGATGTGTTTCTTGAGAATCTTTCAGGCCTGCCACCTGACAGAGAGATAGAGTTTGCTATAGAGTCGACTCCAAGAGCCGAGCCAGTTATTTTCTCGTCTTTAGACTAGCACCGATAGAGTTGGTTGAGTTGAAGGTCCATAGTAGAGGATCTCTTAGACAAGTGTTCCAGTCGGGTAGTATTTCTCCATGGGGAGTACCCATCTTATTGTGCCAAAGAAGGACGGGATGGTACATATACGTATTGATTACAGGGATGGTACATTTGTGTATCGATTATATGGCGTTAAATGCTGTAACGATAAAGAACAAGTACCCATGCCACACATCGATAATTTATTTGAATCAGCTAAGTAGCGCATATGTATTCTCGAAGATCGATCTCAGATCAGGATATCATCAGATCAAGGTACGGAGAGAGGACATTCCGAAGACGACTTTCCGGATGAAGTATGGACACTATGAGTTTCTAGTCATGCCGTTTGGTTTAACCAATACGCCAGCAGTATTTATGAGCCTGATGAACAATATTTTCTACCAGTAATTAGATAAGTTTATGGTGGTGTTCATCGATGACATCTTGGTATATTCCAAGAGCCAGGAGGAGCACGAGAGACATCTCAGGATCGTGTTGGAGACGTTGAGGCAGGAGAGGTTGTAAGCTCAGCAAATATGAGTTATGTTTGGATAGAGTACCCTTCCTGGGACACATAATCACCGGAGATGGACTATCAGTTAACCCGGAGAAGATAGCTGCAGTTGAGACATGGCCAAACCCTACATCAGTTACATAGATTATGAGCTTTCTCGGACTTGTCGGATATTATCGGAGGTTCGTAGAAAAATTTCTCGAGGATTGCTGTGCCTATGACGCGACTGACGCATAAAGACGAGAAGTTTATCTGGACCAAAGAGTGTCAGATGGCTTTCGATGAGCTGAAGAAGCGTCTGACATTATCACCGATTTTTGACACTTCTTTCAGGATCGGAAGGATTTGTATAGTGATGCATCTGGGAGCGGATTAGAATGTATACTGATACAACACGGCAAGGTAATAGCCTATGCACCGAGACAGCTGAGAGTTCATAAAAAGAACTATCTGATGCACGATCTAGAGCTAGCTACAGTGATATTTGCACTAAAGCTATGGAGGCACTACCTTTATGGTGAGGGTGTAGAGATTTACACAGATCACAAAAGTCTGAAGTATGTCTACACTCAGAAGGAGCTCAATATGAGATAGAGGCGATGGCGAGAGTTGATGACAGATTATGATATAGAGTTACAGTACCACCCTGGCAAGGCGAATGTAGTAGCAGATGCCTTAAGCAGGAAGCCCATGGCATACTTTTTGATGACCCAGCGACAATTGCTAGAGGATCTTCAGGAGCTTAGGATAGAGATTGTATTGCCAGGCATGGATGGACAGATGGCCAGTCTCAAGGTTTAGTCTACATTGGTTGAGAGGATCAGGGTAGCCCTGCCTACAGATGCGAGATTCCGACGACTGCGAGAGAGGACAGAGACCGGCATGCAGACGGAACTCAGGATTCATGAAGACAGAACATTGAGGTGTGGAGATCGCCTATACGTTCCGAGTGGCGAGCTATGCCAGGAGTTGATAACCAAGGCTCATAGCTCAATTTATTATATTCATCCCGGGGGTACGAAGATGTACCGAGATTTGAGACAACATTACTGGTGGTATGGGATGAAAAGAGAGATTGCAAGATTCGTGGCGAGATGTTTGGTCTGTCAGCAAGTCAAGGCTGAACATCAGAGGACTGCAGGACTATTGCAGCCGCTTCCCATCCCCGAGTGGAAGTGGAAACACATTACCATGGACTTCGTCACAGGATTCCAGCGGAGCCCTAGCGGGAAGGATTCAGATAGGGTTGTCGTCGACAGACTCACTAAGCCTGCACATTTCTTGCCCTTCAGAGTTGGGCAGTCCACGGAGATATTAGCTGACATATATATGAGGTAGATAGTACGACTATATGGAGTGCCTGTCAGCATTGTTTTGGATCATGATTCCAGATTCATGTCACATTTTTGGAGGAGTATGCAAGAGAGTCTAGGAACTCGTCTCAAGTTCAGTACTATATATCATCCTCAGACTGATGGCCAGTCAGAGCGCACGATACAGATACTAAAGGATATGTTGAGAGCGTGTATGATCGACTTTGGAGGATCTTGGGAGGACCATCTATACTTGGTGGAATTCTCCTACAATAACAGCTACCAGGCTAGCATACAGATGGCACCTTATGAGGCACTGTACGGCAGAAAGTGTAGGTCACCGGTATGTTAGAGTGACATGAGAGAACGTCAGATAATTAGTCTAGAATTGGTGACACATACAGTGGAGAAAGTAAAGCAGATTCAGAGCCACCCGCGTGTAGCACAGGACAGACAGAAGCATTTGGACAGATGCACATCGCAGACCTTTGGGGTTCAAGGAAGGTGACCATATATTTTTGAAGATATCGCCTACTCGTGGTACCATCAGATTCGGAAGCAGAGACAAGCTGAGTCCGAGGTACATCGGACCTTTTTGACATCTTGGAACGAGTTGGCGAAGTGGCTTATCGTCTTGCATTGCCTCCATCATTAGAAGGAGTGTATGACGTATTTTACGTATCGCGGTTAAGAAGATACGTGGCAGACCCTAGACTCGTGTTAGATCATTCAGAGATTACGGTCGGCCAGTTTATCTTACGTAGAGCAGCCAGTGGAGATACTAGATCACAGTGAGAAAACTTTGAGAGGTCAGACTATTCGACTGGTCAGGGTTGCATGGAAGCATCATTCGCCAGACGAGTCTACCTGGGAGCACGAGGATTCCATTCGACATCGTTTCCTATATCTATTTGAGGACCAAGGTACGAATTTACGTACCATATTTGATTATCAGTTTGCTTTTAAATTCTCGTAGCTATTATCGTGCTTTACTTTTAATTTTAGGGACAAAATTTTTCTAAATTAGGAAGGATGTAAACCTCCACATTTATTTTTATGGATAGACTGGTTTTGGGTTAGAAAATTTTGGTTTATCATCAGGTATTTAAGGTTTAGAAGTAAGGTTGCAGATGTCTGATTTTTTAATTAAACCCTTGGTGCACCCTACCATTGTTGCAGTATTCAGAGCCCAATATTAGCCCATAATTTCTAACAAATTATTGTATTCTAGACTTGACACGCCAACTTAGGCACTGGACTTTCCGTCACTCAAAATCGTAATCCCTTGTGCTCTAATTTAATTGCACAACTTCCCGTATCCAAAATTCATTATTTAATCCTGTGTCGCGCACCTGTGTCGTTGCTATCAATTTTGAGACACAAACTCAACCCGTTGAGCCGGATTAATTAAAGGGTCAAAGACTGACACCAAGCCTACACCTCTCATGACCTTTGTGTTACTCCAAATTGAGACCCCATGTGCCCCCAATCAATTTAAGAGCAGATAACAATTTATTTTAATTAAATTGGGGATACCAACTTTGACTAATCCCAACTTAACCCCAATTTAATCCAATATCCCATTAATTAAGCCCATGCAAAACACACAACACCCCCTCACCCTACAAAATATCAAACACCAATTCCCACACCATTTTCTCATCATTTTATGTGTTTATGCAAATACCTAAATTTAAGGGGCTTATTTACAAATTTTGTACTAGGTGTCATCACCTCATTGGTTCAAACCAAATGATGAATCCCCCCCTCAACCCTTGACCTGTCCAAACCTCATTCCCCTCTCCATGGTGTGAACAAAATTCCTTTATGACAAATCCAAGCCATCAATTTGAAAATTGGAAGCATCTCCACCACACACTCTCCATCACCCTTCCCTATATAATGTCTCCTCATACACACTTCCCCAAGCAGGCCCTAATCTCCAAAATCTTGAAAAAAAACCCTACTTTCTCTCTCCTCCCTCCTCACAAACCCACAACCATTTTCTTCCTATTTCTTCTTCTTCATTTCTTCTTATTCCTTTTCACAACTAAACCGAACCCGACCCCCGCCGAGTTCCTCCACCCGGCCACCCACTCGCCTCCTCCTTCTCCAACTGCGGCCATCCACGGCCGAACTCCACCCGCTGTACATCGGCCGGCTCTTCCTACTCCGGCCTCGCCATCGACCAACCTTCCCTCGGCCACCATCACCAGTACCACTACTCCGGCCTCTCCACCACGACCACCTTTCCTCGCCATCCACCATCACCACCAAACTCGTACCTCCACGACCGGCCACCCGCTCAGCTCCTCCACACAGTCGAGTTGACCACAGCAGCTCCCGACCGGAGCTCCTTCGCGTGGTCGAGTCGACCACAGCAGCTCCCGACCGGAGCTCCTTCGTATGGTCGACGAGCTCGACCACAGCAGCTCCCGATTGGAGCTCATTCGCATGGTCGACAAGCTTGACCACAGCAGCTCCCGACCAGTCCAGTTCTGCCTCGTCCAATGTGCAACTCCGGTGAGTCATCGTCGACCCCTCGACCTTTGTCACCAACACCTCCCCCACCTTGTTGTCGACCTCACTCCGGGCAACCACCCCGACGTATCGCCGTGCCGCCGCCAAGGTGAACACTCCCCCTCTCTATGTGTCGTATAGTGTGTTTGTTATGGTTAGTTTAGTATTAATGTATATAACTTAGTTATTTTTAGGGTTTAAGAAGTTGATATGTTGAGTTTTAGGGTTTTGAGTGCATTAAGATTTTAGAGTTATTATATTTTAAATATAAGCAATCTATGGTTAAATGCTATGTTGATATTTAGGGTTTTCAAATGCTAGATGTGAATCTTGGGGTTTAGTGTATAATTGTTCCATGAATAATAATGAATTTAATAAGGAGCAGATTTAATTGATATGGAATAAGGTTGAGATATCAAGCATTGGCTAATTTTGCGAGCTAATGTTTAATGATGAAATATGTTGAGGAGTGGCTAGGTTATTGAGAAGCGGTGTTCAAATAATTTACTGTCTGATTAATAATCATGGTTTTGGATAATTAATAATTAATTATTCAAGGATGATATTTAAATATGCATGTTGACGTCTGTGAACACCAGGAGAAAATAAAGGATTTGATGATGGTCTGAACCATGGAATATCGTGATGAATATAGTAAGATTGAGGTTTGGTTTGATGATATTGTACAGATGATTAATTTGATTAGATATAACATACCCCGAGTCAACCTTGGTCAACCCTCTAGCTTCGTGTCCATGTGAGTTATAGCTGAGTTTGAGCAAATGTTAGACGTGTGTCACATCTTATTTCAGCCTCGTGATAGTTTATTGATTGAGCTTGTATCTCGACTCTAGGTACTACGGGACCTGCGAACTTGGATGTTGTACCGGATCTCCATCTTCAGTAGTCGGACCTAGGCAAGTGTACCTTACCACCTTGTATTTTAGTTACCAGATATTTATTATTTTATTATATGCATTGTGCGCGAGTTTGATTAGAATCGTTACTCCATGTCCGGGTCAAAACCGGGTGCAGACGTTCGTCGATAACGTCTGGTAACGAGTGATAGATGTTCGCAATACCTTGATGTACGTACATGTGTATATCATAACCCTAGGACACGTCCATACATTGTTATCGTGCAAGATTTCCTGTATCCTGATACTGACATCATGACCGGAGACTGGGACAACCTTAGGGTCGCGTTGATTGATAGTTACTTCAGTACGACGAGACTGCTAGGTAAAGGATAAGGTTCAGCGCACAATCGTTGACCGCTTGGGATGGGAAAGACAGTTACTAGATGTTTGGGCTCCTCTGCACGCACTTATATATGTATATGTACTATTTCTGTAGTGATCATGTATCTAGAGTAGCTGTATCACCCGTGTGACTCTTTGCCCGGAGCTGCGGTACGTCTCGTGTGTTTTCGTGTTCGGAGCTACGGTTTTATTTTGGATAGTCCACGCGTCGAACATTATCTTTAAACTGTGTCTCACTTAGTTGGTTATGCTAGGTTACACCGTCGTTGCACTTATTTCTTTCTGTTATACTATGGCTTGCTGTATTTTTGTACCTTGTTACGTCCCTCTGAGGACCTGTTCCCCTGCTAGTTTTGCAGCATAGACGATTACGGAGCCCTTGGAGTTGCTGATGGAGTTGCTGATGGAGTTGCTTGTCTTGTAGGCATTGGTACCAGGTACTCACATCATTTCTACCGACATTATGGTTATTTTATATTGATTATTCATCTGCTGTTGTAGCCTAATTTTTATATACTCATATTCTTCTCGAGTCTATTCGAGTTTGTGTGTTATTGGGCGGCCGACTTTAGCACATGTAGCTTATTCTTGTGTATTTCTGTTCATTATGGATTGAGACATAGATGTTTATATTTACTGGATTATTTAGATAGTTACCAGTAGTTTACAGCTTATACGTATTCGAGTCGGACCAGAGTCTGGTCGAATGCGTAGCTGGCGTGTCGCGTACTCCTGGTCCTACGTATTTTGGGACTGGGGCATGACATTGCGCCCTTAAGCCCGAGTCCGAGTCTCTTTGGGGCTTATCTCCTATGAAAATAATTCTAAGAGCATGACAAAAAGCATAAATACTTTCATGAGGAGTTAATCCTTTTTTCCTAGGAAAATATCCCCACATGGCACCCATGTGCCCCACCACACCCCTTGTGCACACCTCAACTCATACAAAGTATTATATTGAGATACCCACTTGATGGTGTAGCCAACGTGGGACTATCTTTAATAGTTCAAAGGCAAAAACACCAAAAATCTCCCATATATCTCAATATATATGGGTTGAGTGTTTCCTACAGTGACTGCCCATCATGCATTAGGATAGATGTCGCTTCGACTTGAATCATCCCACATGGGTCGAACAACAGTATGATACAAGAATGAACTAAGCCTTGAATTCTGCACCATAGCTGCAATTCTTTCTACTCACATAATGACTTCAGTTGTGCTTCCGTTTTTACATTAAAGTCTCTGTGTACACCTGGTTTTGGCGTATGTATTTTGGACGTCTATAAGTTTTTTCTCGAGAGACGGCATCTCTCTCTTTCCATACACTCTAGATGAGTTCTTTTAAAGAGTCTTTGGCATGAAGCCTCAAGCTTCCTCGCGGTGCTACTCCGCTATGATATGGCCCAGAGCCGAGGCTAAACCTCATCGTGGTGGCATGCCACTGTAGCATGAGGTCCCAGCCTCTTTGTAGTGCCAATTACCCAGCATAAAGTCTTGTGCTTCCTTGCGGTGTTACGCCACTGTGACATAGCTCGCGTAGCGTAGGATTCACATATATTTACCTCTGTGGTGTCACACCACTGTAACGTGAGGACACCGGTCTCTTTGTAGTAATGCCTACACTCTCCATTCTACAGCATTAGGCTACCTGCCTATGTGCGGTGCTATCCCGTTGTGACATAACATGCGAAGCCGAGGCATTACCCTTACCGTGGAGCCTTTTGGTGGTGTTACCCACTGTAGCATGGAGACCTTACACTACTTTGTAGTGTTGCGATACCGTGCTTCCTGTTAAGCATACCAGACATTTAAAATGCCTGAGAACTCATTAAGGCATCTAAGCCATCCTCCCACAGGACTTGTTCTACACAAAAGAACAATTAGTAGACAACAGTGGTTCTGGGTCCGTAATCCCTCAATGTCTCAAAGGACTACCCACTGTTTCTGATATTCTCCCAGTCAATGGTCCTTCCTTAAACCAATAGTTAGATGCCTAGTAGATTTCTCTTTGAACTAATAATATAAAACTAAATGGTAGGATTGCAAAAATACAATATCAGAGGTCCTCCAAGCCCATATATGTTGTGTTCTTGACTATATGCGGTATTACGTCACTGTGACATGACCCAAAGCCGAGGTTCACTCCCTCGTGTGGTGTCACGCCACTATAACATGCAGTACTACCCTCCTTTATAGTTATTGGGATCAACTGGCTCTGGAGGCCTTATATGAATGGATCTGCCAGACTCTCCTGGCTCCGATCATCAAACACTGTAATGATCTACGCTAGCTGCGCTCATTCAGTATCTTGTACTGACCCTTGAGGCTTATCATGAACGAATTTACCAGATTTACCCGACTCCGATCATTAAAGCATTGTATGATCCACTCAATCTGCACTCATTCAGTGTCCTGTATTCTATCCAGGTAGTTCTCTTCAAACCATTGAAGAGATGAACATATGCCACTGTTGCAGCTTTTTGGTTTTCACAGCATGTCGGTATCACCCGAATCTGTGTACTAACCATAGGAAGATCATATGAGAGCTTCCAGAGCCATTCTGCTTTATATGCTGCAGCTTGATAGTGCAAAGAACTCTGAGAGTAAAGACTGTTGCTTCGACTTCCACGATATAGCAATACCACCCCTGGAGAAGTTACGTCCTCCTATGGATCTTTAACTCTTCTTTCCTAAGCACCAACTGGCTCACTGAAGTCTTACTTCATATCTGGATAACTGTTGTAGCACATGATATACTACTGAGTTTTTCTGAAAATTTTGACGACTCTCTTCACAACTTTCAGTGTTCAACACATATATTGCTTATAAACTGACTCAGCATCCCTATAACAAAAGCTATGCCAGGCCTGGTGGTATACGTAACTTGAATCATTCACCCGATGATGCTCAAGTATACCAACTTTCTGATACTTTTCCTTGGATTTGGCTTAATATTCATGTCACACCTGAGGAGTATCATCCTTGATACCCAAAGCGTGTGATCAATATTTTATGCTGAGAGTTTGTAACTAAGAAAGCCTACCTGGCATTCGGATTATCTTATATCCTCAGGATGACATCCGCAGTCCCATGTCCTGAGTTTGGACAAAAATGACATCTTTGTTAGTGACACTTCTGTGTCCACATCTGGGACTAACAAGTCGTCCATATATATACAAACGATGACTCCTCTATTATCAGCGAATTTTGTGTACACACACTTGTCCATCTCACTGATCCTGTGACAACTTTGACTAGATGACTTGTCAAACTCCTGCTACCACATCCTAAGAATTGCTTTAGACCATATCGAGATATCACCAACTCGCAGACTATCTTCAAACCTGAATGACAATAGTTTTGACTGTTGTCCGTGAATCTCTCATGTATGTCTTCATCCATATCTTATTATCTTTCCATCATCTGATAAATAATCAGCTTGTGAATATAAGCTATGACAATCATCATCCTGATCTATGACACCCTCATCGAGGTGCCAAAGAACTCAATCCCCTATTGTCTGAGAAAACCTTAGGCAGATAGCCTTGTCTTGAACTCAACTGTTCTGTCTGCTTTCATCTTCATCGACTTGAAGATCTGATAAGCATCTGATTGGTTTAGCTCCTTCAGAAATATTGACCAACACCCAAGTGTGGTTGGAGGTTATTGAGTCATACTCATTATTTATAGCCTCCCTCCAGAAGACAGCATCTTTGGTCTTCATCGCCTCATCATAGGTAAGCGGATCTGCTTCCACATGATAGGTGATAAAATCTTCTTCGAAGTCCTTCACTCTCCTCACTCGCTTAGACACCGGCTCTGCGAGTTCTGGTTCGATCATTGTCATTGGGATGACAACTTCTTCTTGGACTACATCTTCGTTGGAAGCTTCAGCCTCATGTGCACCCACACTATTTTCTGAAGTATCATCGATAATAATATTCTTGTGCCTTATAAATTTGTCTTTGAGGAGTTCTGTATCGTGAGATTCAATGATATGATTTAATTCAATATCAAGAAATCTTCGAGTATTACTCTTCTCAGCATCACCCTGAAAGATTATCTTCGTAGTCCTTGATTTCAGCTTCTGAGTCTTTAATTTTGAAAGCTTCACAGACGCCAAACACCCCTACACTTGAATGACGTATAAGTTGGGTCTGAATCTGAACTAGAGTTCTTGAGGAGTGACATCGAAAGTTGTGTATGGCACTCTGTTCAGAAGAAACGTAGCCGTCAGCACAACTTCTCCACAGAAGTAGTTTGGAATACCCGTAGTCAATAATATTGAGTTCATAATCTCTGTCAACGCCCCATTCTTCCTTCCAGATACCCCCACACTCGGATGCTGTTCAAGTTGGGTCTGACTCTGAACCATAGTTCCTAAGGAGTAACATCGGAAGTTGCGTATGGCACTCTGTTCAGAATGAACATAGCCGTCAGCGCAACTTCTCTCCAGAAGAAGTTTGGAAGACCTGTAGTTAACAGTATTGAGTTCATCATCTCTGTCAATGTCATGTTCTTCCTTTCAGCTACTAAATTTGATTGAGAAGAATACAGAACAGTTGTCTCATTGACAATTTTATTTTCTTTGCAGAATGATGCGAATTCAATAGACCTATACTCTCCATTTAGATCACTTATGAGTCTCTTGAGTTCTTGCCCCATTTAAAGTTCAGCCTCAACCCTGAACTTCTTAAACTTCTCGAATGCTTCATCTTTTAACTAGAGCAGATAGACGAACGCGTACTTTGAGTAGTCATCGTTGAAAGTAATGAAGTACTTCCTTTTGGCCTTTATGGAGAACTGCTTGAAGTCATAGATATCTGAGTGAACCAACTCCAGAAGATCTGTACTTCGATTTACTCGTTTAAACTATTTTTTGTGATCTTTGTCTGTGTACAGACCTTACACTTCCCCACCTCCTTACCCCCACATTTGGAGATAAACCCTAGACTAGACATCTGGCAGTACGAAGTGCATGTCCTATTCTGGAGTCCCACAACTCTTACAATGAGACTTTAGACACAAGCAAAAGCTCAAACATCTATTTAAAACTGAACGCCTTGTTTCAAAGTATGTCTCATGCCAAGATATTACCATCTGGCAAACGTGGATGTTCACCCTCAAGTCTGCAACAGACTTCCTAAGATCAGGTCCTTGGTAATCACTGGTACGTTGCTACACACTCCTTTAATTATAACTTCTCAAAGTTTAGAACCATTATCCCAATCTCTAGATCCTCTGCTTGATCCTTTCTTGCTGTCACGCCCTGATCTCCTGCAGGAATCGACCTTCCCCACTAGGCGCGAATCTCCGAGCCAGCAGGACGATCTTTTCCATCTGGACGTGGTATCGCACGAGCACAAGCTGCGTCCATGCAAGTCTATGATCCGAACAGGCAGTAAAATGACTAAGCCACAGAGTCACACAGATAGTCCAAATGCAGCGGAATAAGAAATAAACAGACGATTGGTAAAAAGTTCACAGAGTCGTCAATAGTGGAAGCATTGAATAACATAAGTATGAAAGTAAAATAAGCTCTTTATTGATAATCAAGAATTATTACAAGCGACACTAGGCCGAGATTACAAGTTGCTCAAGTCCCTCTCTCTCGAAACAATAAAAGTGTGCCAAGTGGCTACAATTGTGGAATGATACATAGGCGATGTTCAAATATTATGTCTTGTTTATGTGCTTTAGTTCCGGACACAACGCTCCAAGGCTCCAGAGCGAACTATACGCCTTAGCATATACGAAGGGGTTTCTGTACTGAACGAGGTTCTCCCGTACCCTACAAGCAATCTGGTGGGTTATCAGTACATAAATGCACTGGAGGGGAGGCTTCTCGCCCGCTCGATAAATCCAAACACGTTATATAGGTTTCGTGCACCATCTATTAAGTTATCTTTCTAGTCTTGCCTTAGGATCGGTTTCAGGGCATAATGAAAAGCCTAACTCGTGTGGCAGTGCACCGTACAATATAAGAGTAACACGGCGATACTTACCAACTTACCATTCGTCCTTCCCTGTCTAAGGAAAACCAAGTTAAACCAAGCACAAGTATATATATATATATATATATATATATATATATATATATATATATATATATATATATATATATATATATATATATATATTGAAATCTAAATCATATTGCATAAGCAAACACGAGTGTCACGAGCGAGGTTTTGTTTCAGGTGCACGAGTTACATAGATTATCCAGAAGTGTTGCAGATGATGTTCAAGTGTTCAAATATGTACAAGTGTCTTATACTCATATCCATTCAGATATTTCTGATTACTAGGAATGATGCAATGACTCACACGTGGATTACCGCTAAGTGAGGAAGACTTATCTATATGAACATAAGTCGCTGGCATAGCCATAAAGGACGAGTTATAATCATTGACGATGATGGTATGCAACGAAAGTACATGGTGCGCTACAAGCCATCCCGTCCAGCATATGAGACTATCAACCTTTAAGCAAGAATGGCATGGAGTGAGCGGAGATGCCATCCTTCTCGCACATAAAAGGCTACTGCGTAAGTTCCATTCGGATCGAATCGACACCGGTGCCTCGGAGACCGTCCGTGGAACGAGATTTCAAGAATCTCCCTTGTTACCAAGTTGTCCGTGACATGCAAGTCTTGGGTCTTCCAGATTCACAACATGACATAATAATCCTTGATTCTTGTTCTGAACGTGCGTTGCTCCACGAGCTATGATTCTTGCTTTACTTGACATAATTCTAGTTCAGAGTTCAACTTGACTTGATGCATTCTCCTGGTTCGAAAACTGCCTTGGCGACTTAACGGTCCCGGATACTTGCAGGTTCATATTGTACAGAAGGACTATTTGATAGTCTTCTGGCTAACTAGATGCATGCACGATATGGATAGTATTACTGGATCGCGATATATAATTATGTGACAAGCATTGAAATGAGGCAAACGAGTACAAGATTATAAAGTAAGCAGGCAAGCATGCATTTATATAAAATATGAGCATTTATGTTAGCATGGGTCTAAGGGGTAGTGCGAGGAGTGAAGCCGTACATGGACATATCGAGCAACATAGTCCTTAAGACGTGCAGTATAAACAAGTGAAGCAGTGCACTACGAAGGGTCCATAATAATCTACTCGAGGCATGGTGGGGTCTACTTGCATGAAGCTAAGGTAGGATGCGAGGGTCCATGTTATAAGCCAAGTTTCATTTTTATGTTCTAACACAAGCAATAAAATATGGGATTATTCCCTTAGCTAGGTGCGTTGTATTCTTTATTAGCATGCAAGGGGTGATTCACCTAGCGACTATCATGTATCGTCTATATTTTAAGTGTGCTGTCTAAGCAAAGACAAGTTTATCGTAGCCACCCACCTTAGCGATGATTTGCCTCGGTCGAGCGATACTCCGAGCTAGCCTTTGGAAGTCTAAGTCTGAACTACTGAAGGGCCAAGTCTGGAATCCTTTGCCTCAAGCAAGTCTTCTCGCTGAGAAAAGAGGGTTGGGTCATTGCACTTGTGCCGTTTGAATCAGTTATCCGCTTGAACGGAACAGTTCATTACATTATAAACCACTTAGAAAAAGTCTCATCCTCGAGACTTCCTGAGCGCAAACTGTTCTATTGCACTATCGAATCTATCTCAAGTATAACAATCGGTGTCGTGTGTGTGCTGGGTAGGTCTCATTGAATGACTCTATCATTCAATCCAAGCTCTGACTCGGTCTTAACTGCGCCTTAGCGCAGAACATATATCGCTTAACGTGTCACTCTCAAACTAAGCATTGTACTGCCGTCAAGCACGATCTATCCGATTTATCGACTAGCGTCCATGTCAAATCGTCCATATTGTTCGTGTCAAATGTAGCACATATTTACCGTTCCAAGTCTAACTCTAAGTCTTACTGTCCCAGTTCTATGGCTTGCTCAAAAATGCTCTAAAGTCGGTTACACAAGTTCTTTCACTTGGCATATGGTCGTCTGCCTAATTACTAGGTCTGCTCACAAGGTCATAGGCACAAGTTCAAGCACACGACTCATCGTATAAATTCATCGCACGATGCTCGTCCCAATTCCTAAGGTCAAACCATTATTCATTTGCACGGAATATTTTACCCAAGCTCGTTTCACTCAGATTTCTAAACATCGAGCACATATCATCCTATTCACATTAACATATTCGTTGCACATGATTCGAGTCTGTTCAGTCAAATCCATGATATATCTAAGATGCATGTCAAGCCTATCAATTTGTATAGTCTATCTCCACAAACATATGAAAGGATCTACCTATCCATTATATGTCTAGACCACTAAGTCAAGATTCAATTTCCAATCACCGATCTCAATCATAAACTCCAAGTCGTCCAGCAAGATTCATGTATCCGTTCACGAAACCATCTAGCGTGTCTTACTCCAGGTTCTAGACTATCTCATCCAGGAAATACTTTCGATTCTCAAACTTGTCTCATTGTATCGAACCACAAGTCAAGACGATCCTTTAATTGTCACGCTCCGGTCTCTCGTAAGTTCGATCATACTCGCTGGACGTGAGATCACCATGCCAATGCTCCCAATAGATAATCGTCCTAATAAGGACATGACGCATGTACGAGCATAGAGTTACGCTCTCACAAGACAAGAATGTCGAATGTTATGGTTATTATCGAAATAATCGAGACAGCTTATCATTACACTTCGTTTCATCCAAGTTATATATATATCCCCCAAGTCATATTCGTTCATGCCGTAATCATAATTTGTCTAGCCAATCATCAAACTTCAATGTTACCATTCGATAATTCTATAGTCTACTTCTGACATTCCTCAAATAACTAAGTTCAATACTCAAGCCAAAGTCTATCCACTTTTGATACGTTCTATTTTATCAAGTTCGTTTGGAATCAAAACTGAACATGTTTCCGTGAGTTCGATCATTCTCATCGGACATAAAATCACCATGCCAGCGCTCCAGTATGATAATTGTTCTCATCCGGGACTGATTTTGATGATTATCTTTTCGAACTAGATTCAAAATCGTTCTTCCAAACTCCAGATCGAATCCGTTATCGCTTACCTCTTTCATCAAACCACAATATTCCTTTACTTGTATTAATCCGTGCTATCTTTCAATTATTGATACCATGCCAAGTCTATTAATTTGAAACTACAATATCTATTTACGGGCTAACTTATATCGAGCAATATCCTACTCAAGTTTAATCCATTTGATTCAATTCGAAATTACTCGTACGATCCACCAAGTTTTCTTAACCAAGATATCGATTTTATTACTTTGAATTCCTACTCGATATAAGCCTTATCACTTATTCAAGACATTCTCAAATCGTTCAAACCAACTATCGCACGAGACCTATAAATTCATTTGAACATTTCCAAAATGATCCATACACCACTCAGAAATTGAGTCACCCAATTAAATCATCAATCGTGTTCGCATCACTAGCTAGCATATTCACCAAGTCGTTCCTTAGAATTCCTGCGCGATACCTATGCATCGCTACGATAAATCTTAGTCTCGTATATATATCATGTTGATAATCATCCAAGTAAACCATATCTGATTGTATCTGCCGACACAAAATACCGTCTGAGCTATTTCTCAAAATTCAAGCACGATCTCTATATTTTCCATAGCGATAATCTGGTAATATTTTTATTGATTCCCATTCTAAGTCTGACTTATCCTTATCTGAATGATATTCCAATCTCGCTTGCAAACTAGCTTGCACCAAAAAGGATCTTGGCACGCGATACTCAACACAACTTAGCCGAAAGGCTGTGTGCATAGCTAACCGTCCGAACGATATTCCATCTCCATATTAACTCGCTGGGTAATCATGTATAGGTATTTGGGTTCGCATATAACTTGTAAATTGTAGCACGAGTCTATTCCATAAATCCTAACACAGGTCGGAACAAGGGTCTTCGCATAACTATCCAGTACAAGTAATCATATCAATCACATACAACTTTTAAAATTATTTAGACTCATTGTATGGAATATCCCAACGGGTCAACGAGAGAGAGAGAGAGAGAGAGTATATGCACATAACCCACGAACGAGCTTTCAAAACTAAAAAAATTGATAAGAAGTCCAAAGACGTAAAGCCAATGCTCTGATACCAATATATCATGTCCCGATCTACCGCAGGAATCGGCCGTCCCTGCCAGGCGCGAATCTCTGAGACAGCGCTCCCGTGGGACGATCTTTCCCATCTAGACGTGATACCGCACGAGCACAAGATGAGCCCATGCAAGGCCATGATCTGAACATGCGGTAAAATAACTAAGCCACAGAGTCGCACAGATAGTCCGAATGCAGTGGAATAAGAAATAAACAAGCAATTGGTAACAAGTTCACAAAGTCGTCAATAGCGGAAGCATTGAATAATGCAAGTATGAAAGTAAAATAAGCTCTTTATTGATAATAAAAAATTATTACAAGCAGCGCTAGGCCTAGATTACAAGTCGCTCAAGTTCCTCTCTCTCGAAACAATAAAAGCGTGCTAAGTGACTACAATTTTGGAATGATACATATGCGATGTTCCAACATTATATCATGTATATGTACTTTAATTTTGGATGCAACGCTCCAAGTCTCCAGAGCAAACTCTACCCCTTAGCATGCACGAAGGGGTTTCCTCACCAAACGAGGTTCTCCCGTACCCTGCAAGCAATATATTGGGTTATTAGTACATGAATGCACTGGTGGGGAGGCTTCTCGTCCGCTCGACAAATCCAAACACGTTATATAGGTTCTGCGCACCATCTATTAAGTTATATTTTTAGTCTTGCCTTAGGATCAGTTTTATGGCATAATGAAAAGCCTAACTCGTGTGAAAGTGCGTCGTGTGATATAAGAGTAACACGGCGATACTTACCAACTTACCATCCGTCATTTCTTGTCCAAGAAAAACCAAGTTAAACCAACCACGAGTATATATATATATATATATATATATATATATATATATATATATATATATATATATATATATATATATATATATATAAAATCCAAATCATATTGCATAAGCAAACACGAGTGTCACGAGCGATGTTCTGTTTCAGATGCACGAGTTACACGGATTATCCAGAAGTATTGCAGAAGATGTTTAAGTGTTCAAATATGTACAAGTGTCTTATACTTATATCCGTTCAGGTGTTTCAGATTACTAGGTACGATGTAATAACTCGTACGCGGATTGCCGCTAAGTTAGGATGACTTATCTATATGAACAAAAGTCGATAGCATAGCCATAAATGACGAGTTATAGTCATTGACGAGGATGGTAATCAACCAAAGTACATGGTGCGCTAAAAGCCATCCCGTCTAGTACATGAGACTATCAGCCTTTGAGCAAGAATGGTGCAGCGTGAGCGGAGATGCCATCTTGCTTGCACATAAAAGGCTGCTGCTTGAGTTCCATCCGGATTGGCCCTGGTGCCCCGGAGACCATTCGTGGAACGAGATTTCGAGAATCTCCCTTGTTACCAAGTTGTCTGTGACATGTAAGTCTTGGGTCTTCCAGATTCACAACATGACATGATAATCCTTGATTCTTGTTCTGAACGAGCGTTGCTCTATGAGCTGTGATTCTTGCTTTACTTGATATGATTCTCATTCAGAGTTAAACTTGACTTGATGCATTCCCCTGGTTCAGAAACTACCTTGGCGACCTAACGGTCCCGGAAACCAGTAGGTTTATATTACACAGAATGACTATTTGATAGTCTTCTAGCTAACTAGATACATGCACGATATGGATAGTGTTACTGATTATGACATATAATTATATGACAAGCATTGAAACGAGACAAATGAGTATAAGATTACAATGTAAGTAGGCAAGCATGCATTTATATGAAACATGAGCATTTACGTTAGCACGGGTCTAAGGGGTAGTGCGAGGAGTGAAGCCGTATATGGACATATCGAGCGACATAGTCCTTAAGACGTGCAGTGTAAACAAGTGAAGCAGTGCACTATGAAGGGTCCATAATGATCTACTCGAGGCATAGCGGGGTCTACTTGTACGAAGATAAGGTAGCATGCGAGGGTCCATGCTATAAGCCAAGTTTTATTTTCGTGTTCTAACTCAAGCAATACAAGATGGGATTATTCTCTTAGTTAGGTGCATTGTATTCTTTATTAGCATGCAAGGGGTGATTCACCTAGTGACTATCATCTATCGTCCATATTTTAAGTGTGCTGGCTAAGCAAAGACAAGTTTATCGTAGCCACCCACCTTAGCGATGATTCGCCTCGGTCGAGCGATACTCCGAGCGAGCCTTTGGAAGTCTAAGTCTGAACTCCTGAAGGGGCAAGTCTGGAATCCTTTGCCTTAAGCAAGTCTTCTCGCTGAGAAGAGGGTCGGATCATTACACTTGCGCCGTTTGAATCAGTTATCCGCTTAAACGGAATAGGTCGTTACACTTGCCATCAAGACAATGCGTCAATCTATGTGCATAAGCCACTATGCGCCAATCCATGCGCATAAGCCTTCATGCGCATCCTGCATACGCAGAGACCATCATACGCATTGAGAAACTATGCGCCCAGCTCTGCCATGCATCAAGACGCAAAGACTTTCAATGCGCTGCCATGCGCCAAGTCTTGCAAAGCGTCAAGTCCTGTCATGTGCAAAGGTCTGCCCCTTGTGCGCATACTCTATAATCCTTGTTCATCGTGTAATCGTCCTTCCAACTGGAATATGCGTCCTTCAGTCGCTATCTCCTCCATCCTTAGAAATGATAGGTACTGACAACTCCCTTTCAACATTCGACAAATGACTCATTCCCTCATCCAAATGTTCGAAGTGAATTATGTCAATCTTCTCAAGTTTGTAAAAACTTGTGTCCAGAAGACTTGAACGAATGTTCTCCATCTTTATTCGGATCTTGCTTTGAGATTGTTAGTCCTGAGGCTTAACCAAAGATGGAAGAACGCGTGGTCGAGATCAGAGGTTTACACAAAAGTTTTCACTTTGACTATTCTTAATTTCCACGAAGAACTATATAAGGATTCTGATTACAACTTGCTCTCAAGATTACAAAAAAATTATAATTAACCAAACTTCTTGTTCTTTCTTGCAATCGCAGTTGCAGACGGACAGAACATAGTTACAGTAAAACAAAAACTACCTTCGTTCTTCCTTGCAAAATGCAGTTACAATCAGACAGAACGAACCAAGAAGAAAAAGGAGAAGAAGACAGAATAAAAAATTATTCTTACAGGGGCGGTGAAGACCACCGTTGCTCAAAGCAAGATTCGTCTTCTATCGACGATCTGCTCCCAGAAGCCAGCAAGTTCACAAGAGAACTTTTGGAACGCTCATAGTCACCTCTTTGTGTGACTCGAACAGACTCCTTTGGACTCATTTTTTTCAACTTTTTGGTCTGTCTTAAAAGGAGGCTAGAGGGATCGTTATATAGGGAAGGATGAAAGCCCATCCTCCTATTCTTTTTGATGTGAGACTAAAAATCCAATATACAAAATTGATATCCTACAATCGCAGTTCAATGCATAGCCCACTCAACGTCTGTTCAGCATCCGTTCATGCAACATGCGCATGCAACCCGAGCATAAAACGAGCGCACGAGCGCAACAACAACGCATAAGTGCCTTGCGATGATGTAAAGTGTAAAGTGTGCCACTTTGCGCCCTTGAGCCCGAGTTCGAGTTCGAGTTCGAGTCGCTAAGCCCAAAGGGGCTTAGCTCCTATGAAAATAATTCCAAGAGCATGACAAAAAGCATAAATGCTTTCATGAGGAGTTAATCCTTTTTTTCTCCTAGGAAAATACCCCCACATGGCACCCATGTGCCCCACCACACCCCATGTGCACACCTCAACTCATACAAAGTATTATATTGAGATACCTACTTGGTGGTGTAGCCAATGTGAGACTATCTTTACTAATCCAAAGGCAAAAACACCAACAATTTCTATATTTACAAAATAAATGAGACATGTTAAAAATTTCTATTAAAGCTAAAGGAGAAGTTGGATAATAAACTCCAGATAGAATACATGTAGCATTGTAAAATAATTCAAAAAATTCAAAAATAGAAGTAGCAATTAACTAATCGTTCTCAGTTACTTGATAATCAAAACTATGATTATCATTACAATAATGAGTAATAACATCTTTAAACTTAATGGAAGATTACAACATTAAATAAGTAGAATTCTATCTATGTGGTGCATCCTTAACAAATTGCTAAAAGTAACACCATATTGTATACATAAAATTTTAAAAGCTTGTTGTCTACTTAAAGAAAAGTTTAAACTATATAAACATGATATAAGATTTTCTAAATTTACTTGAAAATTCAAGATATTCTTGTACAATTAAATTAATAATATGACAAGCACATCTAACATGAAAACATCTACCTTCTAACATAGGCGTAAATTATGTTTTCAAAATATTAATAAAAGAAATGTTATTACTAGCATTATCAAAAGAAATCAAAATATTTTATTGTGAATATCATATTCACACACAAATTGTATTATAGAGCCGGTATGTAAAAATTCGAAAGGCCTTAGACAAATGATACATTTTGCAACATCCATCTTGGATCTATATAATGTGCCGTGATACAAATATAAGCATAGTTTTGCTTAGTAGTCCATATATCATTAATTAAAGCTAATTTACTAACATGCATAAAACTTTCTTTCAAAGCAGCCTTATCTTTTTGAAAAATTTTCAAAGCCTCTGCTATAGTAGTAGATCTAGAAACTTTAGTAAAATAAGGATTAAGGGTATTACTTGCATAATTATAATAGAAATCACTCTCACCAAATATAAATGGTTGTTCCTTACAAATCATATATCTTGCTAACTCAGTCTTGTTACGAATATCATAATAAGTAAAGTTACCTAAAGAAGATCCTTGACCACCGGTACTTAGCTATGTTTATGTAGCCTGCAGTGTGTCTTTGCCATAGCAACTTTCATAATATCTTTTTAAAGTGTCCGTGCCATCATTTTTTATATTTGTAAACCCGCTTACATTTCTTATATTTCGTAGCCTTAGATATTGGTTTTTGATCTTCTGGATCTAAAACCGGTGAATCATTACTATTAGTGACAAATATTTTTGTAAATAATTCCATAAAAAAGATTTTTTTCTATTGGCAAAATTTGTAGCCCTGACCATACTCCTAATTTCAGGAGGCGGCATTTGTGTCGGTGGCGCAGAATCAGGAATATGATTATTTAAAAAAATATTATTATAATAATCATAATTTTTAGAATGTTGGTTTGAACCTTTGTCCATCCATATTTAAAAAAATATTTTTTCAAAAAATTTTAGAGCTAAATTAATTACTTCTCTACCAAGAGAGAGAGCGAGAGAGAGAGGGGAAAAAAAAACTCAAATCAGGAAACAAAATATTCTGTAATATTAAAGTTACTTGTAAAGTCTGCTAGAAGTCTCCAAAAGAAATCACAAGAAAATGCGTTGAGAGGGAAGAAGTTAGATTCCAGTAATTGCTTTGCTTCTAAACTTTGTAATTGACTTACTTCTAAACTTTGTAAGAGGGAATACATTTTGTTGTGTTTATTTTTCATAAATTATGAACTATTTATAGAAATGTTTTGGGTCCAAATGACCCCAAATACCCTAAAAAAAGTTGTTAGAATGGATATTTTGGTCATTTTGCTAAAAATGACCAAAATATTTCTAAAACGGACAACAAACTGACACTAAAACGGGTCCAAAATACCCCCAACGGCTATATTGAAAATAAATAAATTAAAATCCAACCGAACCGGATCGGTCCAACCGAACCATCCGAATTCGGTACGGCCCGAACGGAGCAGACAATGGGCCGGGTCGTACCGGGCTTGCAGGTCGGATTCTCCGACCCAGTCCGGACCCGTGGAGGAGAGTGGGCCGGAGCGGGCCGGTCCGTTGATCCGGTCCGGGTTCCAGGCCGCCCACCCTTTAACAAACCTTGAGTTTCGGATTGGATAGTACCCGCAAACGGTCAAACCCGTCACCAGTGCTGTTCGGGTTTTACTTCACAATCCAATAAAACACCCCCAATTTCTTCTCCGTACACAACCAGCCGCCCCGCCCACGCCATCGCCCTCTTCGTCTTAAACATTTGAAGGTGATTTTCATTTCCCACAATAAACTTCCAACTTCCCCGACATTTTCATTCTCTAAGAAAAATAATAATTGCAGAGTTATAGATACTGAATGGACACTGTAATTTCGTATTTGTTAGGGGCCAAACAGTTCACAACATAGCACGAGAGCGTTCGGTACCCCTTTACGTATAACAAAAAGTAGCACATCCAAAATCCATAAAAAAGTTTTTATGTACAAATTCAAATTTGCACAGATGGCGAATTATGTTCCTGTGGTTCATTTTGCAGGACACGGTGTCGGGTGCGCCATGAAATCGTACCGTCTTTCGGAGCTCAGTCAGGACCAGGTTTCCGGCCTCCGGGTCCGGCCTCGAATCGACTTCACTTCCATTTTCGGCGTCGTAAGGATTAAATATAATATTCCGATAAAATAGCTACTTCTGAAACTTATTACCAAACTACAATAAACTCAAATTTCAAGTTTCAGAAGTGGTACTGTGCTTATGATGTTAGTTTCGCATGTTAGTGATGGATGTTGGACTGGAAATTAGGTGAAGCCGATTGTTGATGATGTGCAGAGCAGAGGCGACGCGGCAGTTGTAGAGTTGGTGCTTCTTCAGTGTGCTCTTTAATATATGTTATCGCTTTGTAGTGTGTAGTGTTAGTTTGGAACTTTTTGTTGATCGGCGGAAGACTCATGGGTCTTCTGCTTTGCAGTTACACATCGAAGTTTGACAAGGTTGTGCTCGACAATGTCATCGCGCTCGTATCTGAGCTTCAAGATCCCGAGGTATTCCATTATGCATAGAGAATCTGTTTTTAGATGTGCATGATTCTTGTATATGATTCTTTTGATGTACTTACATGTTAGTTTAGTTGTCATTGGTTGTAGTGTTGCATGGACTCAGATATGACAGGACATTGGATGGAGAACGTTGGCATGTGCGTGGCACATTTTAAGTTGTCATAGTGTACTTTGGGGTGTTTGTCGTGTCCATTATTATGTCCGACACGATGCAACATGGACACAATGCCGGTTTTGTTTGTAGTTCCGTTATTCCTAGATGTTTGGAATCTCATATGCTTGCATGCCATAACTTAGTTTATTGTAAGGTAAAAGGCGGACAAGTATAATCGTATAAAGAAGATGGGAATGTCAAATTGTTTTCTGTAAATTGTCACCTTAGCCTTTCTAGATGATTTGGAGTGGAAGAATGATATGACAGTGACAACTATGCTATTATGGTTTGAAATGAAAAACAAAAGAATTTGTATAATGTCATCAAAACTTTTAGTGTGATTGGTTAGGAAGGCCTGATAAATGGAAAACTAAATGGTTTGTAATACAAGTGTTAGAGTTATTTTATTTTGTTATTTATCATATGAGGGTATAATAGTAATTGTGGGTGTATTGCATATCAATATAAATAGACATGAGATGCAACCTAGGGTTTAAGGCCCTTGCAATCTCCTTTCTCATATTCTCTCTTCTCCTACTTTCCCTTCTCCTCTCCATCTCCAAACTTCACTTGGTATCAAAGCATATATTTGTAAGTACTGTACATCCCATCTACGATAGGGCCGATCGTCGTTCTGTTGTTCGTGGTCGTTCGTGGTTCGTTTATGAGATCTAGGGTTTTTACAGATCTCCGTTGGTTATTCGTCGTCGGTTGAGGTTCGTTGTGAGATTTAGGGTTTCAAAGATCTCGCCTTTCTGTTGCATCTGCAAGTATGGTGGGGACCGAATCTTCTAGCGAGATTAATAGTGGTGATGGTAGCGGAGGTGGTTCTCCTTTTACTGTTATTCATAATGATGAATTGGGAAAGTCGATTACAACGGTGAAACTCAATGGTGCAAACTACCTTGCCTGGTCCAAGTCTATCAAAGTGGTGTTAAGGGCTAAGAAGAAGTTGAAGTTTTTGACGGAAGAACCTCTGCCTGAAACTTCCGCTGAGTATGAAGATTGGATGAGTGCAGATGCATACGTTATGTCGTGGTTGTGGTATAGTATGGAACCACATATCGCTGCTAATGTTCAGTGGTGTGAATCAAGCAAACAGATTTGGGCATCTCTGGAAGAATTATATTCGCAGAAGCGAAATGTTGTCCGTATCTATGAGTTGTACGAGTTATTGTTCAATACAAAGCAAAATAGGAAACCTGTGAATGAATATCTGGCTTCAAAGAAGACTTTGTGGGAGGAACTGCTTCAATATCATCCTGTTACTACTGATTTGAAGGAAGCTCGCAGACAGAAGGAAGAGTTTCATGTTTCACTTATCCTAGCCGGCTTGGATCCTGCGCTCGAACCTTATAAAACTCAAATCCTTGCTGGAGAACAGTTACCTACGGTGGCATATATTTTCTCCCGTCTCAATCGTTCCTTTCTGGGACAGAGTTCTGTGGTGCCGAGTACTGACTCTTCTGCCCTAGTTTCTAGTGTTGTTGGTCGTGGTGGTGGACGTGGTAGTGGACGTGGCGGTAGAGATGGTGGTCGTAGTTTTGGTCGAGAAGGAGGCCGTGGTGGTAGAGACAATGGTCGTGGTGGTGGCCGCGGTGGTGGTGGTGGCCGTGGTCAACCACGAAAGTGTAACTATTGTGGAATGTTCGGTCATGTAGAAGACTACTTTTGGGACAAGTGGGGCAAACCAGAATATGCACATCAAGTGCATGCTAAAAATATGCAGTCCCAGGTCACCACTTCTGCTCCCAGAGATGATACTTCGGGTTTCAATCAGACTTCAACGTCCGATACCTCATCTCCATTTTAACAGATCCTCCAGAAGTTGAACGCGCTTGCTAGTACCACCTCCCAACCTACTGCAACCATGACACATATAGGTAATCCTGCTTTTGTGGCAACCCAGTCACCATCCACCTCTTGGGTCATCGACTCAGGAGCAAACTCTCACATGTCTGGTATAACATCTATCTTTCATAATTGTAGTTCCATGAAACATAATATTATCTTGACTGATGGGTCTACTCGTCCTGTGCTTGGAAAATGTGTCATTCACCCTACTCAATCACTATCATTATTTGATTCATTATATGTGCCTAATTTTTCATTTAATTTGTTATCTGTGAGCCAGTTAACCAAATCTCTTCAATGTTCTGTGACATTTTCTTCCAATTCGTGTATTTTTCAGGACCTCAGGACGAAGAAGATGATTGGTTCGGGGCATGAAAAAGATGGACTGTACTACTTGGATCTACCTGGAAAAGCCTTCACTTCTGTTTCTACTTCTCCGTTGCAGTGACATTATCGTTTGGGACATCCGTCTTTGGCTAAGTTGCGTCAAGTTGTTCCTAGTTTGAGTCATGTTTTTAGTCTTGAATGTGAGGCTTGTCAGTTAGGCAAGCATCACCGTAGTTCCTTTCCTCGTCGTAGTGAGAGTCGTCAATTAGAGTCTTTTGATCTTGTTCATTCTGATATTTGGGGTCCGTCTAGAGTCAAAAGTCCGAAAGGATTTCAGTATTTTGTTATTTTTATTGATGATTATTCCAGAATGACTTGGTGTTATTTAATGAAAGAAAGATCTGAGTTTCCAAATGTGTTATCTCTTTTATAATGAAGTCTATGTTCAGTTTAATAAACGTATCAAAATTTTGCGTTCTGATAATGCTTTGGAGTATACTCAATCTTCTGTGAACAGTTTCTGTGTTGATCGTGGTATGATTCATCAAACCAGTTGTGTCCACACCTCTCAACAAAATGGTATAGCCGATCGCAAACATCGACACATTTTAGATGTGGCTCGAACTCTCATGTTCAATATGCATGTCCCTAAACAGTATTGGGCAGATGCCGTTCTTACTGCATGTTATCTTATTAATCGCATGCCATCATCTGTATTGAATAACAAAGTTCCATTTACCATATTACATACAGATGTCGCACCCTTTTCCTTATCTCCTCGAGTGTTTGGCTGTGTCGCTTTTATTCATAACTTGGAACCTAATCGAGATAAGTTGGCTCATAGATCTCTGAAGTGTGTCTTTCTTGGTTATCCCCGTACTAAAAAAGGTTATCGTTGTTACAGTCCACAGTCACGCAAATATTATGTCAGTGCAGATGTTACATTCTTTGAGTCTACCCATTTCTTTCCTTCAGGAGACCGTTGTATTCCTTTTACAACAGATTTGATATCTTCCATACCACTTCCGGTCATTTCTGAATCAATTTCTGTCTCCATTCCCCATTTACAGGTTTATCAGAGATCCAAGGACAGGCCAGTGATTTTGCAAAATTCAGCCTTCAACCAATCATCTTCCGTGCATGAGGTTTCTGCTCCCATCACCACAGATCCAGATGATCTTCCTATTGCTCTCAGAAAAAGACAACGCCTTTGTACCACAAAGAATAAGCATCCAATTTCTAACTATGTTTCATTACACCGTGCTTCATCATCTTTTCATGCATTTGTTGTTTCATTGTCTTCTACTTTTATTCCCAAAACTTACAAGCAGGCTATGTCATCTTCTGGTTGAAAAAGTGCAATGGATGAGGAGATGTATGCTTTACATCAAAATCAGACTTGGGAGCTTACATCACTTCCTGTTGGAAAACAAATAGTGGGTTGTAGATGGGTGTACACTGTTAAGTATCACCCTGATGGTTCTGTTGAGCGCCTCAAGGCACGGTTGGTTGCCAAAGGGTATACTCAGACATATGGCATGGATTATATGGAGACTTTCTCTCCAGTGGCTCGGCTGAATTCAGTTCGAATTCTTATTTCTGTGGCGGTTAATCACCAATGGCCTATATATCAGCTGGACATAAAGAATGCTTTCTTGCATGGTGACTTACATGAGGAGGTTTATATGGATCAACCACCAGGATATGTTGTAGCAGAAAATAAAAGACTTGTATGTCGATTGAAGAAAACATTATATGGACTGAAACAGTCACCTCGTGCTTGGTTTGACAAGTTCAGTTCAGTTCTCATTCAGTATAGCTTTCGGCGTACCATATCAGATCATTCAGTATTTTGCCATTCTTCCTCAGCAGGTATTATCGTGTTGATTGTTTATGTTGATGATATCATTATATCTGGGAGTGATCATGCTGGAATTGTGGACTTGAAGGCCTACCTTAGTCGTCAGTTTTATACTAAGGATTTGGGTTTTCTTCGATATTTTCTTGGAATCGAGGTTGCTCGATCTAAGAAAGGTGTGTATCTGGCACAACGCAAGTATGTTCTAGACTTGCTCTCCGAGACTGGGATGTTAGAGTGTCGGCCAGTTGAGACTCCTATGGATTATCATGACAAGCTTGATGCTGACAGGGGAGAGTTATTTGAGGATGTTGAATATTATAGACGTTTGGTTGGCAAACTTATATATCTTACTGTTACTCGACCAGACATCACATATGCAGTTGGAGTAGTTAGTCAGTTTATGCATGCCCCTCGGCAACCACATTGAGAGGCTATCTCTCGCATTCTTCGATACTTGAAGGGTGCACCTGGAAAGGGTTTGTTGTACAAACCTTCCCAGTTGTTTATGGTGACTGGATTCAGTGATGCTGATTGGGCAGGCAGTCGCAGTGATAGGAGGTCTACTTCTGGCTATTGTACGTTTGTGGGTGGCAATCTTGTCACGTGGCGTAGTAAGAAGCAGAATGTTGTGGCTCGTTCTAGTGCAGAGGCCGAGTACCGTGCGATGGCTCATACAGCTTCTGAGATGATGTGGGTGCAGTCTCTTCTTCATGAAATGGGAATCATGATTCCTATTCCGATGGAGATGTATTGTGATAATCAGTCGGCAATGTTTATCGCAAGTAATCCGGTGTTTCATGAGCGCACGATGCATATCGAGGTGGATTGTCATTTTGTTCGTGATTTGTTGCTGAAGAAACAGATTGTCACTCCTTATGTTCGGTCAGAGGATCAATTAGGTGATATCCTCACCAAACCACTTGCTCGTGGTCAATTTTCTGATTTATGTAGCAAGCTGGGCATGTCTGATCTATATGCTCCTGCTTGAGGGAGGGTGTTAGAGTTATTTTATTTATTTATTTATCATATGAGGGTATAATAGTAATTGTGGGTGTATTGCATATCAATATAAATAGACATGAGATGCAACCTAGGGTTTAAGGCCCTTGCAATCTCCTTTCTCATATTCTCTCTTCTCCTACTTTCCCTTCTCCTCTCCATCTCCAAACTTCACTATAAATAATATATATTCCATTGCAGTCAGGAAGTAAGTGACATATTATAATATGCAGGTGAACTGTTGAAGGATGTGGATGAATTTAATACTTGTATATTTGTCGAGAAAGATGAAAATGCTACCTCAAACAAATAGGGGAACACAACCCCAAAGAGGGGAAGACACTGTTATTACTGCAAAGTTCAGAGTCACCATGGGACATATAATATATACAAGTAAGAGCATTTACATCAAAATCAACAATAGGTATAACTATTAGGAGAACTGAATTTGAGTATTTGAAGAAACTTAACTAATCTCTCATAGAAGGTGGCAAAGAAGCCCCCAAGAACATGTTCTACAGTGGGGCTTTTGGTGTACCTGCTTGTAAAATGTTAGGGACATCTATTTATTTGCCATGAAATATTTGATCTAGAGCTTTAATGCTTAAGAATGTTGAGTTTCCTCCACAATAGCATGATGTCTTCAGGCCTCGTAGTCATGTAAGCTATAGTGATTTATTGACACGAGTATGACATGATCAGACATGCAACACGTATTCGGCACCTATTTTGGTGAGTGCAACTGTATTTCAGAGTGTCCATGTTGTGTCCAATACCTGCCCAACATGACATGGATTTTTGGAGTGTCCATGTTTCCTGTGTTAGCAGAGATGTATAATTGATCTATTAAGAATGTGAGTATCCTATGTGAATGAAGAGTTAGTATTGTTTTGGACAAAAGTAAAAGAATATATAGCATTCAAATAAATGAAAACCCACATCTGAGCATATTACTGCCTATAAATGTAAGCTGTGACATTTGTCACTCACCGCCATACTTTCTCTGTGCTTGAGATTAAAGGCGAAAGTTCTCTCCTTAGCACACCATGTTCATTTAAACCTTCGAAGTCGGGGTGAATATCTTATATCTTGACCTTCCCCAGGCCCTACCTTCCCCAGACCCTGCATAAATGGAAGGCTCGTGGCATAAGGATGCCCTTTTTTAACTTGCAGGAAATGGAAGCAATATTTTTTGCTAAAAAAATTCTTCCATGTTTTGTAGTTCCAACATTGAAGAAGTGACGAAATAAAGAAAGAGGAGATTCTGTGTTTAGTTCTGACCTCATGCTTGAGATTTATTTATTGATGAAACCTGCATGTGGGAGTGGAACTTATCCATGAGATCAAACTCAAGTTTCATCATATTGAGTTTCACCATTTCCAATGACAGTGGCTTTCATCATCATTTGCTTTTGCTGTGCCTTATCATTCAATTGATCACTTTTTTTGATCAAAGGAAATTTTAGGTCTCTCCTATGATACCTCTAATTCATGTTAGAGAGGGGATGGCCCATAGAAGAGCTGGATGGAAAATTATAGAGGAAATTCATGTTGCCAACCCCAAAATTTTGTTGTTATCCTCATTACCTCATCTACATTGTGGCTTTAGATACTAAGCCAAGACAAGGAAGATGGTGAGTGGTATTAAGCTATTGAAGAATGGATCCTCGTGTGAAATAGTAAAGAAGTGACATAGAGATAGAGGTTTTCTCATCGTTTTGTTTTCCCTTTGGAAGCGCGGATGATTATGTTGAAGGTGACAACAATAATCTTGCAGTGGCATGACAGGAGGGATCAACTGTTGTAGGGGCAGTATGTTAATCTTTGGAATTAGGTGAAACGATGATAGTTGCAACGAGTGTATGTGGCGTTGGAGGAAGAAATTGTGGTGGCAGGTAATGATAACAACTACGGACTCTCGTGTTATCATAGTAATGAAGACAGGGGAAGTGGAAAATGGTTACATCAGGCATTGCATATGATCCTAGTCTAGATGCAAGGGCAATGGTTGTAGAAGGGACACATGAGAAGGAAAGTGGAAGAGAAGGGTCGAATTTGTCAGGGTCATAAGGAATAGGAGATTTTTTTTTAAGAGTTGAAGTTGGCAAATAGTTCTCAAAGTTCGCAAAACGTGACGACTCCCATGAGTTATTTGTGAACCACTGACTTTGCAAGCTATGCAGGTTATCTACTCACGAAGGTTTTGAAAAATTCGTAAATATTATGACTACAATGATGGCAAGTTATCTCCACATAAAGGACCGCGAGTGAAAATTATCTAGTACTTTTCAATATTGCCATGTCATTGACATTTTATTTATGATAGTTTCCTGAATAGAGCTGAAGAAAATTGAAGATGATTTAAATTGAACCAAGATGTTGGAAGCAAGAAAGCAGAGGTATTCGTATGGAGCTAGATTTTGATGTGGCTGCTACATCCTGTCTCTCGATCTGCCTACTGCTGCAGGGTGCATGGTATATACAGAGGAAATTGAAGAACTTTTGATAAAGACATCTTTTGTGGAGAACTTTGGGCATGCCATTCTTTTTATGTTTCCTTTTGGCATGCATCTTTAATCTACTTGAAGACTGCATGCATGCAAGGAATAAGGGAGTTGTCTCTAGTTTTATTATGTTACTCGTATTTCTGATGTTTGCTTGAATGTCAAGTAGGAATTATTCCTTTTGACTTATAGCGTTCTTGATGTCCCAGCATCACCGCCAACAATCTTCTTAAGAAGAAAAAAGCACGTTTTGTTATGTAGTATATAAGTGATAGTATTGACATTAATTTTTTCTAGGCAACAATTTCTCCACCTCTTTGACATTAGCTTGGCCTTTACGTTTATTTGTCCATGTCATATCTGGTCCTGAAAACCCAAAGTCAATCAACCCACAATTATGTATACAATCATGAAACTTCACACCTACGATGGGAGGGTTGTCTCCAGCCTTTTTCACATTTTCAGAAGTGATATCATTCATATCACGAGCAAGAAGCCAAGGAATGCATATAACTGAGCGAAGGCCATTTTTTAGTTAGAAGTCTATTATTGCCTCTCTGATGCATATTATTCACAACTTCAAGCACAATTTTCTTTTCTTTTGGTTTTCTCAAGTATGGACTTATGACTACTTACAAGTTATTCTCACAATGAAGTGACTATTGACCAAACACTATTTATAACTGGCCTTTCCTGCTGATTTTCAACTGAACTTGACATGTCTGCATGCATGAATGAATTGCGTTACAATCTGTTAACAAAGAAGTGTTCGATGTGCAGCTAGATCCAGCTGTGAAAGAAGCATTTGATGTGGCCTATGACAATATTTATGCATTTCATGTTTCACAAAGGTTTTCTGAGAAGACTACCGAGAACATGAGAGTAAGAAACTCTAACATATGTAGTTATCTTGTTTTGTAGCATTTATAGTGATCTTTCTCCTAAATTTTTTCAAATTTGCATAGGGTGTCAGGTGCAAAAGAATTGCAAGGTGCATTTCCTCTGTGGGTTTATATGTTCCAGGGGGCACTGCGGTCTTGCCTTCAACTGCTTTAATGCTTTCAGTGGTATGATTGGCTATGTGCAGATTGCTCAAATGGTTCATCCATCTATTACTTATTGATGTCTTCAAATAAACTGACAACGTCGAGATATTATCTATGCCAGCCTGCTCAGATCGCAGGGTGCAGGACCGTTGTTCTTGCAACTCCTCCAAGTAGTGATGGAAGTATATGCAAGGTAAACTTCTTCTAGAATGAGGTGTTAATACTACTTGATATCCTCTTAATAATTGTTTATTGTAGGAGGTGCTCTATTGTGCCAAGAAAGCTGGTGTTACCCATATATTAAAAGCTGGAGGAGCTCAGGTAGAAGATCTGTAAAGCTTGTCTCATTACATCACTGTTTCTTCTTCAAGTCAGCAGCTCTAACTCTGCTTTTATAAGCAGGCAATTGCAGCCATGGCTTGGGGGACTGCATCTTGTCCAAAGGTACTTATACTGATATGTTCATGGAGATGGACATGCTTTTATCCTTGCATTCAGTAGGTTTTTCTGACTATTGATGGTAGATTGCTATTAGTTGCAGCCTGTTGTTATGGTATTACCTTTATCTTTAACGTATTTTTACCATAGTTTGTAGTATCGGCCGATAATGATACAATACAGCCGATACTGATACAGTTTGACATGCCCCGATCCGATACCGACCGATACCTATTCTCACTGATATTGATCGATATGGATGTTGGGTATCTCTTTCCGAGTCAATTCGAGTCAATTCGGCAGAGAAAATTGAATAAAAAAGACCAATCAACAAGGGTATAAAGGTATAGTAAGTATAAAGGTATAGTAAGGTTGTAAAAGTATGTAAATGAAGAAAACTTATTTATCGTAGGTAAACTAATCAGCAAGATGTGACTATTATTTCTTTCAATTTCAAAATTACTAACAAACAACACAAAAATACTTTAAATTATATATATATATATATATATATATATAATAATAATAATAATAATAATAATATTTTGATAACTATTTTTTTCGATACCAAAACATTCGATACTCCAATCCAAAACCGCCTATTCTGCTGATCCCAATACTCATAGGAAGGGTTCGATACCAATTCCAATACCGATACTGCGAACCTTGGTTTTTTACATATCATGCTTTGAGGTCTCTCGGTAAGGATGGCCAATCAGACCTTTAGGTGAATTTGAATTTTATGAGATAGGAAGGGAAATGGTTGTATGTTGAGTTAACGTTGCCCCGACTTTCTGTACTTTTATGACTGACCACTTGGGGAAGCTCTCACCTCTTCTTTCCTCCAATCTATTCCGCCTAACTTTAGATTATTCCGTACCGGGAAGAGGGGAGCATCATTTAACTAGAGACCCAAGTGTTAAGAAGTGTAAGAGTTGGCTTTACAGATATTTACTAATTCCCAGAATATAAGAACTGTTGATACATGAGAAGTAGATGTGTATTTATATATTACTCATGATGTATCTTATTAATTGAATGCGGATAAGAGGAGATATACAACTCCAAGGATTTTGTGGCAATTTGTTGAATAATCGATACATTAATCAAACTGAAGTGTTATTATGACAAAATGCAGGTTGATAAAATTTTTGGGCCAGGAAATCAATATGTTACAGCTGCAAAAATGATTCTTATGTTAAATGATAAATCTCACTTTAAAGCCTTCATATCTTTATCTATTGCAAGTTACTGGCTCTTATTGCATTAATTATTCTCCCTCTCCAAGTTCATTTGCTCTACTACTACCTTCCTGCAGAACAGCGAAGCCATGATTTCCATAGACATGCCTGCTGGCCCATCGGAGGTTTTAGTCATTGCTGACAAACATGCCAACCCAATCCATGTAGCTTCAGATCTACTCTCTCAGGTATCTAATTTTGTCCTTGTTATGGTATATGGTAAAAATTCTTATTGTGTGCACAGAAGGAGGTGATCGCCGGAATTCTTCATACAGTATCGTCGATTTGGGTTTAAGTGTATTGGAAGTTATGGAATTTGATCCTTATTTATTTCTAATTGTTAGAACAATCTAAATATATGACCCTCACAACAATCCTAGAGTTTTGGTGTATTGGCAGGAATTTTTACATTTTTACATGGTATCAGAGCAAACCATGTTCAATCTCTTGCACACATTTTAAGTGCTTTTTATATAAAAAATATTCCACTGCTCGAATCCAGATCTCTGCCCAAAATGAGCCTTTGGCCTATGGGGGCGTGTTAAATTAATATAAATATATAACACCAATCCTCATTACAACTTTAGAATTTCGGTGCAATGGTATGGACTTTTATAGTAACACTAATCCATAAATATATGGCTCGCTACTCTCCTCATGAACATCTGTAGTGTTTTTTTTTTTCCACTTTTCTTTTTCGCTCATGAATGAATTTATTGTATGGTAATATTCTTCTACATTAGAATTTGATTTTTTTCTTTTCTTTTCATATAAATCCAATTTCACCAAGCATTTATTTTTATCCATGCGACACAGGTTGACCCTATTTCCAAATTTTCCGGTACTAATAGAGACTACGGGTACGGGAGAAATTGTACCGAAAACACCTGAGGGAAGTCAAACCATTTCCTTACAGGCTATGTATGCTTCACAGACATGAAAATGACACGACTGAATACGGATATGGCAACACAGATACAGCACTGAGTTTGGCATGTCCTAGTGTGTCTTGGAGTGTGGGCGTCGTATCCAATATGTGTCTGACATGATACTTCATGGTACTGATTTTGAAGTGTTCGTGCTTCCTAATGCACTTGCCTAACATAAGAAAGTCCCTCAAGAAAAGAAGATCAAATTTCCTTTGTTGTTCAAGTTTCATTAGCTGAACATCATTTCTTGTTACTTCTAAGTTTAAAGAAAGGGATTCCTGAGGCCTTTAACAATCTCCTTTCAAAATTTTACCGAATGATATTTCTTTCCCGTGCTTCAAATAGTCATATCTGTAGTGTTTTTTTCTCTCCATTTTTTCTTTTTCACTCAAGAATGAATTTATTGTATGGTAATATTCCTCTACATTAGAATTTTTTTTTTTTTTCTTTTCATATAAATCCAATTCCACCAAGCATTTATTTTTATCCATGCGACACAGGTTGTCCCTATTTTGAAAATTTCCGGTACTAATAGAGACTACTGGTGCGAGAGAAATTGTACCGTCCGAGGGAAGTCAAACCATTTCCTTACAGGCTATGTATGCTGCACAGACATGAAAATGACACGACCGAATACGGATATGGCAACACAGACACGGCACTAAGTTCGGCATATCCTAATGTGTCTTGGAGTGTGCGCGTCATGTCCAAATATGTGTCTGACACTATACTTCATGGTACTGATTTTGAAGTGTTCGTGCTTCCTAATGCACTTGCCTAACATAAGCAAGTCCCTCAAGAAAAGAAGATCAAATTTCTTTTGTTGTTCAAGTTTCATTAGCTGAACATCATTTCTTGTTACTTAGTTTAAAGAAAGGGGTTCCAGAGGCCTTGAACAGTCTCCATTCAAAATATTACCGAATGGTATTTCTTTCCCATACTTCAAATACTCTGCATTATTCTCATCCATCCTTATAAAGTTAACTCTTCGAAAGATTCATAAATTGTCCTCAATGTTGGCATCATATCTCATTTAAAGTTCTTTTTAAACTCAAAAGGCTATCATAAAATTTGTTTCTATACAAAATGTACTCTCTCCCGGCGTCTCTACTTCGAACTATGAATGGTTGCACTTAGACCTTAGCTACTGAATGTTCTGGTCTTTCTTGCTCTTTGATGAGAAGAAAAAGAAGGTTTCTAATGTCTCTTCTATTGATGTTTCAGGCAGAACATGGCCCTGATAGTCAAGTGGTTCTTGTCATTGCTGGAGATGATGTGGATTTTGCTGCCATTGAGACTGAAATTAGCAAACAATGTGCAAGTCTTCCCAGAGGACATTTTGCTTCAAAAGCATTAGGCCACAGTTTCACCGTATTTGCTAGGGATATGGTTGAGGTGTGTTTCATCGTGTTTGCTAGGGATATGGTTGATTCTGTACTCTCTTACTTTTTACAAGCCTTCTTGAGTCTAGGTTAGGCTTGACTAACTCCATATTTTCTTTTCAGGCCATCTCTTTCTCAAATTTGTATGCTCCAGAGCATCTGATAATTAATGTTCAAGATGCAGAGAAATGGGAGGGTCTCATTGAGAATGCAGGTGAGTTTCCATATGTGTAGCAGTCGATATCCTGATTCATTTTCCCTCTATTTTTTGTTTTAAATCTATTTGGGGTATCAAGGCCTCCTAGAGTTGTTGAGTGCCGGCATCCTGTGGGTTTCCTAGAGTTGGAAGATGGAGGTCGTAGAATCTTGAGCTGGTATACCTCGAGCTACTACCCTCCTTTCATCTCTCCTTCCCTTTGACTCTTCCCCTTTCTCCCTCGTTCTCAAGATATGGAGCTGTTCCTCCCCCTCCATCAGATCCAGCGAGCACATCTATGATCAATCCATGCGTACGAATCTGACGCACGTGTGGGCACTTGCACTGGAATCCAGCACTGGCTGGGCAGCTGCGCGGACAAAATACGGCCACTTCTGTGTGTCTGATTGGATCCGACGTCGTTCTCAACGCTCTATCTAATTCCAATGCCTTGGCTAGCAGTCCGGCGAGGCAACCGACCCATACATGTAGTTCAATTTGATAAAGAAGCGGCTGATCCATCTTTATCCTTTTCCTTGCTCTCTGATTCTCTACAGATGACTGACTATATACATGTCTTTGATAGAAAGCAAATTACAAGGTGAGAAATTTGTCATTACAAGCAACACGCAAGAAGCCTCCTCTATAGCACTCCAGTGCCAGTGTCCTCAAAGTGCACCCGCCTTAGATGTCGGAAGTGCAGCTGCATGCATATTCAGTACCAGAATGAGCACCTGCTGCTAATCCGTCAATTTCATGGAGCATGCCTGCTCAGGCGGCCCAAGAGCTGCGTGTGTGATTCTTACGCATTGTTGTGCACACGCTAGTGCGGAGGGAAACTCAAGGGAATCGGTTCTCTCTCCGACTCTTCGGAGGTAATCCGTCTGCTTTTGGGTTGTGTGACGACTTTGGGTTGTGTGACGACGAGAGTCAAGGGCTTTCGGTTTAGGCTGTTTGGCTCGTGCGAATACAGGGCCAATGGTTGTTGGTTTTGGATTTTAGAGATGTGTGGTGACGTTCAAAGGGGATTGGGGAAAAACTTTGATACAACCGGCCGTGCCGGTGTATGACAAGTGCCCTCCCTCCCCCTCTTGTTTCGTAAAACGTGTAATGTAAACTTTTAAAAGGGGCACACTTGTCATACACCGGCTGTATCAAAGTTTTTCCAAAGGGATTGCTAGATTCGGGGTACCTAATTCTAAATTTAGAAGATTTAAGGTACCTATGTCAGAAAAGCCCAAGCTAAAAACAAGAACATAAACTCCAAAACGACTATAACGGATAATCTTGTTAGCGCGTCACAACTTGCTACAACTAGAAACAGTCAAACTCAACATCTTGAAGTATCTTTCGTTATTGGAAACCTCTACCCAAAAGTCCAGCTTAGGACCATTAAGAAGAAGAGAAATTGCATCCGATTGAGCCTCGATCACGGTGTCTGAGTATTTGTCAAATCTTGATCCTTTATTGGATCATCTAATTATTTCAGCTTTGATGTAATCCATTTGCATTCATTAAAACGAATCATATAACACCTCTTATGTCAAAGAAATAACAAGTAAATCCATGATCAATCAATCCATGCAAATAGAACCAATAAGGTGAATCACACCCTACCAATCTAAAATTTACCATTATTTGACATCCTTGTTATTTTGTTAGTTGAACAAGTCATCCACACCGACTCAATTTTTCCTAGGTGATGTGGTCCTCACCGATTCGTCACCTTTCCAAATCCATTGTTTAGTTGATAAAATGGCTTTCATGGTGGGTTATTTTTTTTCTCATTTTCTTTTGCTCGTGTCTTATTCTCGATTTCCATCTTGGGGATGAAGGAAATTAGAGCAACCTATTAGGAGTTGATGATTGTTGGTTATGGTATAGCTATCTTGATTTTTAGGGAATTTTTAGAAATGATCGTGGATTTGACTGACAAGTACCTCCGGGATAAATATTCGACTAGGGACCGTGACACTTAAGTCTTTAGAGGAAGTTCTCCATGGTGTTATTTGATGATGGGAATGAGAAAGTGATAAATCAGTGAGTGACCATATCAATTAGAGGTGATGAATTGGTAGAGACTGCGTCACGTTGAAGACATGTTCGACTAACATAATGGCATGGGTGCCTAGTAATTGTAAGTTTTGGATTGAGGGTGTCCATGCACCTACTTGGTTCTATTTGCAGGGATTGATAATGGATTCCCTTGTTTTTTTTTTGACATAAGATATGTGACATGTGAATGGTTCACATCAAATGCTGAAACAATTTGGAGTTTTGCTATGTCGGCCTGTTTGGTTCACTGAAGTGCAGTTCACCGAAGTCGGAAAGTGCAAAGTCAGGAAAATGCATCCGCATGCGTTCGCTAGTTTTTCGAGTTGCAAAAAGGTGTTTGGTTGGGTTAATTTTTGTTCCTTGGAAGTGTTGTTGTAATTAGTTCTCGTGTTTGGTTGTAAAGGAGAAGTGGACTTGGAAGTGGTGATGTGGGCGATTTCTTTGTTTGATTGAAAAGTGAAAGCTTGTTGGGAAGTGGTGTGGTCACCCTATTTGGCAAGTTGTATGTTTACCACCCAAACTAGGATGAACACAAACAACTACTAAAATTGAACACATTTAAATCAAACAAAACAAAATTGGATGTTACAAATCAAAATTTAATTTGTACTCAAAATTGAACAAAATGTACTACAACATTACAAAAGAATACAACACATGCTCAATACTTACAAAATTTACACATAAAATTAGACCAAATACTAATATGACACAATGGAATATACTGGAGCATGTAATAGACTGAAATTGAAGACTTTGAAGTAGCTCTCCGTTTGGAATTAAACCACTCCGGAGTATATGTTCCTAGGAAAAAAGAATTTGAAATCATAAATCACAATAATGCCAAATTTGTTTAAAAAAAATAAAGTTCCAAAAATAGGCTCAGATCATATTCCCATGAAGGCATGAATACAGGACAAATTAGGGCTCCGAGATTTGCGCTATATCATCATAAATTTTTTTTAGAGCTGAGATACTTCAAGAACTATTTCCAAACCAAATATGTTCATAAAAAAACTCCCCCCATACCAAAAAAAGAAGTCATCGTAGAGTATCATAACCATCAAAAAAATTGTCTGAATTGTTAAAATTTATGCCATCTCACATCAAAAGTTTTCTCGTCATAGCCCGTTCACTTGCAACCACCACTAAATAGCCTCCACATTATATAGTGTTCGCCATCCCAACCATTTTCACTTTGTCTATGCAGACAATTTGCCTTGCAAGCTATTCATAAGCATAAACACCAATTCTGATGAAGTTGGCACACCCACAAAATTTTCACAGCCAACTAATGGAGTTGCCACACCTAGAAAATAGGAAACATAAGCAATAATATGAAGAAAAGCAAATACAGACAAACTTATCAAGAACTGCAGAGAAAACCCAATGGTAGAGAAAGAACAGAGGGTGCTTAAAAAACAGAAACAAAGAACATAATATAAAGAGAACATAAACCAACGCTAGAGAAACTAATGCTAGGCATCAGAATCAAATAGAGACACATGACTATCAGAAACATCCATCCCAACCTTCCTCGAATAAACTTATAAGTAGTGTGCAAAAAAAACCCAGAGAAATCAGAGAAACCAACTGACAACCAGGGACAACATCAGAAAGCAATGGTTAGTCATCATTGCCAACAGCTGCCAAGCCCAAATTATGATAACCTGGCAATATCAGAAAAGCAGCCCAACTTCATTGAAACCTAACACATCAGCGACAGAGACAATCAGGGACAATATCAAAGCCAAATAGAGGGTTGTAAGTATCATAAGCATCCGTCTCAAGCAAAGTAGTCAAAGGCGCAAGGCGTACTCGAGGCGCAAAGAGTCCAAATCGTCTGAGGCGCAAGACGCACTTAAGGCGCGCGTCCGAGCGATGCGAGGCGCAAAAATTATATATATATATATATATATATATATATATATATATATATATATATATATATATCGGATTTCTACATTGATAAATATGTGTGCTTCAAATTCCTCCATGTCTAGGTTGCAATCACTTTGAATTGAGTGAGTGAGAGAGAAAACAGTAAAAAAAAAGTACATCAGTTCAAAAAATGTCTAAAAACAGTACAACAGTTAAAAAAACAGTATAAACATGTTATTTTTTCCACAAGATTTTCAAGGCGCGCCTAGGTGCGCCTTAGCTATTCCAAGGCGCTCGGAAAAGGCGCACCTAGGCGCGCCTTAGGTGCGCCTTAAGAATTGCGCCCTGCCTGGAGTGTCCTGAGGCGCTGCCCCTGCGCCTAGGAGCAAGGCGCGCCTTTGACTACACTGGTCTCAAGCTCAGGCACAATATGAGATAGAGATAACCAGAGAGTATGAAAGTATCACTTGAAGACTCTATTCTCGATGGGGATAACGCCACCAGTTTGCTTCATGACTTGGTCTTTAATGGTAAATATAGCTCCCACTACCTTATTCAAATACCTATATATATTCTCTTCGGAACGAATAAATTCAATCCCACGTACCATGTTCTTAGACTTATGTCCCAACATATATAGGAAAAGTGCAAGTTTTTCCTCAACACAAATGTGTCGTGTATCATAGAGGGAGTTCTTGCTACACAAATATTGTTAGCTGTGTTTGAGCAAAAGCTCAACTTCCCTTTTTTCCTTTAGTCTCACATCGGTTGGACCACTCCCCCCTTGTATGTATATATTAGTTCTTCTTCATTGCTCTCTTAAATATGTTGTGTGGGGAACCCCTTGGGCCACATGCGCGCCGCCGTCGCCCGGTTCGGTTCGGTTCGACGCGCGTAACGGGCGCGGGTACGTGCCCACACCTGCGGGCGCCGAATGCCGATCCAATTTACTTTTCGGGTTCGGACTGGGATCCAAAAATCTTTTTGCTCCCCTTTATTTTTGAACCGATTTGACTCATTCAAAATTTGAACGTTGAGGCACTATCTCCAGGTTCATTGAACACTTGTGACAGTTTCTGTAACAGTTCTTTTGACAGCATTCTCCCATGTTTCTTTCCTTTTGTTATTGCTCCTTAATGGCATGTTTATGAGCCATTTACTATCCTGTCCGTGGCTGTGTTTAGGAACTGCCTATATATTGTGGTCTCCTCCTCCTTCATTTGAGAAAGAAAAATCCTCCTACGTGAAAGCTCTCTCGAATCACATTCTGTTCTCTAAATCCTTGCTCTGGGCAGAGCTAAGTTCGGTCTCCCTCTCCGAGTTGTGTGCAACGAAGAGAACCCGGTAGTCAAGGGGATTTTACCACTAGTAGGGCAGTGCTTCGTGCACTTCTTCCCCGGAGGCCGATAACAATTTTTTAGTTTCTTTGTTCTCTTATCAATCTTTGAAAAATATTATATATATATATTATAAATATTAACAACAATCTAAGGGTTGATCCGAGGTCTATTTTATGTTAACAGAAATATTTTTCTTCTTACTGTGAAATTTTTAGTTTCTCACTTGCTGTCAAGTATACATACTACCTATACATATTTTTTTACCTAAAAATAAATATTGTAGCATAAGCAATTTTCATCGAATACAATTGTATACTTGAAAATACTGTTCATTTCAATTAGAACAATTTTTGGTACTGTTGTTCATTGTTTGACTAACTAGAAGAAAATTAATATTGTTAAACTTAAATTTTGTGGGTACTGTTTATTGTTTAATCTTTGATTAACTTGTATTGATTAATAATTAATATTGTTAACAAACGATTAAGTTATTAGCAGTATTTGTTACATACCAAATCGTGTATTGTCCAATTTTGCTACATACCATTTTGCTTGTATACCAATTTTGTTATAGTGCTGCCATTCTAATTTGTTACATAACAATTTGACATACTTATCAATTTTCTTATTAGCAATATTTGTCACATACCAATTTGTATTATCCAACTTTGCTACATATCAAGTTTGTGTACTGTCTAATTTTGCTATATACCAATTTGGTAATTCTATTACTGTAGTATTTTTTTTATTCAATCAATAAATTAGTATATTGTTAATTTCAATACCTTTAAATAAATCAGGTCAAATAAATAGTCTAGTGAAATTGCAAATCCCTTTTGAATCTAAAGTTTTTAAAAGTAGAGATTAATTTTGGTACAAGCCGAAAGGGTCCTTCTGTCACCCGGGTGTAAATAGCCTTAAGCGACACGGTATTTAAGTGTCTTCGGACCACCGCTAGCTGGGAACCAGCCCCTACAGCTAACCCAAGTTAATCTACACTTGATAGACTAAAGATTTTAAGACTGATTAGCAAAATCACTTGAACTATTATTCTAAATCATTGGACATTGTTATTGAGTAATTACACATCTTTCAGTTTCAGATTTCTCTCATTAGCAATCATGACTGGCAATGATGAGACTTTCATTGCTAAACCTACAAAGTTCAACGGGACCTTCTTTAAGAGATGGCAAAGTCAAATGAAATTTTGGCTCACTACCTTAGGATTGATCTCAGCCATTGATGGTTCTACACCAATCACAAATGACTGATGACACTGAGTCTGACATAGGTGTATCCAAGTCCTCTGGCCCCACTAGACCCAAGACCCCTAAGGAAATAGACTACCATTGCTTCCATAGAATTCTAAGCACTTTGTCTGAATGACTATATGACATATTCTTTGAATACAAAAGTGCTAAAGAACTATGGGATGCCCTGGAAGATGAATATAGCTGTAATGATGCTGGAATTGAAAGATTCAATTCCTCCTCATTCAACAGATACTTTATGGTAGATAATAAACCTATAAATGACCAAATACATGAATTTCAAGAATACCTTAGGCATATTCAAGCCAAAGGCACTTTCTTCTCTACTGAATATAAAATAGCCTGCTTAATAGACAAGTTTCCTTCTTCTTGGTCTGATGTCAAGAAATACCTTATTCGTACTCAAGGTGACCTTACCTTTGCTCAAGTCCTAAAGAAAATTAGAGCAGAAGAACAAATTAGGCTAAGGTCTAACCTTAAGTCTGAGTCTAAAGCTAAGGTAAACCTAGTAGAATCCCAAGGCAAACCCAAGCCTCATCATTACCACAAACCCAAAATGAACCTCTTCAAGAAGAAACAGAACCCTCAACCTCACCACCAAAACCATCATCACCATAAACCAAGAAACTTCGGTCAAACTCAGGATCAGAAGAGATTTTGTTTTGTGTGTGGTAAAACAAACCATATAGCCACCAACTGTTTCCATAGGAAGAAGGAAGCTGTCCAGACTTCTTACAAAGGGAAACGTCCAGCCAAACCAGAAGCAAACATGCTTCTCAACAGCTCTTCTAGTTCCTTCAGGTCTGTAAGCTATCAACCCTTAGTCAACATTTTCTACCATTCTGACGATTGGTGGTTAAATTTTGGAGCTAATGTTCATGTTTCCTTTGATCGTTCATGTTTTTCAAACTATCAGGAATCAGGTGGAGGAGGTGTAACTCTAGGAGATGGCTCAGCGGCACAGATTATAGGAAGAGGAAGAATAGATCTAAAGATGACATCAGGAAAAACTCTGACTCTTCATGATGTGTTACATGTGCTGTCTATCAGAAGAAATTTAGTTAGTGGGTCTCTTCTTGTAGCTTCAGGGTACAAGATTGTTATGGAAGCAAATAAAGTAGTATTTTCTAAGAATGACTCTTTTATTGGAAAATGATTTGTAAGAGATGGTCTTTTTATTTTGAGTACGTGAATAAAATTTCAGATCCTTCCTTTGTTGTTTCCAATGTAGAATCTTCAAATGTGTGGCACAGTAGATTAGGTCATGTGAATCTAGGTTCCCTAAGAAGGATGATGAACTTAGATCTTATTCCTAAAACTCCAATAGATGATAAACACAAGTGTGAGATCTGTGTTCAAGCCAAACACACTAGGCTACCTTTCAAATCTGTAGAAATGAACTCCGACCTTCTAGAGCTAGTTCATAGTGATGTGTGTGACTCAAATAGGGTTTTGACCCGAGGCGGTAGAAAATACTTTGTTACCTTTATAGATGATCATTCAAAGTATTGTTATACATATCTTCTCAAAACCAAAGATGAAGTTCTAGACAGATTTAAGGTCTATAAATCTGAAGCTGAGAACCAGTTAGAGAGAAAGATTAAGATTCTTAAATCAGATCGTGGTGGAGAGTATACATCAAATGATATGACCAATTTCTGTGAAGAACACGGAATAATCCATGAGGTAACTGCTCCATATTCACCACAGTCCAACGGAGTTGCTGAAAGGAAGAATCGCACTCTGTTAGACATGGTGAATGCCATGCTCCTCAGCTCAGGTTCTCCCGATAATTTGTGGGGAGAAGCATTATTATCTGCCTGTTACATCCTTAATAGGATTCCTAATAAGTCTAATGATAAGACTCCCTATGAATTATGGAAAGGTAGAGCTCCTAGGATCCATTATCTCAATGTTTAGGGATGTCTAGCTAAAGTAGGAATTCCTGAACCTAAAAAGAGGACGATTGGACCTAAGACTAGAGATGCTGTATTCATAGGATATGCCCTAGATAGCAATGCCAATAGATTTCTTGTTACTCACTCAAAAGTAAATGAAATCTCTAACAATACTATTATAGAAGCAAGAGATGCACTTTACTTTGAGAATATATATCCTTTCAAAGATAGAATTTCTTCCTCTCCCTCCAACTCCTCTTTTGCTCCGTCCACTAGCTCTCATGTTCAAATATCTAGTTCACAACCCGAACAAAATATAGAACCTAGAAGGAGTAAAAGAAAAAGAATTGAAAAGAACTTAGGAGAAGGTTTTTTCACTTTTTTGATAGAGGGTGATCCCTCAACTCATGAAGAAGCAATATCTTCTCTTGATGCCCCTTTCTGGAAAGAAATCATTAACAGTGAGTATAATTCAATCATGGAGAACAATACTTGGTTTCTAGCAGACCTACCTTTAGGTAGTAAACCCATAGGTTGTAAGTGGATATTCAAAAAGAAACTTAAAGCCGATGGTATCATAGAGAAATACAAGGCTAGATTAGTAGCCAAAGGTTTTATCCAGAAAAAGGGACTAGATTATTTTGATACATACTCTCCTGTAGCTAGGATCACCTCTATTAGAACCCTTCTAGCCTTAGCATCCATTCATAATATGTTAATCCATCAAATGGATGTAAAGACCACATTTCTAAATGGGGACCTAGAGGAAGAAATCTACATGGAGCAACCTGGAGGTTTCATTACTAAAGGCCAAGAAAAAAAAGTTTGCAGATTAGTTAAATCTCTTTATGGCCTAAAGCAAGCTCCCAAGCAATGGCACAACAAATTTGACATAGTCATCTCAGAATATGGTTTCGTGCCAAATGAGTATGACAAATGTATATACTCCAAAATTTTAGATGAAAGTTGTGTCATCTTGTGTTTGTATGTAGATGACATCCTTATTTTTGGATCATCACTAGAATTGATAATTAATACCAAGGACTATTTATCCAGCCAGTTTGATGTGAAAGATCTAGGTGAAGCCAACTTGATTCTAGGCATGCAACTGTCCAAATACAAGGAGGGCTATACTCTATCCTTAGCACACTCTATCGAGAAAATGCTAAGAAAATTTAAGTATTTTGATAAGAAACCTGCCCTTACTCCTTATGACAATAGTGTTGTTCTCAAGAAGAATGGGGGTTCTCCCATGGAACAACACATATATTCTCAGATGATAGGTTCTCTCATGTATATATCAAACAGGACCAGACCTGATATTGCATTTGCTATTAGGAGACTAAGTAGATATACTAGTAACCCAAATCAGTTACATTGGACAGCATTAGAAAGAATATTTAGATATCTTAGGGGTACTCTAGATTATATGCTGCACTATACTAGACACCCTGATATCATAGAAGGTTATTCAGATGCAAACTGGGTAACTGACTCACATGATGTAAAATTCACTACTGGATATGTTTTCACTCTAGGAGGAGCTACAATCTCCTGGGGCTCATGTAAACAAACTATCATAGCTAGGAGTACAATGGACTCCGAAATGATAGCCTTGGACACTACATGTATAGAAGCAGAATGGCTAAGAAACTTTATTATGCATATACCTGTTTCTATTACTCCTGTTCCTGCAATTTCTATAAACTGTGATAATAAATCTGTTATGGAACTACTAAAACATGATTCTGTGAATACTAAAATGAACATGCACCTGCAGCTGCGCTTCAAGTCTATAAAGAGCCTATTGGGCAAATATGTGGTTCTTGACTATATAAAGTCAGAAAAGAACCTTGCAGACCACTTGACGAAGGGGCTGTCCAGGACTTTGATCCTAGAATCATCGAGGGGGATGGGGTTAAGCCCATAAGTAAAGTCACCAGCAGTGGCAACCCAACCGAGTCTGACTGGAGATCCCAAGAAGCCGGTTCAATGGGTAGGAACAAGCTGGACTTAGGTGACTTTTATGGAACACTGACCCGAGATTAAAATCTCATTCTATAATGCCCAAGTGGCTGTACATGGGTACAATAATTTTCCATCCCTATGGTGACAGTGTTCTTGAGTGATATGGTTATGATGAGTTTTAAAACTCTTAATAGGTCCAAGCTGATATGCGGGGTTGAAACCTATCACCAACCCTTAACGACTTACCTATATGAGAGGTCGTGAAGGCCGCGACTATGAGACAGGACGATCCCAGACAACTCTCATGAATTTGGAATTAGTGCGCATGGCCAACCAAAAATGCCACCCGTTAGACCCAGAACCTCTAGCGTACTATGTGTGCTATTTTTCTGAACCTGGTAAAAGAAGTCTGATTCAAGGCATAGTCCATCAAGCACTTCTTCAGACAAAGACAATAGTCACTAAGTGAGATTCAAGGCTGCAGTCCATCTCATCTATGCATAGTATATACCTGTCCAGAAACTCTTCCTTTTAATTTTTGTCACTTCTATTTCGGAACTTGACCTTTTTTTGGGGGGGGGATTGTTAGCTGTGTTTGAGCAAAAGCTAAACTTCCCTTTTTTCTTTAGTCCCACATCGGTTGGACCACTCCTCCCTTGTATGTACATATTAGTTCTTCTTCATTACTCTTTTAAAGATGTTCTGTGGGGAACCCTTTGGGCCACACGCGCGTGCCGCCGCCGCCCGGCCCGGCTCGGTTCGGTGCGCATAACGGGTGCGGGTACGTGCCCACACCTGTGGGCGCCGAATGCCGATCCAATTTACTTTTCGGGTTCGGGCTCGTACTGGGATCCAAAAATCTTTTTGCTCTCCTTTATTTTTGAACCGATTTGACTCATTCAAATTTTGAACGTTGAGGCACTATGTCTAGGTTCATTGAACACTTGTAACAGCTTCTGTAACAGCTCTTTTGGCAGCATTCTTCCACGTTTCTTTTCTTTTGTTATTGCTCCTTAATGACCTGTTAATGAGCCATTTACTATCTTGTCCGTGGCTGTGTTTAGGAACTGCCTATATATTGTGGTCTCCTCCTCCTTCATTTGAGAAAGAAAAATCCTCCTATGTAAAAGTTCTCTCGAACCACATTCTGTTCTCTAAATCCTTGCTCTGGGTAGAGCTAAGTTCGGTCTCTCTCTCCGAGTTGTGTGCAACGAAGAGAACCCGGTAGTCAGGGAGTTTTACCACTAGTAGGACAGTGCTTCGTGCATGACTTCCCCGGAGGCCGGTAACAATTTTTTAGTTTCTTTGTTCTCTTGTCAATCTCTGAAAAATATTATATATATATAAATATTATAAATATTAACAACAATTATTAGCTAGCATATAGAATGAACCCATACTCATTCTTAATAGTGGATACAACCGACAATATCTGATACATGTGAGCACTACGCCATTGTTCTCTAATTTGGAATGGTTCTCTCGCAATGCCCGTTCTCATTGTCTTCATCCTCCATTAGATTTATGATTAACGTAATCAACATAATTATACTACCCACAACAACATTAAGCATCGGATCGTTTGGGGTTGGAAAGATCCATCTACAATCGAAAGACACCCAAATTGGTTAGTTTTCTTGTACTAGCTCAACCTATACTTAATGCATTTTAAGAGAATAATAAAATCCCCTAACTTCATGCAAGTTACTAGGAAGAAGTAGTATATAATTTTTAACGGGCCACATCATTTCTTATTCGGGGCTATCACAAAACAGTTGCTTTTATTTACAAGTTTGCCACCATGAAAACTTACTCAGGGCTATCCCACTACCTAGTATAAAAGCCAACTTTTTATGTTTTTTTCCCTTTTCATATTTTGCTTCTTTCCTTTTCCAAATTCCAAATATGTTAGGGTTCCATCATCATGCATAGATTTTATCTTCTACGGACTAAAATATGATTTATGATTCATTTGGAGAATTTTTTTTGAAGTTTCGAACCCAAGCTAGGGTTTTGAACTTAAAAATTCGCGCACAGTCGCGACGGGGACGATGATGTTCTGTCAATTTTTTTTGACAATCTTGTATGAAGTTAGGGGTGTCAAATTTTTTAACAGTCATAACAATGACAGTCCTAATTTAAAGCTACTGGATTTTAGGACTGTTAAATTTTTTGACAGTCCTAACAATAGTTAGGATTGTCAAAATTGTTGACAATCCTATAATACAGAGAAAAGTGTAACACGAGATTGAAAAATTCAAGTATCATAGGACTGTAAATTTTTTTTGACAGTCCTAAAATCCATTAGTTTTAAATTAGGACTGTCAAAATTTTTGACAGTCCTGACTATTGTTAATGAGGCCAAAAAGTATAAAATTTAAAATTTTAAAGGATCATAACTTTTGACTAGGAGATCGAAACGAGGCCCAACTTGTGCCAAAACGAGTGTATCGAAAAGTAGTATAGAATAAACCGTCTCACCGTTTGACGGATTTTTCGTAACTTCATAATCACAAAATAATGATGTTTCGATTTCCTAATTTGACTTTGATAAATTTTCTTTTCCAGTATTTCGTTGTTAATGAGTAAAAATTGGTATCTCCGGTCGTTCAAACGTTTTCATATAATACATCGGTGTAAAGAAGACTAAAAATGGGATAAGGATTTAATTTTTATTTTTTATAATGACAAAATTATCTATTAATAATAATCTAGTAATCGTAATAAGAAATATTTTATTTTCGATTACGGTAGATAAGAAAAATAGTATTCTTAGTGAATCTTAAAAAACATTCAATATACAAATCTAAAAAATTAGTATTCCTTGTGAATCTAAAAAAAAATCAATATACAAATCCAAAACTTTAAAATAAAAATAAAAATCCAAGGACTGCAAAAATTTAAAAAATTACAGTATACTAGGACTCTCAATTTTTTTGACAGTCCAATTGAAAACTTACTGTAAATCAGGACTGTCAAATTTTTTGACACATTTAGGACTGTCAAAACTTTTGACAGTCCGAATATACATCAAGTTTTTATTAGGACTATCAAAAAATTTGACAGTCTTTAAAGTATTCAGGATTGTAGAATATTTCTACAGTTCTAGAATATTTCTACAGTTCTGATGTGCCCCGATAAAAAATCGTAGTATATTGATTCCTAGGACATGGATAGAACCTACTGTCAGAAATTAATTGGCATAGCAGAGTGCATAAATAATTAGCCATAATAATTCAAAGCAGAGATTTACTGGAAGCACAAAGCAGTTTGGTAAACTGAAATAAAGTAGATTGCTCAGATTGTTGCTAACTTCAAATATATAGAGTAGAGAAAACTGCTCATGCTTGCAGGTTGCAAGCACAAAGGGAAAAATAATGAAACAATTCTTTGTTATTTAACTACAATTTTTTGAATGTAGCAAATTTTAACTACATTTTTAATGCTGCCAGGTTGCTCATGCTCCAGATTTAAGACAGGCCAAGAAACAAACAACAGTTACCAATATCTTTCTAGTTAAATAATGAAACAATTCTTTGTATTTAACTACACAAAGAACAGACAATTAAGGTTGCTCATGCTCCAGATTTAACTACATTTTTAAGACGGACCAAGAAACAAGCAACAGTTAGCAATATCTTTCTAGTTAAATAATGAAACAATTCTTTCTATTTAACTAAACAAAGGACACACAACTAAGGTTGCTCATGCTCCAGATTTAACTACATTTTAAAGACAGGCCAAGAAACAAACAACAGTTAGAAAAATCTTTCTAGTTAAATAATGAAAAAAGAACACACAACTATGAAACGATTCAAAAAGGAACACACAAGAAGGGAGAATTACAGCTCATATTTTTTCAGGTCAAAACAAAAGTTAAACTCAAGGACAAAAATAAATCAGTTAATATTTTCTAGTTAAATACATCAAAGCTATTTAAGTTTGCACAGAGAATATGATTTCAGTCCTCAATTGGTAATGTCCAATGTGTTCATAGCCATCAAAGTAGATTTGGCACTATAGAAAAATTGAAGCCAAAAGCAACTTATTTAGAACTCATAAGAATCTGAAACCCAATAACATTATTTGGTAAGAAAACTGAAAGCTATAAAGAGGAGGAGTAAGTGCAGACTTGCAGCACTCCCATATTAGTTTTATTAGTATTTAATCTTTAGTTCTACTAGCAGGTGTAGGCAAATCCAAGTACATCATTAGCAATGAGAGGTATTCACTTGAAACAATTTTAATATTGACCTTTACATCTTAATAATTAATATATGACATGCCAGTGAGGAGTAGTTTTCCTCTAAATCCTTGCATCTCATATCACATGCTTACTGACCATATTGTTCTCCTATGACCATGAAGAGCAAAATAATGCATCTATTTCATACTATTTGCAGAAAATAAAATCATATACTTTCCATGCACAACTTCTTAACATGTTAGCAATATTTTCCATCCTCATTAAACAACATATTATGGTATTTAGCTTCTTTGAAACCTCAACAAAAATATTGAAGGTTGTAGGTAGAGTTCATGAAGCATTTAAAGTTCATATAGAAACTGCTAATTAACCAAACAACTAAAGTGACAACCAACCATTGATATCTCTCAAACCATGTATCAACAAAAGTATTTTGATTTCTTCCAAAATATGCATCTAGGGTCTGTTGGTTATTGCATATTCAACAAGGAAACCAATTTTTTTTTCCTCTGGCCAGACCCATATGCATGTTGAAGAACATAATCGAACTTGAAAAAATAAATAGAGGACCCCTCGATCTACAAGAACCATAGATCTACAACATCCTTCAACATGTTCAAGAACAAAATTGAACATGAAGAAATAATCGATTATGATCCAATAAACAACAACAGAAACATAGATCTAATAAACACCAAGCAGAAACCCCTTCATCTTCGTACTTGGGACCATTTTTGGTTCGTGCATGTGTCAAGGAGAAGGAGAAAACCATAGATCTAAACCCGTAGATGTAAAATGTTCTTAGATCTACAATTTTTAGAAGCAAATTTCAAAGAAAAACATAGCTCTACAGTGTTTAGAGCCAATTTTGAAGGAAATATTCAACAAAAACCATAGATCTACAACTTCCAGATCTAAAACTACCCATAGAAAAAAAAAATCAGAACATAACATGAAGGAATTTTTTTTGAAAGAACATACATCTAAGAAATAGAGATACCTTTCAGAAAATTATCTAAAACTTCTAGAACTACACGATCGAACACTGAATCTTCAAAATACTCTCGCAATCGGACAAAATTTGAAGAAAAAAACTATAAAAAAGGAAGCTTACAGAGGAAGAAAATGGCGAGACAGACACTGACAAGGGTAACCGTAGCGTCGAGGGAGTTCCTAAAACTTTCGCTCGGATGCAGCAAAAGGAGAAATCGTCTAGTTCATGCTTACATCCGATTTTTTTCACATTAAAGGTATAAATGTTTTAGAGGTTCGTGGCCTGTGTATTCACAGGTTAAGAAACCATAGGTGCAAAGTGATTTTGATGAATGTTTGTAATGCAGAAGCATCCTAGTTTGCTGGGTTCTGTGTATGTTACTTTTAAGTTATGGAGATCAGGAACGTCAAATGGCTATTCAATGTGCATAATTCAGATTCATTCTTTGCATGCTACAAGTAACAGATGATCCAATGTAGTCAAGTTTTAACACTGTTAACACTTCATTTCTGATCTTGGTTGTAGTATTAGACATCCTGCGTCTTTCATGCCATGCTTCCTTTAAGTTTCAACTAATTTAGTTGGATTACATGTAAACAATTGCAGGTTCTGTATTTATGGGGCAATGGAGCCCTGAGACCGTGGGTGACTATGCGAGCGGGACGAACCACGTGCTCCCTACTTACGGATACGCAAGGATGTACAGTGGTGTGTCATTAGACTCCTTCCAAAAATACATAACCGTGCAGTCTCTGACAGAGGAAGGGCTGAGGAAGCTGGGCCCTTACTTGGCCAAGATGGCCGAGGTTGAAGGTCTCGAAGCCCACAAAAGAGCTGTTACCCTCAGGCTCCAGGCCACGGAAGCAGCTCATCATTCATAATGTTTATGAACTTGATTTGTTGTAATGGATGGCTTAACAATTTATATATAGTATTTACATTTTTTTTTGTACAATAGTACCAAGATTTGAGAAGTTGGATGTTGATAAACACAATATTTTTCTTCTTCTAAATACTGTCTTGTAGTACATCATTGTCTATGAAGCTTAAAGATGTCGTCCATGTGAGGGTACCAAAAATATTAGGGATATTTAGATTTTGGGTTCAGATAAGTTCCGAAATTTGTGTTTGGTTCTCCAAATTATCACAAAAAATAATTAGCAACACTTTTGGTGACACTTTTGAGACATTAGTGACACTTTTGGGATCCAAGTACTAATTATGTATATTATGGAAACTCAAACACTAATTTCGGAACTTATCTGAGGTCCAAAGTTTAAATATTCCAAAATATTACAACATGCTGAAACTGGTACTATACCTGTGTATATCTTGGTTTCTAACCGTCCAGATCATTGTCGATACATATGAGACACTAAGATCTTCAATTTGTTGTTACTCGTGTTGTAATTTATGGGATATATTTCATGGTGTTATATAGTGTGGCATTTCTTTTCCTACTATTTTTTCAACTCAACAAATGTAACACTCTTACTTAGGCTGGAAACAGGTTGAGCTTTGGTATTGGATACGGTAAAGATCTACTTACTACCTGCACCCAAACTGTACATACAAAGGCACAGAGACACGAGACGACTCCAATAAATAAGAGTTTCAGAAATGCCTGAAATATCTCAGTTGGGAATCGTAAGCCAGATCGAGACTGACGTGGCCTCCTTTTGACCCCAGCCCTCTGTTAGCACCGGGTCCCACGCTCGGTCAATGGAGGGCTGTCATGTCAGCGTGGTCTGGCGTGCGTGCACGGTAGGCGATGTTGTAAGAGTTTTGAACCTAGTATTAGTAGGTCTGCATTTGAAAAAGCACACCCAGTAAACTGATCAGTTATCGACAGAATCTGATGGAAAGACAGACGACAAATGTCCGAACTGACATATAAATAAAATATTTTATTTTTGTTCACCCACAAATACTAGAGTGTTTGTTCATCCTCTAATAGAAAATGCACACGTGCCATTTTCAAAGTTAAAACCACCTTAGTTGGTGATCAAAACCACCTGCAAAATGGTTTTGTTTGGATGAAGATGCCACGTGTGCATTTTCTATTTGAGTGTGAACAAACACCCTAGTATTTATGAGTGAACAAAAATGGACTCTACATAAAATGCTAAGAACATCACAGCAAGCATTTATATCAAAGAATTTCAAATGCTGAAATGCCTATATGCACAAATCATATCAATTGAGAATTTGCAATTGGACATAACATATTAGTATATATATGCACGTCCATTGCACTGATTTTATATGTTATGTGCATTTCACGTATTTCATATGTTATTATTAGGAATATTAAAAGACAATTGTTGTATTATTCTATATTTATTATTATATCAGTATTATTATATTATTATATATATTATTTTGTACATGCGTGCCTGCAAGACTATTTATGACGGCTTCCGTAATTACTTAGCCGTACCTATTAACTTTAATGAACAATAAAGATATATTTGGAAAGAAACGTTTTATGGTGAAGCTGAAATTTTCTCATTATATAAGTAGTATAGATACATAATCTATACATTTTCTGCTAGTGTTCTGATCAAACATCAAATTTATATCCTCCTATCCACTACTTGCTCTGTGTGCGCTCCTTGTGCGGATGGATAAATTATTGTATGGACCCGGGTGTAGTGCACCTTTCTCCTTCCCAACTGTTAAATTGTATAGGAATGTGTGCGGACACACATTCCTATAGTAATCCAACGTTTTGCATGTGAAGGGTGCCCTGTACCCGTCACATACAATAATTTCTCATGATGATGATATCTCTTGCAGTTCCAGCAACTTGAAATTCAAATATAATTTAAATCGACTGGGCGTGCAGAAATAAGTGATTTGTGACCATATGCAACGTTCAATCTAGATATCCACCTCAACAGAAACAAACATTTATCACTTAATATTGAGCAATACGACATAATATAACAAATAAATTATAAGACATAAGAAATATGGCGAAAATCAGAAACAGAATCATACTTTATTTCCATTGACATAACTCAGTAGGGAAACTTCTGAACAATAAAAACCATGTGTAGATGATGAAGATAAAATATGTTATCATCAATTTTGATTATATACGACCCCGAAATTTTCTCTGCAATCAAGAAAACCCTTGGAAAATTCAGCTATTTCCTCTTCCTAAATATGAACACTATATCCTATCACGACTTACAGAGCTCTAGTAGATCATATAGATAAAGCATGGGGTTTCCCTTCGATTTTATGTACTCTAAAAACTTCTAGCAAACTACATAAATATTGGAATTTTCTTCTATATTTGTCTACTTCCTTCGCGCAAACATCCTCCAGGAAGCAAGAACCTGAACCTGTCAGGATTCTCTATCAAATAAGAAGGCAGATGAACTGCAGAAGCCGACTTCGATATCGACCCCATCTTCCAGATCAACTCCCTGAAGCTAAACTCCTCTGGCAACATATCAAAGAGATCATCTCCCTGACAAATAACCTTCTGTATCCATGAATGTCCAAGAAAGCTCAAGCTCCTCACCCTGTCAGCATGGCTATAGGCCTTCATCTTGAACACAAACTCCTTTATAGATCGAAAACAAAAGCTGCAGTGCCATCCAGCGTCGGCCAGCATAATGTCAGTCTGCCTCGAGTGTCGATACTGAGTAAGTGGTCCAAACAGGTGCACCGATGCTCTCCAGCTGCTATAGTCCACCGGAAACTCGAACGAGTACAGGTAGTGTCTTAACTCGAGATGCATAACTGGTGGTATGCCATCGCACCACTGCAGGAGCCTTGCTGTGTGCTGGCTTGGTATCTCATCTGCATCTGCCATTATCACAATGTCACCAGGAAGGATTCCCGAATCCCTGAGCAAGGAATTGACTGCAGACCGATGCATTGCCTCGATATTGAAAGGATCTTTGTAGAAACTTGGTTCGGCTGGGCCATTGAAAGTACCATGCACGATCTTTGACGCTGCAAACTTGAACCGGTCAGCATCGTCAACAAAGAAGAGGGGCTTGTGCATGCCCGTAAAGGTGACATTGGATTCAAGGATGAGGAACTTGTGGATGAAAGGGAGCAGCTCTTTGTACCGAACCTCTAGTAAGTCGACTTCATTGCTGAAGATGACAGCATCGAAGATACGGCGAGGAGAGGATCGGAGGGTCCAACCATGGAGGTAGCAGAGGTGGCCGGTGGAGACATTATCAGCATAGTAGTGAGGGATGCGGTTGAAGGGGAGGGGAGGGGTGTCCCATATTGGCCGGAGGAAGTAGGAAATTTTCCGAAAATGGAGGAAGATTGTAATGATTATTGATGGAAGGAGGATGAGTAGGAAAAGAACAGGTTTAGAGGCTGTTGAAAATCTACGTGGTAGACCCAGAGAAGCCCGTGGTGACTTCCTTGCCATGCGAAGCTTCTATGAGTCTGCAGAGGGGATCGATGCATGATTAGTGTTCATCTTCATGGATGGTAAAGCTTCAGTTATCTGGCAAAATCACATGAAGGAAGTTCAAGAGGGGTCAGTTAATGGTAGCTTTCTTGTCCAAAAACAAATGAAAAAAAAAAAAACATTTAGATTCATAAATGTTCAAACAAATCAGCACAGAATGCTTTGAATTTCCATAAAGAAAAACATTTATATGAAAAAAAAATGGTGACACAAGCAGAGTTCTCTCTTTTATTTAAAGAGTGCATTGGTCAGTTCAGTTGAACATAAATTGTGTATGTTGAAAATTGTGCCTTCATGTTTCTGTTGGTTGCCCAAATTTCCTCATAATATGATGATCACAATTGCTACCAGTTTCAGCAAAATCCAGAACCTTTCCTTTCATCTAAATGTGGCTGCATGTAACTGTAAATACTGATAGAACAAACAGCAACCACCTTTTTTTGTTACAAGAGCTGATCACAGCTTACATTCTCAACAATGGTCTTCCCATTACATTGGCTCTGAGGAGCTCTTGGAGTGACAGTGGAATATTTGTTGTCCAAGTGGGACCTTTCCATCTTTCTAGCCTGATTTCTAGACAACCAGCACTATTTAGATTCAACAAAGCCGATGTAATGAATATTCTCATATTGAACCTTGGTTATTTGAGTGTGGTCAAAACTAGGTGTCAAATGAATTGTAGTTTGGGAACAGATCATGTTTGACTCGGTATTAAGCTTGAAATGACCTTGATTAGTCAAAAGCATCTGAACTTGATCAGAGCTGCAACCTGCGGCCGGCTCAGTATAAATTTGTTTTGCACTTCAAACCAATAATTGTAAAACAATGAGGTATGGCTCATAGGGAATGAATGAATGGTTCCTTTTCCATTATCTGTGCCTATCTATGTTGCATAAATATGGATGTGGATTCAAATAAGGACACAATACAGATATGGGATACATTATACAAATGTTTTGAGATACGTACATATGTAGTCCCTTATGTTGCACAAATATGGATACGATTACTGACACGATACGGAGATAGACACCATTTTCCGGTGTCCATGCAAATACGTGCCTAACTCGTACTAGGAGAAGATTCGTACAAATAAGTATTTCGACACCCAAAGCCAGGTATTTGCTAATAGAGGAGTAAGTACTTATGCAGTGACCTGATGCAAATTAAACACCTAAGCTGTGGTCGTTTGCATAAGGGAAAGAAACAAGATTGAAACAAAAAGAATACAATTTTCTGTGATCGAGGAGAAATAGATAACTCGACTTCTCTTCACCCCCCCCCCCCCCCCTTCTCTTCTGACAAGCCTTTGAATTTAAATGGCATTTTTATAGATAAAGTATGTTGCATGGATCAGTTTTATAGATGTCACCGACATATCTGACATGTTGGCTGATATGTAATTTTCACAAGGAAAACGACATACATTGGCACCATAAGTCGATTATATTTGAGAGAATATCAGCCGATATAGGGATAAAATGATATATCAGCCGAAATGAAATAGCGATTAAGGCTAAATTACCATAGTGGCATTCCAACTATAATGCTCGGACGTTTTTGGCACCTTAATTTTCCAAAATGTTCGATTTTGGCACCCCAACTTCATAAATTGGCTTTTGGAGCACCTTTCGTCAATTTTGAACAATTCAAAACCACAAAATTTCAAACAATTCATAACCACACATAAGTTGCTCTTACAAGTATCCATCCAAACATGTAACAAAATAAGTTTTAGTTTCATAAAAGTTTGTTTGAAATTGACCAAGTTGCTTTATGAAGTTAGGGGTACCAAAATCGAGCATTGAAAAGTTAAGGTGCCAAAAATGCCGAACACTATAGTTGGGTACCATTAGGATAATTGTAGTCTAGTAATTAAAATATTTAAAAATTGGATTTTGGTCAACTTTAAATGGTTAACGAATCCTAACCCGTGAACCCCAATGTAGATTTGTCGTAGAGTGACATGTTGAGGAATCTCATACTTATCTTCTAATTAGTAAAAAAAAAACTAAGTCTAAATGAAATCAAAAGTTAGTAGTTTTTACGTCTATACTTATCTTAATTAGACTTAAATTACTTGGTACATGGTTTTAATGTTACTAGTTTTTTTGACTTAAATTGTCATCATGTTATGTTCATTGTTAGTTAGTTTTAGTTTTGGGACAGTTTCAACATTTAGTATATATATATATATATATATATATATATATATATATATATAATTTTTAATATACTACATATTTATGATATCCAACATTTTGAAATGAATGTGGTTTATATGACTAAAAGAGGGTCAGATTTTGGTTCTTTAAGATTCAATCGTGTTTTCATTATTTTAATAATCCAATAAATGAGTAAACGGTCTGGATAATAAATAATCGGTCTCCTTACTCGTTTTCTACTGATTAATGTGGTAATCCGATTAATAAGCCGACTAATATATCTAATGCAGGCTTGGGACGACATCGATTAATTGGACGACTAATAGGTCGCGTAATCCAAATTGTAACACTACCAACAATAAAGAATCTATAAAAGATAAATTCAGGATTCACATCAATCAAGCATTACTTCATCTTCGCAGCACTATTCTTATTTTTTTTTCTCCTTTACATCGTCGACATGGAATGTTTAAAAACTAGGATACACAATGAAGTGTTATCTGTTATGTATCCTTTAGTATGGGAGTATACCGTATACGACACCTCTATTATATGCAACATAGTGTCCAATACTTGCCAGACATAACGCAACAGGGACACTCCAAAATATGTGCCGTGTCCATGTCCGTGTGTCTGTATTTCATCGTGTTCCTGCAACATAGATGGCAGATGAAATAAGTAAAAAGTTAATTCGTGAAAGACTCGGAACTACTAATTAACTAATCCTAGCAAGTTCAGTCCTCAAAGACTTGACTATTCTTTCCAAAAAGGGGTAAAAAGAAATGTTGAGTTCTCAAAGAAAACTTTGTATATGAAGAAGAGCAAGAGAGAGTAGGTGGAAGGAAATTCTGAGTAGGTGGAAGGAAATTCTATCTAAACCAAGAAGAGCTAATACTTCCTTCTAGCAAAAGGAAAAGAAGGTCAGAAAGGGAGGTGTCCTAGCACTCTAGCAGTAAGAGTTGAAGATTCAAAGTCAGCATTAGACTTGATCCTTGGCATCCTAAGTTCATATTGCCTTGATTCAAAAAAGCAAACCATGAAGTGGAAATTCCACGCGAAGCAGTTGTTGACTCGCAAGGCATGTAGAAGATCATAGAGAACGCCTACAAGAAGCCTAATAATGAAGCCTCCTGAATAACAAGGGAAGAAATTGAAAAGACAAAATTTAGTCCAGAAGGGGGTGCATTAACTAAACCCGATTTTGATATTATATGATTATTTTCCCCTATTCACTACTGCCATCAAGCAAATATCTCCGTCGCCAAACAAGTGATGGGGCTTTAGATGACTACTTGAAGGCTTAAACATATCGATGATGAACTAATTGAGATATGTCCTATTACCAAGAATCTTGTGTTTCATGGAATGTGTAAGCATTTCAATATGAACTAGATGATCCTTGTTATGTGGCTAATCTATTTGAAAATATTGTTTAACATACTTAAATTTATAATGTTTAAACTATCATTTAAAAAAAAATGATGATCCTCAGTCCATTCAACAATAATTAAGGTTACCTTCTTCTTCTGGTAATCCCAAAATAAATAAGATCATGTTACCCCAGTTACCATTTTTAGATCACCCCTCTCTCTCTCTCTCTCTCTCTCTCTCTCTCTCTCTCTCTCTCTCAAACACAACAATAAATATGATCAATATTCCAATAAGAACAACACAATCATCAACATCATAAGTTACAAAGAGTCTATTTATTAACCACTTTTGTGCTCATCAACAAATTCAACCATCTTTCCCCACAAATTATTTCAACCAAAAATTAAATCTTCACTAATAATCTATAAGAACATGCACAACATGGAATATGGAATTATAATTAAGCACAAATTCTTCTAAAATAATAATAGCAAGGACAAGAACAGTAATAATTGTTACCTCGAAAAAAAAAATTCACAACTTTTGTTGGCCTCATTCTTATTCTTCTTCCGTTTGAAACGGGAAGTGGTTACTTGCTTATATTGCTCTCCCAATTTCTCCTCATAATCTTATTAGTGCTAATTAAAGAATTTATATTATATAATATTTGCTTTTAAAACGTTGAAAGTACGGATCTATCCCTGCTAGAGGCGGCCAAAGTTCGGATCCTGTGGTCATCTGGACCGTCCGATTTGCTGCTTTGGTAGGTCGGACGGCTAGGAGGACGAGGGCATTAATTTAATTACCCCACCTCTCAACTACTGACTTTGGGTCACTCGTAACTTGTGAGTAAAGAAGGGGTGCGGGACCCACTTTGTGGAGCGAAATAGTCTATGATTCTTGAGAACACATCTATTGACCTTCTATTTTTGTCTAATATTCTGCTTTTATACTATTACATATGAAACATTCTTTTATTTTATACCTGTTAGGACCTATATGTAATAAGGTAGAAACATAATATAGAATATAAATAATGGAACAACATATCTGATCCGACAATTATTCATGTGATTTTGAAAATTTTCGTTTTATATAAATAATACATGCTTAATTTCAACTTAATACCTCCAACTATTTAATTTTTCAACTTAATATCCTAAATATTAATATTAAACAACTTAATACCCACAATTGTAAAATTTAATTTCTAACAATATTAAAAAAAATTATAAATGATAAAGATATCCTCTTTCTCCTCCCATCTCTCTTTCTCCGTCTCAATCTCACTCTCACAAAAATGCCATCTTGCAACCTAGCCCGAGCTCCACGAAGAAGACATGGATGCACCCGTGCGAGGATCCCGTCAAAGGTCGACCTCAGCGTCAGGGTGTCCCTAGGGGGCTGAAGGCAGAAGTCGGAGCGGCAACGTGGGACGCATGAAACAGATGTGGTCGTGTGTGCACACGAACCGTCCGAGTAGTCCACAACCTCGTAGTGGTCAGTGCAGTTCTGGCACTCGACTGCCTCGACTGGCGTCGGAGGAGGCGAAGGTGTTCTTCGAGGTCGGGAGCAATGTCGAGGGTTCCGATCGCGAGGACATCGAGGATGGTGGTGATCTCTCGATTTAGACTGTGGAAGTGGTCGACAATCTGGAGGTTTTGGAACAACAGACAGAGGCGACTCAATTGCAAGTAGTAGTCGAGGAATGACGTCGACCTTTGCCGGCATGGCAGGTCAACCATCCTTAATAAAATTTAATTTTTGGTTGTAGGATTTGCGAATAAAATTTACTGTAATTTGACATCAACAATAAATTTTGTCTGCCACGAAATCGAAGTTTTGATATCGAATTTTTTTTTCCTCTAAAGTGGAGCACGGAAGTGAAAAATCATCATTTTTACTTCGTGTTTTTGGTTGGAGGAATTTTTTTTCCTACTTTAACAATTTTTTTTATTTTTTTATTTTACTATTCATGTAAATTCAACAAAAAGTTACACTTTTTGACTTATTTCAACAAATAATCAAATATCAAATATTATAATTTTTCACTTTTCATCCCCACTTCTTAAGATACCAAATTAAATAAGTTTTAACTTTGTTCAATTTCACATATAATGTGTACGCAAAATATTAATTAAATTTTTTTTTTTAACTCCACTCCACTCCGCCAATCCAAACAGCCCCTTAGCGAAAACTTCATCCAATGCTACGAAGCTAAACAATCGAGGTTTCCATTCGCAATCAAATTCTACGCTAAACCATCAAGGTGCCAATTTGCAAACAACTTATATTCAATAAAATCATTATTCTACTGTTATATGGAGGTGGGAGCCTACGGGATTTTTATTAAGTTTTATGTGGCCTCTCTCCACCTTCCCTTGCTGTCTTATATTTACTTGAATTACTCCAATTTTGCCGTCTTTATCGGTTTTTTTTTGCGTAGCTCAGCATAAGGTGGACTTTATACACGTTACGTTACATGTCTCGTACTTTCTTATCAGTTTGATTCTGAAACTGTCCGTCTAACTAAAAAAAAAAATATATCTTCTTACTAACCACAAGAACCAACTGAATTTGGTCACCATAAGAGCTATTAGTGTATAATTAACCACGTCCTCTTAGAATATTCAAGTTTCATGTATTCATTTTGTGCAAGATCTGGGAGGATATTGGGTCGGAGGAGGGGAAGGACTTTATTGTCGTTGAAGATCTAGAGAGAGAAAAGGAAAGGTGGATACTTTGGAATGAATTAAGAAGGGGGAGGAGGGATGTTTGGAGAGAAAAAAAAAGTAATATTTTGGTTAAAAAAATTATTATTATTTTTGTTAAAACGAAAAATTAATCTCTAACTGACGAAAAATATCGACTTAAATGAGAGTACTGATTTGTATGATATTAAAGTTTAGAATATCAAGTTAAAATTGATCAATATATATATATATATATATATATATATATATATATATATATATATATATATATATATATAAGCACAAAGGCTTATTGTATAATTATTGTACTAATTAATCTCAACCATGTAAGTGATGAGATCATATGGTTATAAAGCACGATGACATCATGATAACATATTAGGACAACTGGAGGAGTGGGGGTCCGGAGTGTTGGGGTGAGAGAGAAATGAGTATTTAATTTTTTTTTTTTAAAAGATATTTTTAGCGGAAAAACTAACAGCTGACCAACTGATGCTATAAATTTAAAAATTGTCAATAATCGATAGTATCAAGTTGATGTATATTAAAGTTTATGGTATCAAGTTTAAAAACTGTAATAGTCGAGAATATCAAATTGAAATTAAGTCTGAATTTTATTACTACAACTTCAATTTCCTAAGAGTTAGACATTATTAAAAAAAGATAAATACAAATAATACTTTAAAAAAAAGGAATAAAATGAAAGATATTATTAATAAAATTATTATCTAGAAAAAAATAGAATTAGAGATTAACAATGAAAAAGTAAATGGTCCCGGGGTCTATAAAGCAACACTGTATGGTTATAGTGACGGTCTACGCTTAAACGATATAGTCAACATGCCTCAATCGATAGAATCGACACAATATAGGGACAACCTCAATGAACAAACGTGGTCTCGCTCTCGATAGAATCGACACAATATAAGGACAAGGTCTCTTCGAATGGCTCGTCATCAACTAAGTCATCAAACATAACATCTATTTGACGTTTTTTGTTTTATCAATAACCATTTGTGCCATCTCCATTCGTGCATACACTTCTTTTCTTTACAACTTAGCATCGTGTCATTGTCATATTCTAAGGGTCCATGTCTAACCATATAATCCTGCCCGTTACGTAAGTCCATATATAAAATTAGTCTTAAAAAATAAGGATTATTTATACTAGGACAGTGTTACATTGTCCACGGTCTGTAAACGTAGACTGTGACCGCGGATTATGTGTTAATGTTCCATTGACTAAGATTTTGATGGCGGATCCAGGCGATTTGGGGGGGGGGGGGGGGGGAGATCGTGACACATGGTCTGTAGTCACAGTCCGCGGACTAAATATTATTTTTCTTTATACTAACCTTTTATTATATTTTATGTTTATTATACAATTTTTCTTATTTTGAAAACAAGTTATATGAACTTTTCATATGTTTTATATTTTATGTAAAAGATTATAACATTGATTATCGTTATTTTAAAAATAAAACATAAAGCATAGAGAATGTTCATATAAATATTTTAAAAGTAAGAGATGTTCGTGTAATAAATATACAACATAGAAAAATGTTAGTGTAAATAACTAAACAAAAAAAAAATTCAAACTTCTTGTGTCCCAGGTTGAAACATTTTAAAATTTACATTACCTTATTATTAATAACACTGACTAATGAACAACCAAAGAAATTTTGCACCTGGACATCTACGAAAAGTCCCACGTCTGGAACGTTCATTGTCATCCTTGTTGTGGATCTCGAACTAGACAAATTGGAGTGATGAACAACACTTTGTGGATCTGCCTCGACGGATGTTAACTCTCCTCTCATAGCAATATATTCTCTCTCTCTCTCTCTCTCTCTCTCAAAGGAAGATAAGAAAATATATATAGGAAAGATAGAGCTAAACGCTAACAACCACCATTCACTTAATCCGGAGATAATTTGCACGGATAAGAGGCGTTACTAACCATTATCTCTAAATTTTCACGGATAAGAAACGGTTAAAACAGAAAAATTCACTAAAACAGTCGCTACGCATAATTTTCATGCAAGCACCCTCCATACAGAAATCTAAAAAATCGTGCGAAAACGAGCGCATAACGCGTCCGATGCAATAAAAATGCCACTTTTTGCGCCCTTTTCCACGTCCTTATCCGAGTCGCTAGGTCCCTTCGGAACATAGCTCCTAATAAAACCTCAAAGAAATGAGTGAGAAAAACATAAATGTTATTTGGAGGTCTTGATCCTTACCCTCTAGAAAAATATCCCACCATCTCAACCACATAGGGTACCACTCCCCATATACAAGTCAACCAAAGAATATTCTTATATTAAAACATGTACTTGGGGTTGCCACATGTAACGACCCGTTCCGTTCAAACGGACAACCGATTCAAACGGCGAAAGTGCAACGACTTGACCCGCTTTGCTCAGCGAGAAGACTCGTTTGAGGCAAATGATTTCAGACTTGGCCCTTCAGGAGTTCAGACTTAGACTTTCAAAGGCTCGCTCGGAGTATCGCTCGACCGAGGCGAATCATCGCTAAGGTGGATGGCTACGATAAACTTGTCTTTGCTTAGCCAGCACACTTAAAATATGGACGATACATACTAGTCACTAGGTGAATCACCCATTGCATGCTAATAAATAATACAACGCACCTAGCTAAGGAAATAATCCCATCTTGTATTACTTGTGTTAGAACATGGAAATGAACCTTGGCTTATGACTTGGACCCTCGCATGCTACCTTTGCTTCGTGCAAGTAGATCCCGATATGCCTCGAGTAGAACATTATACTCTACGTAGTGCACTGCTTCACTTGTTTACACTGCTCACCTTAAGAACTATGTCGCTCGATATGTCCTTGTATGGTTGCACTCCTCTTACTGCTCCTTAGACCGTGCCAACGTAAATGCTTATGCTTCATATAAATACATGCTTGCCTGCTTACTTTGTAGTTTGTACTTATTGTCTCATTTCAATGCTTGCCACATGAATTTATGCTACAAAATCAAGTAACACTATCTGTATCGTGCATGCATCTAGTTAGCCAGAAGACTATCAAATAGTCCTTTTGTGCGATATGAACCTTAAGTATTCGGGACCGTTGGGTCGCCAAGGCAGTTCCCAAACTAGGGGATTTGCATCAAGTCAAGTTGAACTCTGAATGAGAATCATGTTAAGGAAGCAATGAACACAACTCGTGGAGCAATACTCATTCAGAGCAAGAATCAAGATTTAAGCATGTCGTGAATCTGGAAGACCCAAGATTTGTATGTCGTGGACAACTTGTTAAACAAGGGAGATTTTCGGATCTCGTTCCACAGACGGTCTTTGGGACACAAGGGCCGATCCGATTCGGATGGAACTCACACAACAACCTTTCATGTGCGAGCATAATGGCATCTCCGCTAACGCCACGCCATTCTTGCTCAAAGGCTGATAGTCTCACGTGCTAGACGGGGTGACTTCTAGCGCCTCACGTGCTTTTCGTTGCATACCATCCTCGTTCAAGACTATAACTCGTCCTTTATGGCTATGCCAGCGACCCATGTTCATATAGATAAGTCATCCTTGCTTAGCGGTAATCTGCGTGCGAGTTATTGAATCGCATCCAGTAATCGAAAACACTTGAACGAATATGAGTATAACACACTTGTACATAATTAAATAATTGAACATCTTCTGCAACACTTCTGGATAATCCGTATAATTCATGCACCTGAAACATAACCTCACTCATGACACTCGTGTTTGCTTATGCTATTTCCCATGGATTTTATATATATACTCGTGCTTGGTTTAACTTAGTTTTCCTTGGACAGGGAAGGACGGATGGTAAGTTGGTAAGTCTCGTCGTGTTCCTTTATATCGCACGACACACTGCCACACGAGTTAGGCTTTTCATTATGCCATAAAACTGATCCTAAGGTAAGATTAGAAAGATAACTTAATAGATGGTGCACAAAACCTTTATAACGTGTTTGAATTTATCGAACGGGCCAGAAGCCTCCTCCACCAGTGCATTCATGTACTGATAACCCATCAGATTGCTTGCAGGGTGCGGAAGAATCTCATTCAGTGCAAAAATCCCCTTCATGCGTGCTAAGACGTGGAGTTCGCTCTGGAGCCTTGGAGCGTTGCGTCCGGAGCTGAAGCACATATACAAGACATAATGATGGAACATCGCCTATATATCATTCCATAAATGTAGCCACTTGGCACGCTTTTATTATTTCAGAGAGAGAGGTGACTTGAGCGACTTGTAATCTCGGCCTAGCGCCGCTTGTAACACTTGTTCAATATCAATAAAGAGCTTGTTTTACTTCTATACTTATGTTATTCAATGCTTTCGCTATTGACGACTCTGTGAACTTGTTACCAATCGCATGTTCGTTTCTTATTCCAATGCATTCGGACTATCTTTGCGACTCTGTGGCTTAGACATTTATCGCCAATTCAGATTATGGTCTTGCACGGACGCAACTTGTGCTCGTGCGGCATCACGTCTAGATGGGAAAGATCGTTTGCGGGAGCGCTGGCGTGACGATTTGCGCCTAGCGGGGACGGCCGATTACCTGCGGAAGATCGGGACGTGACACCACATGGATGTTAGACTATTTTCTAGAGTTAAATTTTTTTTCCAACAAATTTCTACAAAAGCTTCTTCCAGTCGTAGGAATGTGTTCAACACTAGTCGTACGCATGTGGTTGACATGACGTGTGTAGCTAACATGATGGTACTGACGGTTGCATGTTAGTTGGAGCGTCAAGCTGGGACGCTACTTCTAGTGGCGGGAGCAGCCTGGTGCTCAATGGCTTCCCACAACGAGAGTAACTTGGTGTTGTTTGTTTGCTTTCCGTGGTCGTTGGAGATGACTTATAACGAAGATTTTTTCTTCTTCTTCTTCAGTGATGTACAAAAAATATTAATAGGGGCTTCACCTCCACGCCCCTACATGGGGGCACTATCCTCTCGATCCCCATCCGCTAACTCCTGATTTGATAACAACAGGTAGAGAATTTATCATATATTTCCTAAAAAATGTCAATTTGTTAGAAAAAGAAACAATTTGATTAAAATTCAAATGAAGAGATGATACATCCAAGTAAGGAGTAATTTAGAATAAATGATTTCATTGCCATATTAGGTGTTGCTATACTTTATTAAAAAATAGATTTAAACAGCTGCAAAATGATGGAAGTATTTTTGGATTTTTTTTTAAGTCAACTTCATTCGATATCAAGGTGTGTAAAAGTGCGGGTCGGCCCGGAATTCGCTACGGGCCCGGCCCAGACCCAATCAACGGACCGGCCCATTCTGATCCACTCCTTCCACGGGTCCGGGCTGGGTCGGAGGATCTGACCTGCAAGCCCGGCCCGGTCAAACCTCCGTTCGGGCCGAGTCAAATTCGGACGGTCCGGCCGGGCCGGTCCGGACCGGAGCGGTTCAGGTCCGGTTCGGCTGAAATTTAATTTTTTTTAGAATATAACCGTTGGGGTATTTTTGCCAAAATATTTCCGATTTAGTGGCAGTTTTTTGAACGTTTTAGGGGTATTTTATTCATTTTGCTAAAAATGACCAAAATACCCATTATAAGAACTCTTTTTTGAGGGTATTTGGGATCATTTAGCCCCAATTTTTTTTCTATAAATAGTCCATAATTTATGAAAAATAAACACAACAAAATTTGTGCATTCAAGATTGGACCATTGCTGAACAAAGAACTCAAGACTCAAGAGATGAAAGTGCCGATATCTCAGAGTTGGACTTTCAATCTCTTACTATGGATGACCCTACTGAAGGAGGAGCTGAGCAATAAACTTCAATGAAAGACGGACGACGAATTTTTTTAAAAGACTTGCACATTTTTTTAACAATCTTTAAGCAAATAAAATATCATTTACAAGTTTATATATATATATATTTTTACTTAATGTTACAATACATTTATAATTTTATTGCCATTAATAAAAGAAATTCAATTTTTTCTTACTTAATGTTGTTAGTTGTTTACATTTAACTTCTTTATGTCTATATAAATAACTTCTTTAAATTTTAAGTTATATAAATTAAAAAAAATAGATTTATACATTTTTATAAGTTATTCCAAATTTTTTTAAAAATTCAACTTATAAATATTTAGATTTTATTTTATACTTAAAATTTTATAAATATTGATATAAATAAATTAAATAAATTTTCTAACAAATAAATTTATAAAATTCAAATGATACTAAACATATAACTTATAAATTTCAAATAGATTTACACTTAAAGTTATACTGAAAGTTATATAAAAAACTTTCTAACAAATAACTTATTAAATTTTAAATTATACAAAAATAACTTAGTAACAAAAAACCTATGAATTTTAACTTAAATTTATTAACATATAGGTTATATCATATAGATTATATATAAAAATATATTAAAAAAATTAAACCGGACCAGACCGGCCCGACCATGAACCATCCCGAACTCAGACCGGTTCGGTCCGATCCTTCTCTGACCAGGTCATGGGTCCGGACTGGACCGAGTATTTTTCTGACCGGGCCGGCCCGACCCGTCTCTCCTCTCGGGTTTGAGTCCGGTCCAATCCGGATCCGGTCAAATCCGGTTGACTCGGACCGCTGGCCGGTCGAACCGACCCAATACACTCCATGAATTGGATAATGATGGATTTAATGTTTGTTGTCTTAATCTTTACAATGTTTTGAAACACGATAAAATTTTGATGTGAGAAATTTATTTTTTGAGGTGAAATATTTATGACGACTTTGCCAAAAGAGATAATGGTGTACACGGAAATTCTTAAGTTTTTAAGAGAAGGTGAATATTTTTCAAATGTATTTATTGTTTATAGTTACTATTAATTATTCATGTGACTATTGCTTATGCATAAATAGGTGTTTTAAAACTAAAATTATTCAAATTTTATTTGCGATCAACCATGTAAAAAGATGGATTAACAATTTAAATTTTTTCAGTTATACTTTATTTTCATTGATTTTTAAATTCATATTTTCAGGTGATGCATGATGTTTGAGAAGATTGTTTTGACAATGAAGTTGGGAAGAAATTGTAGAAGCATAAAAAATCATACAAACCACATAAAGATCATGCCCCCTCAAAGGAACAACCAAGTCGCAAAGAAGCCACACGCGACCTGAACAAACAAACCACAGAGAAGCAACATGGGGCCTGAATAATCAAGCCGCAGAGAAGCCACATGCGGCCTCAATAACCAAGCGGTAGAGAAGCTACATGCGGCATGGTAAAACCAAAGATCAAGGAGCCACATAGTATACTCTATGCGGCCTGAACGACCGCAGAGCAGGGAGGCCGCATAAAACCCCCCTGACACAGCACTCGATGACTGTTAAACTTTGACACATCGCTCTTCACGCCGACGTTTCAAGATTCATGAAGACGACGGCTCGAGAAAAGACAGAAAGTCACATCAGTGCATTAAATGACCTCGCCAGATGTGCCATGCCACGTGTCGTCTCGTATGCGGCCTCGACCCCATGTGGCCAAAGTGTCCATTCGACTAAGGCCAGAAGAGTTTGCATGTGACCTTCCAACATGCGGCCAGAGCGTCCAGAAGACCAAAGGCCAAACGAGCGCTCGTAACCGGCCGCGATAATATGCGGCTAAGTGGCTCTAGACTCACATGATTTTCTGTTAAAACCGAAGATGATTTCTCGCACAGTCAGTGCTGACTAAGTGTCCAGTTGACTAAGTCAAGCACGTAACAACCCCGAGATCTCTTCAACAACATATCCTAACCGAGACTACATGGCAGCCTGTCCGCAGTATGCGACTGCGGTTACAACCGTATTTTATTGAAGGAGTCCTATGCGGCCACCAAACAAAGCCCTATGCAACAACCAAACAGAGCAATATGTGGCATCGACAGTCCGTTAGCACGACGACTATAAATAGCGAGGGTAACATACCCTACAAGTACCCGGTTAGCTACCTACGTGCATACAAGCTCAAGAGAGAGAAGACATGAGAGCATCCTCATTCCCTCATCGGACCGTCAATGGGGTAAAGGAGCCGCCATAACCCTCTTTGTCCATCTTCACCACCCAGATCAAAATATTGTACTTAGAGTTTCTGTCTAGGATCTCTCTGTACTTCTTTGTTTGTTATTACAACGTCCAAAACTTACAATAGCGAACAAGATGGCTACTCTGCTGGGGACCCACTTTAACTCTGATAAGAAGACGATGACGCAGTCCGATGCGGCCAAGCTGGGCTCAACCCAAAGGATGCTGGTGGTACATTTTGACCAGCAAGAATTCGAGGATATGCTCTCCGGGGATAATGCGAGTCCTTCTCCAAGGCAAGCAAAGCCCAAGAAGATCCGCAGGACATGGGTAGTGAAGGCCGCTGCGCCTCACCTAACTGCAAAGCATGCGCTCCGTATTACTCTCCCTATTGCCGCAGATGCATACCATACGTCCACCCAGACTGGCCATGTTCATGCGATGGTCGAAAAAGGTGCTCAGCGACCAAACTCTGGCAGAAAAAATACTACGATGCCAGAAGTTCGATTGTTGAGACAAGCTTTATGTAGCAATAGCAAAAGCCGCATGTGTCCATAGTCGCAGGCAAAAGTCCACATGCGACACCGATCGATGGCCGTAAGCAAATGACCATATGTGGCCAACACAGTAGTAGAAATTTCATCTTTAACTAATACTCACGCAGTACTGACTCCAGGTGCATGCTAGATCGAAGGAGTCCAGGGCAGTGCGAGCTCGCCAAGCTCAAGCAACTACTCATGCGGTCGGCCGTCAGCACGCTCCGCTAACTGTTACGCGAGCCCCTGACTAAAAGTTATACGAGACCAACCCATGTGTCCGGCCCGCAGTGGCAAACAGACAAGGTCAGTCTCGAAAGTCTTCTATCAATGACTTGGGGAGAGTTCGTGTACGAACCCCAAGACTAGGAGCAATAATACCAACACATCTATGTGCTCGGTTTAACCAAGCTCATAACAAGGGTGTAAAGGTAGACCAGCCCTCGCCTGATTTGCGCAACGTGATCAACCACAAGTGCAAAGCAAGAGAAGAAACCACGACATGTGAGGTATCCCCTCGAAGACACCCCTGTGCCAACATCATCATCAACTGCTGCCGTGATAAAGCAGCAATGCCAACAAACAGGCAGTCGACGTTCCAATGGCTGTAAGCAAAGGTACCTACCCGACAGTGTACAATTACCAGAGGATGAGGTGTCACGCCCCAGTCCCAAAATATCGAGGGACTAGCCATGTGACAATGGCCAGCAGCACACACCGATTGACAAACCCAATTTAATGGACCCATCAGGATGTACTTAAGCTGTAGTACAACAATAAGGGTCTAAATATACTAATCTCATCCACAGAAATGAATACAACAATATTAGAATCATAAAGCAAGATCAATCTCAATAAAACATAAACTCGGGAAATAACCCGATGATGAGTCTGATACAATAGTCAAGATACAGAATAAAGATAACAACAGCAAATACTGAGTATGGATAAAGCATATACTCAAAAGATATCCTCGGTGATCACTCGTCTACTGGATCTAGTACCGCTCCAGTGCCTGCTCCTGTTCCTGCTAATGCACCTGTCCCGTATACCTCGGGGGGAAATCTTGTCTGCTATACTTGGGGACATAATCCGGATCCAGTTCCTCAGGGGACATAGCAAGGTACAAAATAACTCAAGCCATAAATAAATACAGTGCAGCAATAATGAATCAAAAGGATAAACTATATAACCAACTAAGTGATATGCAAGATGAGAGCATCACTAGAACTCAGGCTGAGACTACTACAAGCTCAGTGTCGGGGAGCCGGTAGCAGAGATATCATGCAGTTGTCTAGCTCGAAGAGAGACTAAGACGTCATCATAATATAATCAACCTGTAGCCTGTGTGTCTCTCCCCACCTAATGTAATCATACGTCTCATGTCTACAATGTCTCATGTCCATGACACGCAAGATCATAACTAATGCAGCAAGTCAATGATATCTAAGCAAAAGAATATGTCATAAAACCTGTAACCTATACAGAATTACCATGAATATCTCAGGAAAATTCTGTCTCATGAATAGTGTCAAGTGTCTTGGGTATAACATACTTGATAAGGCAAGCACGAGAATGTAAAGGGTCTCGATATCCATCTCTATGTGACGTTACACAACTTCGCGTACGGTGTTGGCACCCGAATGTTATTCGGACGCTAAATAAGTCACACGGTCCTAGTTACAACATATAGATCACAAGAATAGAACAAGAGAATAATATGAATCAATATACTGCAAGTTTCGGCAATGTACACTTGCCTGGGGTTCTGACTTCAACTACAGCTTTGGTATCAGTGGGATTTGCTGGTACTCCTTCGGTTGCTGAAATAGATATCACCATCAGATTCAAAAAATATCAAATAGCTAGAAATGCCTGTCCTTGAGTCCAATTTGGACACAGGGGCAAAAATGACAGTTTCTGGTCAAAACGGGGTCCACATGTGGGCCGTTTCGTACCGAAAAAACGTGTCAGAGACAATGTTCTCCAAATTCGTCCAACTTAGTGTCAACAAGTCCAGAACGACGATACGAACCCAACGAAACATCCAGAACTGGATTCCGATGAGCCGATCACAAAATTGCCCGTCAAGTGGAGCCGCGGGGCCCACGATACGCGATTTTGTCAACGTTCTCAGAATTGAACCAAACATGGATCACAGGACCAATGTATTTATACGAGTTCGATGGTGCAAGTTTCGTTTCAATCTGACATGTGTACACGAAGTTACAATAAGTTCTGGAATAGGGCCGATATGGGCGTTGTCGACGGACACGCGTTGATTCCGATGTGCACGCACATCCAAATCAACTTCCGTAAAATCCCACATGTCCGTATCAACGGCGCGCACCTTTTGCTGAAGTCCGTACATGACCAAGTCGTCCCGTTTGGCGGGGCACACTCAGTTCCGGAGAAAAACAGGACGAATATTTTCCTGCTTTTGGATCGCAGTTCGCGATTGCCACAGGACCCGACACACCGAGCGGGTTGCACGGACATCGAGAGGGTCACGCAGGGTTCGCATCACAACAGACAGAACAAAAAATGGGGCAGCGAGGAGAGAGAAAATGCTACCTGAACAAAGCTACACAGAACTAGGATTCCTCGTGTCCGCGAGGCAACACGACACGGCGGCGGGGCTAAGGTTTCCTGCACTGCACTGCGGCTGGGGCGCCGGGGCTTCGCCGGAGGAGGAGGCTGCTCAGGCGGAGGCGGTCAGGTGAAGGTGGCCGGGCTGCACTGGTGGCGGGCTCAGGCGGAGCTGCTGTTGCTGCCGGCGAGATCGAGGCGGAGGGGAGACCTGTGGCAAGGGCGTCTAGGGCTGGAGGAGGCGGTGGCTGCGGTGGATGGGAGCGACCGGAGACGACGGGGCTGCCGGGATTGTGGGAACAACGGAGGTGGCCGGAAATGGCGGGTGGCTGGACAGTGGTTCGAGAGGGTCGGGGTATTTATAGGGTGAGAGGGAGGAGGTCGGCGGACGACCGGTGCGGGGAGGGGAAGAGACGGCGGGGGCGGTTGCGGGAGCGGGGAGGTCGAGCGGCACGGGAAGCCGGAGGGCCACGGTGGTTGCGGGCGGAGATGAAGCGTCGGGGTCGTCGGTTACAGGGAAAGGGTTTTCGGGTCGGGTCCGGGTCCGGGTCGGGCGGATGGGATCCGAACTGATCCATTAGGCAAGGGTGCGGGTTTGGGTTTCGGGTTTCGGGTCGGGTTTATATCCGACCTGACCTGCTAGGGTTAGGGTTGGTTCATCTAGACCGGATCCGGTCCAGTTCGGGTTGGTTCAATAGGAAATAAACCGGGTTTATTCTAGGGTTTAATTTGGTTTAATAAATAATTAGTTTTTAGGTCTGTAAAATTGTTTTCGGGGTCCAATAAATTCCAGGAAAATTACCCTATGTCTAATATTTTATTTTACACCTAAAACTATTATTTTCACAATATTTTAATATTGATTAACATAATTTAAAAATTATTTAATTTCAAAATACCTTAGTTTTAATTAATTAAAAATTCCAGAAAAAAGCAGAAAAATTGTGAAAAGTTAATTTTAAAATTCCTGAAAAATCAGGGAGTTTACATGAGGAGATGCCCTTCGCCTCGTGCTAATCCGCTTGGAAGTCACCCTCTAGAAGGAGAGGTTGGAAGTCTAGCGCCTCAAACCCTTCGCTTTCGGCCAACATATTGAGAATGCGGGCCTAAGGAGGATATGTAAAACCCATAATCCTAGAAAACCGTATTTATCCTTCTTTCTAATTAATTATTAATTTAATTATAGTAATTAGTGGCTAAATAGGGGAAATAGATTTATTAAAATTTTTATTTTAGGTGTCCGTGCATTTGGGAGATTGATGGGGCCATTAGGAATTTTTTTGAATTTATTTAATGTAGAAGACCCTTTGGTCAGTTGCTAGCTTAATGGTATGCATTAATATAATTCTAAATTTTTCTATGGATATATATATATATATATATATATATATATATATATATATATATATATATAAGAAAAAGAAAGAAAAAGAAAAAGGAAAGAAAAGAAAAGAAAAAATAGATTATATATTATTTCCTATTGGATCCCTAATGGATCCCTAACCATTCCTACCCGCCCGTGCATGTGAGCAAATCACCCGCGCTTGCAAAAATGCAGCAGCCCATTTTTGTTAGCAGCAGACCTGCTGCTTTGTAGCAGCAAAGCCCACACCAACCCCGTACACCCTTTTGCTAACAGCAACCCTTAGCAGCATCCCCCCCGCGAGTAGAACCCGATAACACCCCCTCTCCCTCTCTTATATATATTCTTATTTCAACAAAACCCTAACCCTAGATCAATCCAATCCCCTCCTCTTCCCATCTAGACCTAGAGAGCGTCGCCACCGCAGCCGGAGAACCGCGCCAGGCCGTCCAAACCAATTCCGACGACCGCGACCCCGCGCACCCCGCGCACTGCAGAATTCAGCAGTGAGGTACCTGTGTTCCAGAGTTGTTTTCCGTCGCTTCGCTCAACCAAACGCCACCCCGTCTTCACCAGTACGCTCACCCCTTAACCATCTTCCATATCTGTGTGATAGTAGATCTCGAACAACGCGTAGCCATAGGCGAAAACAGCGTCAAAGTTGGCAGAAAATAACACTTTTTGGATATCGCAAAAAACTGCGTTGACCACCTATGTTTTCGAATTCGTATCTCCCACCACAGAGATCCGAATTCAATGATTCTTTTTGGTATGCGGAGACCACTTGACTTAGTTTAATTTTTGTTAATTAATATTAGATTATTAATTGCTGTAGGTAGAATTAAATTCGTTAGAAAACTCCAAAAATATACTTTTTTCAGATTTTCAAAAGTTGTGAAACGGAGCACGCCCCGCCAAACGGGACAGCCCCGCTATGTACTAAGTATGCCAAACGATGCGCACAGTATAACCGGACACTTGAGAGTTTGTAAAAACTGATTCGGACGTGTGTGCGCATCGGAATCAGCCCGTATCCGCGGACAAACCCCGTGTCGCAACTTTTGTGAAAGTTGTGTGCATTTTGTGCACGCTCGTCAGATTGTGACAAAACTTACTACACTGGACTCATGGTAATGCGCTGGTCCTGTGACCCAATTTTCACGCAATTTTGAGATAGTTGACCAAGTCACCAATTGGCGGGCCCCACGGTTGACTTTTTGGGCAAATTTATGTTCGGCCCATCGGAATCCATATTTGGACATACCGTTGGGTTTGTATTGACATTTAGAGTTGTTTGACCTATAATTTGTCCCATTTGGAGACTGTTACCCTTGGCACATTTTTGGGGCAAAGTAGGCCACACGTGGACCCCACTTTTATCCGAAATTACCGTTTTGCTCCTGTGTCCAAATTGGATGAAAGGGAAGTACTTTTTAGCTATTTTGCTGATTCTGGGAACATTGGTGATATTTATTTCAGCATCCGAAGATGTTCATTCTGAGGCCGCAGCTTCTACTCCTGCGTGCGTGACATATGGACATTATATTTTGCAGCTTTCTTGCCAGGCAAGATACTTTGCCAAATTGTTTACAGTACTTTGCATGCTATTTATATTTCTATTTATTCATTGCCTGTGTAGTTTCGTTCAGTTATATTCATTGCATGTGTAGTTCATTCAGTCATCACTATATATATTAGATATGTTGGCACACACTTGACACATAGTATCATGAGAGGACAATTATTAGGCGTATGAGCTTTTAACCACTCTGGTAAACCGTAGTATATATTTCGCACTACGGGCGTGTGTCGCGCTGGTCGCTACCCTCGCGGTATGTCAATTTTTGGAGTCTCGCTGGTCGCTACCCCCGCGGTATGTCGACTTCTGATGTCCACTGATGTGTGTGTGAGTTGTGAGGTAGATCGAGTAGCCTACCCTTGCCCATACGTCGAAAAATTGTCCTCATTTGCATTCATATAGATTGTCTTATACAGCGTACTTATATATTTTCAAACATTATGCATGTTCACTGTATTCAAATTGGCTTGCTTCTATGTATCTTGTTATGTCCCTTTGAGGATCTGGTCCCTTGCCAGGTATAGACGACCAGGAGTATCCGCAGGAGTACGGGCCTGGACCTGACGCATTACTTTCTGCTTAGGAGGTCTTACCTTTTGAGCATCATTGATTATCTAGCGATGGATTCTTTTTAGCTGATACACTTCTATCTTCACATTATTTTATATTGGAGATTTTATACTCCTCTCTCATTTTAGTTTTGGTTATAGTCTTTGGTAGTGGATTTGTCTCCACCCGACTATTACTTTGGATATTTCAGACTCCTTATTCTAGATTAGTATTTCTTTTTTATGACTTGTTGTGTGGATGAGATTAACATATCTGTGACTTGTGATAGTATATATACCATATGTGAGTTTATATTCATATTACAGCGTACGTGTGTATTATGGTATCCATATATTGGAGTTGCCATATACATACGGCTGGCATGCTTACGTGTTCCTAGTCCTACGTATTTTGGGACTGGAGCATGACATATTTTTGTGGTGGCCCATGCAGGTCGAGTTAGCCGTTTCGGTTACGTAACTGTACCGAGCGGGCCTGCACCTAGGATTAAAATTTTAGATCTTATCCACACTTGACCATAACTTACCTTCCTTCCAACATATCCTACTTAAGTACTTGCATCCTGCTTGATTCATGTACTCTTCTTAATCCTTCGTCCATCTCTTGCAGAGAGATGAATTTGCATAACGGGCATGCCGCCACCGGGGACAACACGTCTCCAGGGGACGACGACCAATCACCAGGAGAGGCCTCAATGACTCCTCTTCTTTCCTGACTGGATGGACTGACTAGCAATCAAATTTCATTAACTCCTTCCACGATACCTGATGCCCTTCCAGCTTTATCAGCACCGCAGGATGGCCAGACACAGCTGTTCCAATTCTTCCAGATGATAATACAGGAACAGAGGCAGCAGAGCAGAGGCTAGAATTTCTGACAGCACTTGAAAGAATGGCTGCACTAGCCCCTGCACTAGTTTCAGTACCACAAGCTCGGGTTGGTTCAGTCAAGGACTTTGTGCAGATGGGCCATAAGCCATATAAGGGCAATGAGAGTCCAGAGGAGACCACAAACTGGATTACCAATACCAAGAAGTTGTTAGAGGCATCACAACTACCTTCTGACCTATGGATGATAGGCGTAAGGACTCAGTTAGAAGGCAATACACATCACTGGTGGGAATCAATGGAGCGCCAGTTGGGTACGCGTCAGACTTGGGAACAATTCTTGGAGTGCTTTGAGAGAAAGTACTTTACAGACACTGTAAGGGACGCGTTGTACGATCAGTTCCTCCATCTGGAGCAGGGGAACAAGACAGTTGATGAGTATAACACAGAGTTTAGCTGCCTCAGTAAGTATGGCACCGTCTTAATACCTAATAACTTGGAGAAGGCTAAGAGGTTTCACCGTGGGTTGACTCAGGAGCTCCAGCACTACACTAGCTCACAGTCTCGGATCTCTTATGCCGAGTTATTGACATAGGCCAGGATCTAGGAGGCCATCAGCAAGGGAAACGGAATTCAAAAGAGAATTCACCAAGGACCAGTAAGGATACAGCAAGGAGGACCCATTTGACACCCTTTGATACGCCAACAACCAGATAGTGTCGCACCATATCCAACCAAGGACTCCCGTACTTGTCACTTTTATGGTAAGATAGGTCATATTCATAGAGACTGTCATCGTCGATTGGGGCTGTGCATGATATGTGGATCAAATCACCATCAAACCCGAAGATGTCCTCAGCAGAACTAGAGGTCTATGGCATTAGAATCAGGAACACCGTATACACCTTCAAGTATAGAAGACCAAAGGGACCCACCACTGCTTCTACAGTCTGCACAAAGGGAGGAGACTAGATCCCAGTTGAACAACCAAGGACAAGGCCAAGCACTCATTATGACTAGTATGGGAGAGCAGACACAGGAAGCCGTAGATACATGTATGACCTTTTAGTTATAATTGCCTTTGTATACTCATAACCCCAATGTGACACAAGATCTTAGATGTACAAATAGATATAGAATTATATATATGGTAGTTTAGCAGTTATGAGGATGTATGTATATTCTACCCAGATGGCATACACGCGATGCTAATGGATGACGTGAGTAGCAGTAGTAGTATTCTTTCCCTATCCTTATCTCGCCCTCTTGGGTGACTCATCTTCTCTTCTATATATCCATTCCTTATCTCGTGCTTAACTCTTCCTATCATAGTCGTATTTTTAGTGCCATTATTAATTGTTTGATTTATATCAACCTCACCCCTATTTGTTAGTTAAAACAAATATGTTAGTAATGCTTGATAACTAAGGATGAATTCTTAATAATAACCCTTATGTACATGCACTATAGCAAAATCTGTATTCTTTATTAGTTTAACCCTTAAGTAGCATTATTTAGCATAATAGAAATTTGTTAGATTGTTTGAAGTAGGTCATACTCCTAATAGTTTTAGTCAAGACCTTAAGTGTTTCCCTAAAAACTTAGACTATGCCTAGGAAAGAGTTGAAGGCACTTGTTACGAACTGATGACTATGACAAATCGCTGGCGAGGTAGCAACAGTTACAGCCAGACGATTTTGGTAGTGTACTCGAATTACTTGCAGCCATACTGGCCAGGTGGCGTGGCAGTATTAGACTACGATACTTGACGGTTACGAAAAAAAGTCATAGTTATGAGATTCCAGACATGTATCCCAAGATTCTCGACCCAATAAATATAATTACCTTACAACTTAGACAATAGCTTCAAGAGACCTCGACTACTAGTAGAATTCTTATAAGTTGGGTAGTGTAAGATGAGTAAAAATAGAATGGTGTATGGGCAATAAATGAGGAAGTGTTGGAATGGCAGACCATGACTTTTAGGAAGCACTGCTAGATACCAATGTAGTATAATAGCTATAGTGATCATTATGAATATGGATTAGTGTCAATTTTGAGGACAAAATTTTTATAAGTTGGGTAGAATATAAAACCCCCAATCCTAGAAAACCGTATTTACCCTTCTTTTTAATTAATTATTAATTTAATTATAGTAATTAGTGGCTAAATAGGGGAAATAGATTTATTTTAATTTTAATTTAGGTATCCGTATATTTGGGAGATTTATGGGGCCATTAGGAATTTTTTTGAATTTATTTCATGTAGAAGATCCTTTGGCCAGTTGCTAGCTTAATGGTATGCATTAATATAATTCTAGATTTTTCTATGGGTATATACGTGTGTATATATATATATATATATATATATATATATATATATATATATATATAAAAGAAAGAAAAAGAAAAGGAAAGAAAAGAAAAGAAAAATATAGATTATATATTATTTCCTATTGGATCCCTAATGGATCCCTAACCATTCCTACCCGCCCGTGCATGTGAGAAAACCATCCGCGCTTGCAAAAATGTAGCAGCCCCTTCTTGTTAGCAGCAGACCCGCTGCTTTGTAGCAGAAAAGCCTACACCAACCCCGTACACCCTTTTGCTAACAACAACCCTTAGCAGCATCCCCCCCGCGAGTAGAACCCGATAACACCCCCTCTCCCTCTCTTATATATATTCTTATTTCAACCAAACCCTAACCCTAGATCAATCCAATCCCCTCTTCTTCCCATATAGACCTAGAGAGTGCCGCCACCGCAGCCGGAGAACCACGCCAGGCCGTCCAAACCAATCCCGACGACGCGACCCCGCGTACCCCGCGCACTACAGAATTCAGCAGTGAGGTACCTGTGTTCCAAAGTTGTTTTTCGTCGCCTCGTTCAACCAAACGCCATTCCGTCTTCACCGATACGCTCACCCCTTAACCCTCTTCCATATCTGTATGATAGTAGACCTCGAACAAAGTGTAACCATAGGCGAAAACAGCGTCAAATTTGGCAGAAAATGACACTTTTTGGGTATCGCAGAAAACTGTGATGACCACCTATGTTCCCAGATTCGTATCTCCCACCACAGATATCCGAATTCTATGATTCTTTTTGGTATACGGAGACCACTTGACCTAGTTTAATTTCTGTTAATTAACATTAGGTTATTAATTGCTGTAGGTAGAATTAAATTCGTTGGAAAACCCCAAAAATATACTTTTTTTCAGATTTCCAAAAGTTATGAAACGGAGCGCAACCCGCCAAACGGGACCGCCTCGTCATGTACCAAGTGTGCCAAATGGTGTGCACAGTGTACCCGAACATGTGAGAGTTCACAGAAATTGATTCAGACCCGTGTGCGCTTCAGAATCAGCCCGTATCCGCGGACAAATTCCGTGTCAAAACATTTGCGAAAGTTGTGCGCATTTTGTGCACGCTCGTCAGATTGTGACGAAACTTACTCCATTGGACTCGTGGTAACGCGCTGGTCCTGTGACCCAATTTTCACACAATTCTGAGACAGTTGACCAAGTCGCCTATTGGCGGGTCCTACGGTTCTTTTTGGGCGAATTTGTGTTCGGCCCATCAGAATCCACATTTAGACATACCGTTGGTTTCGTATTGACATTTAGAGTTATTTGACCTATAATTTGTCCCATTTAGAGACTGTTATCCTTGGCACATTTTTCGGTGCAAAGTGGGCCACACGTTGACACCACTTTTATCCAAAATTACCGTTTTGCCCCTGTGTCCAAATTGGACGAAAGGGAAGTACTTTTTAGCTATTTTGCTAATTCTGGGAATGTTGATGATGTTTATTTCAGTATCCGGAGACGTTCATTCTGAGGCCGCAGCTTCTACTCCTGCGTGCGTGACATCTGGACATTACATTTTGCAGTTTTCTTGCCAGGCAAGATACCTTGCCAAATTGTTTACAGTACTTTGCATGATATTTATATTTCTGTTTATTCATTGCCTGTGTAGTTTCGTTCAGTTATATTCATTGCATGTGTAGTTCGTTCAGTCATCACTATATATATTAGATACGTTGACACACACTTGACACCTAGTATCATGAGAGAACAATCATTAGGCGTATGGGCTTTTAACTACTATGGTAAACCGTAGTATATAGTTCACACTACGGGCGTGTGTCACGCTGGTCGCTACCCCCGCGGTATGTCAATTTTTGGAGTCTTGCTGGTCGCTACCCCCGCGGTATGTCGATTTCTGATGTCCACTGACGTGTGTGTGAGTTGTGAGGTAGATCGAGTAGCCTACCCTTGACCATACGTCGAAAAGTTGTCCTCATTTGCATTCATATAGATTGTCTTGTATAGCGTACTTATATATTTTCAAACATTATGCATGTTCACTGTATTCAAATTGGCTTGCTTCTATGTATCTTGTTATGTCCCTGTAAGGACTTGGTCCCTTGCCAGGTATAGACGACCAGGAGTATCCGCAGGAGTACGGGCCTGGACCTGACGCATTACTTTCTACCGAGGAGGTCTTACCTTCTGAGCATCATTGATTATCTAGCGATGGATTCTTTTTAGTTGATACACTTCTGTCTTCACATTATTTTATATTGGAGATTTTATACTCCTCTCTTATTTTAGTTTTGGTTATAGTCTTTGGTAGTGGATTTGTCTCCACCCGACTATTACTTTGGATATTTCAGACTCCTTATTCTAGATTAGTATTTCTTTTCTATGACTTGCTGTGTGGATGAGATTAGCATATCTGTGACTTGTGATAGTATATATACCATATGTGAGTTTATATTCATATTATAGCGTACGTGTGTATTATGGTATCCATATATTAGAGTTGCCATATACATACGGCTGGCATGCTTACGTGTTCCTAGTCCTACATATTTTGGGACTAGGGCGTGACAGGATAGGCAGCGGTACCCACAAAAGAAGTTTTCTACGGCACCCGCTCCAAGAAGAGACTGTCAGTTGCGGGGGGTGGTCCTTACTCAGGACCCCTGAAGATTCTGCAAGCTGGGGGTAGCAATTTCCCAGAACTCCATGACAACCCAGCATTCCGAGGGGACAGTGATTTTCAAGGAACATATGTCAAAATCTTTGGGGGTAGTCACCCTCACCAGTTGACGCGCCTTCCTACGTTGGGGGCAGTGTTCTTTCGGAGTCCGAAGAGGATGCGATGCTGACAACTTTTCCTGATGACTACTCGCTGCAAGAGTTTGAGATGGAACGTGCGACGTCCACTGTTCCTTCGACTTTCTCCCATGTAAGAACAATGTACATGGTGGGGGATGATCACAAGGCACCATCGATCGACAACACCTCGAAACCCTCGAGACTATGATGCACACCATAAGTGCGTCGATACAAGCTTGACCCAGACGATGCTGAAGATCCTGCCACATGCCCCCACTGCAATAATGTGATGAAGGCGATGCCCAAATTATATTCTCGCAATAAGATATGTTGCTGAAGAACAATCGGCACGATCGTCACCTGTATTACACAGGGTGCATTGGCGCCATCAGTGTGAACCGACTGCACATCTACCCCAGTTCGTCATTCCGTATTATCCCTCGGAGTCTGCTTAAGACCTTGTGTAAAACCCATTATTTTAAAAACCGTATTAAGTATTTAATTAATTATTTAATTAATTTATAGTAATTGTTAGCTAATTAGGAGAAATAGAATGTATTAAAATTTTATTTTTAGGTGATTGTACATTTAGAGATTTATGGAGCAACTGTAATTTTTTCTTAATTTATCCCATGTAGGAGACCTTGTGGACAGTTGATAGATTAATTTTATGCTCAAAAATAAATTTTTAGAATTATATATATATATATATATATATATATATATATATATAGTTTATAGTAATGAATTGATTAATAAAAAAAATAAAAAGAAAGGAATAAGGAATAAAAGAAAGAAAAGAAAATAGAAAAGAAAAAGAAATAGGAAAAATAAAATGAATCAAAAACCCAAACCCATAACCAACCCACACCCATTACAAATCCCTACCCTACCCGCTACTATTAGTTAACAGCAACAATAGACCCATAATCCCTCCCCCTCGCGCGTTCAAACAAGATCAGCGCCACGACCTATATATACTATTATATTATAACTTGTACCAAAACCCTAACCATAAACCCTTATCCCCATCTCGACCAGAGCCGCCACGCCAACCCAGAGCAGCCACCGTCGGAGCCATCTGCGCTGCCCACCGTCGTGACCGCTCGCCGCGACCGCGAATACCCCGCACTACAGAATTTGACTGCAGCGAAGCCCTGTTCACAACTCGTTTCCCGCACCATCGCTCGACCAAACTCGACCCCGTCTTCACCGGTACGTTCATGACCTATCCCCCTTCCAATACTATGTATTAGTTTACTTCGAACAGTACGTAAACCTAGACGAAAATCGAGACCAAGTTGGCAAAAAATAACAACTTTTAGAACGCAGAAAACTGCAGTAACTACCCATGTTTAAGGATTCGTATCTCCCATCACAGGGATCCGAATTTAGTTTTTCTTTTTGGTATGCGAAGACCACCTAACCGAGATTAATTACTGTCAATCATAATATTTTATTATTTGCTGTATGTAGAAGTAAAACAGATTGAAAATCCCAAAAATCTACTTTTTCTAACTTCCAGAATTTGTGATACGGAGCGCGCCCCGCCAAACGGAATAGCCCCGTCGTGTACCAAGTGCACCGAAAGGTGCGCATGGTATACCCAGACATGTGGGCTTTGGCGAAAACTGATTTGGACGCGTGTACGCGTCAGAATCAGCCCGTGTCCGCAAAAAATCCTCGTATCGCGACTTTTGTAAAAGCTCGCGCCATTTGTTGTACGCTTGTCAGAATTGGACGAAACTTGTGCCACTGGGCTCATGGTATCACGCTGGTCCTGTGACCCAATTTCTACGTAATTCTGAGACAGTTGACCAAGTCGCCTATTGGCGGGCCCTACGGTTGACTTTTTGGGCGAATTTGTGTTCGGCTCACCGGAATCGAAAATTGGATATACCGTTGAGTTCGTACAGATTTTTAGAGTTTGTTTGACCTATAATTTGTCCCATTTAGAGATGTTTACCCTTGGTATACTTTTCGGTGCAAAGTGGGCAACATGTGGACCACCCACTTTGATCCAAAATGACCGTTTTGCCCCTGTATCCAAATTGGACGAAAGGGTAGTATTTTCTAGCTATTTTGCTAATTTTGGAAACAATTTTGATATCTATTTCAGCATCCGGAGATGTTTGTTCGGAGGTCTTAGTTTATAATCCCGTATCCTTGACATCTGAACGTTATATTTTGCAGCTCTCTTGCCAGGCAAGTATACCTTGTATTGTACTGTTATTCTTATTCCATATATTGCATGCATATTTATTTTATGTCTTTAGTTCATATATTTTAACTGTTATATAAAATGCGGGCGACGGTGTCATCGTGATTGTTTTTATTATGTATATGCATTGACCCTGTTTATGAGACCACCCCATTATCATGAAGCATCATTAGGTTTCATTTGGCTGTGACATATTTTTACATGAGTTGTGAGTCTCATATAGATCACGAACTTACGTATTGACTGATCATCGGTATGTGTGGTACGTGCGTTAGGGATAACTGTGGTTAGAAATCTTGCATGCTAGAAGACTTAGCAGTTATTAGTAGTCCATAGACATAGCCTGTTATAGTACCGTGGTCCAATCCATGTCCTTATTTGGTTGCAGGGTTGGGCTATTGTACTAAAGATAGGCTATGAACCAATTCGTGTCATGGATATGACATGCTTAGAGCATAGGGTGGGAAGAACAACAAGTAAGACATTTGGGCTCCTTTGCACTTTCCTTTTGTTCGCCCGGACGCTCCGCCGGAGCGACGGGTGGTGATGACCCCATATATTATAGGCGGCCTCTACCATTCAAAAGACGACATGCTTTGTAGGCCCTTGATTCTCCGAGAGAATCATGCAAATCCCATTTATGGCCAGATTGTCACGCCCCAGTCCCAAAATATCGAGGGACTAGACACGTGGCAATGGCCAGCAGCACGCACCGATGGACAAACCCAATTTAATGGATCCATCGGGGCATACTTAAGCTGTATTACAATAGTCAGGTTTTACTAATCTCATCCACAGAATAAAGACAGCAATATTAATTAAAAAGAAATAAATATTAACCAGTCACAAGTAAATAAAATTGGGGAACAATCCGATATTAAGTCTGTTACAAATGTTCATTTAAACAGGAAATAAAGAGTTTATTTGCCATAAAAACTGAGCATGAAAGAAGCAGATGTTCAGGAGAAATCCTCAGCGATCACCTCGTCCTCAAGTTCTGGTACTGCTTCGTGAAGTGCTCCTGTTCCGTACACCTCATGGTAGATCTCTTCTGCTAATCATGGGGACATAATCCGGATTCAGGTCCTCAGGGGACATAGCAAGGTACAAGAAAGCTCATGCCAAAATAAATGCAGTGCAACAATAAATGAAACAATAGGGTAAATAAATAACCAGCTAAGTGATATGCAAGTGGGAGTTTTAGTCATACTCGGGCTGAGACTACTACAGGATCAGTGTCAGAGAAACCCATAGCAGTATTTTCTCGAAGGGCCAGAACTTGCCCCATAGCTCTGTATCAGAGACTAAGACACCTCCAGATGACATAATTATAATATAATCAGCCTTGATATGGTAATACTCTCCCCTACCAATGTAATCTCACGTCTCATGTCCATGACATGCAGGATCAAAACTAATGCAGCAAGTCAGAATAAAATCTAAGCATGAAAAATGTATAAGTCATAAACCTGTATCCTATACAGAATCACCTTGAATATTTCAGGAAGATTCTGTCTCATGATTCGTGTCAGGTGTCCTGAGTATAATGTACTTGATATGGCAAGTACGAGAACGTAAATGTCACGATATCCATCTCTAGGTGACGTTACACAACCCCGCGTACGGTGTTGGCACCCGACTATTAATCGGATGCTAAGCAAAGTCACACGGTCCTAGGTCAAGCATGCACAATAATGTATAAATAAGTCAAGAAAATAAGTAGCAAAACTGCAGGAATTGGCAAGGTACACTTGTCTGGGTTTTCGACTCCAATTGTAGCTCTGGAAGCAGCAGGATTTGCAGGCAGTACTCCGGTTGCTGAAATAGACATCACCATCAGATCCAAAAATTATCAATCAGCTAAAAATGCCTGTCCTTGAGTCCAATTTGGACACAGGGGCAAAAATGTGTCAACAAGTCAGGAACGATGATACGAACCCAACGGAACATCCAAAATTGGATTCCGATGAGCTGATCTCAAAATCGCCCATCAAGTGGAGCCTGTGGGGCCCACGATACGCAATTTTGTCAACGTTCTCAGAATTAAACCAAACTTGGGTCACAGGACCAGCGTATTGCTACGAGTCCGATGGTGCAAGTTTCATCTTTATCCGACGTGCGTACACTAAGTTACAGCAAGATCCAGAAAGGACGGATATTGGACGTTGTCGGCGGATACGCGTTGATTCCGGAGTGCATGCACATCCAAATCAACTTCTGGGAAATCCCGCACGTCCGTATCAACGACGCGCACGTATCGGTGAAGACCGCACGCGACCAAGTCGTCCCGTTTGGCGGGACGTACTCAGTTCCGGGGTGAAACAGGGCGTTGGTTTTCCTGTTTTTAGATCACGGTTTGCGATCACCACAGGACACGACGCACCGAGCGGGTTACACGGGCATCGAGAGGGTCACGCAGGGTTCGCGTCACAACTGACGGAAATGTAAATAGGGCAGCGAGGAGAGAGATATGAGTACCTGAACAGGGCTCCGCTGAATAAGAATTTTGTGTCCGAGGTGACACGACACAAGGGGATACGTGTCCTGGACACTGTGTCCAGGCTAGGGCATGATCGATGGCTGCACAGGGCATCGGGGCTTCACCGGAGCTTCGCCGGAGGAGCTCGCCGGGGAAGGCACTGGGCTCGGGCAGGTCGTCGGTCGGCGAGGCGGAGCCTAGGCGGCGCTGGGGTGACCAGGTCGAGGCTGTCCGGGGCTCGGCGGAGCTCTGGCCCGTTGTTGCTGCTCTCGAGGGCGGCTGCTGGGTAGGCGGATGACAGAGGAGGGAAGGCAGGAGGCTAGGGCGGCCGGTGCTAGGGCAGCGGGGTCAGCTGGAGAAGCGGGGCGGAGGAGGAGCTGGGCGGAGGGAATGGCGTCGGGTTTTATAGGGCGACCGAGGGAGAGGCGGCCGGTGAAGAGGAGAGGAAGAGGAGGGGCTGGCGGGGACGCGAAGCGGCGTGGCAGCGGGTGCAGGAAGCCGGAGCGGCGCGGGTCTGCCGGCGACGGCGGGAGGGCATCGGTCGGGATCGGTTTGGAAGGGAAAGAGTTAACGGGTTAACGGGTTTCGGGCGGACGGGTCGGGTCAGGGGATCCGGCCCGATCCAAAACAAATGCGGGTCGGGCTAGTGGGTCGGGTCTGGGTTTTGGGCCAGGATCCGACCCAATAAGGTTTTGGGTTTAGTTAAACCGGTTTGGTTCAACTATGGTTTGGTTTGGTTTATTTAAAATAAACCCGGTTTATTTGGTTTAATTAAATAATTAGTTTTTAGGGCTTTTAAAATACTTCCGGGGTCCAATAAATACCCGAAAAATTATCCTATGTCTAGTTTTTCATTTTACACCATAAAATATTATTTTTATAATATTTTAATATTATTTAAAAATCATTTAATAATTAAAACACCTTAGTTTAATTAGAGAAAAATCTCAGAAAATTTTAGAAAATTGTGAAAAATTCTAAATTAAAATTTTTTGAAAATCAGGGGGTTTACAATCTACCCCCTTAAGAGGATTGCGTCCTCGCAATCAAAGAATAACCTGTCAACAGAATGATACGGTTGCAAAATTTATTCAAAACACAACACGATGAAAAAAAGTCAAGGTTGAGGGTTTAAATACATAGGAAAAATATTTCCCTAAGTTATGAAAGTTATGCAATTTTCCAAATATAGAAAATCTAGAAAATTTTAGTTTAGAAAACCAGGTTATCCTTTAAAACATATCAGGTTAACAATTATAAAACATTCTAGGTTATTTAGCAAGTTCAAAAATACTTAGGTTATCACTAGGTTATCAATTATTAGCAAGTTAAAACTGTCAGGTTAAGTCTAGGGTCACGAACCAACGGGCACGAACTAAAGCAATACTAGAAACAGAACTACAAAAATTTACGCACATTAGCTACTCCATGATTCTGCGCATTCTCCAATGTCATCGCTAGGGCTTGTCCACGTCCTTGTAGTCGATTCCTCTACTACTGCTGGACCTGCTGGAAGAGTGTTGATCTACTTGATTGCCTTGTTGAGTTGATTGACATCTATCTTCTGGTGTCACTTCATCTTTGTGGGTGACCACAACACCTTGTGGTGTTCCTACAGGAGTCTCATTGCTTGATTGTGATTCCATTACTCTGCATCCAAAATAAACTATAGAAGGCGCACAGGGAAATCAAGGCAGGATGCAAGTCAAGAAATTGATTCGAATCCGATATAGATATCAAGAACGTTTCAAGCAAGTGGATGAGATCCTAAAAACTTATCCTATTTTTATTGCGGGCATGTTCGGTCCCTAAGTTGAAACCGAACAATTTAGTCGTTGACCTGCATGGGCCACCACAAAAACCATGTCATGCCCCAGTCCCAAAATATCGAGGGACTAGACACGTGGCAATGGCCAGCAGCACGCACCGATGGACAAACCCAATTTAATGGATCCATCGGGGCATACTTAAGCTGTATTACAATAGTCAGGTTTTACTAATCTCATCCACAGAATAAAGACAGCAATATCAATTAAAAAGAAATAAACATTAACCAGTCACAAGTAAATAAAATCGGGGAACAACCCGATATTAAGTCTGTTACAAATGTTCATTTAAACAGGAAATAAATAGTTTATTTGCATAAAAACTGAGCATGGAAGAAGCAGATATTCAGAAGAAATCCTCAGCGATCACCTCGTCCTCAGGTTCTGGTACTGCTCCGTGAAGTGCTCCTGTTTCATACACCTCAGGGTAGATCTCTTCTGCTAATCCTGGGAACATAATCCGGATCCAGGTCCTCAGGGGACATAGCAAGGTACAAGAAAGCTCATGCCAAAATAAATGCAGTGCAGCAATAAATAAAACAATAGGGTAAATAAATAATCAGCTAAGTGATATGCAAGTGAGAGTTTTAGTCATACTCGGGCTGAGACTACTACAGGATCAGTGTCGGAGAAACCCATAGCAGTATTTTCTCGAAGGGCCAGAACATGCGCCAAAGCTCTGTATCAGAGACTAAGACACCTCCAGATGACATAATTATAATATAATCAGCCTTGATATGGTAATACTCTTCCCACCCAATGTAATCTTATGTCTCATGTCCATGACACGCAGGATCAAAACTAATACAACAAGTTAGAATAAAATCTAAGCATGTAAAATATATAAGTCATAAACCTGTATCCTATACAGAATCATCTTGAATATTTCAGAAAGATTCTTTCTCATGATTCGTGTCAGGTGTCCAGGGTATAATGTACTTGATATGGCAAGTACGAGAATGTAAATGTCACGATATCCATCTCTAGGTGACGTTACACAACCCTGCGTACGGTGTTGGCACTCGACTATTAATTGGACGCTAAGCAAAGTCACACGGTCCTAGGTCAAGCATGCACAATAATGTATAAATAAGTCAAGGAAATAAGTAGCAAAACTGCAGGAATTGGCAAGGTACACTTGCCTGGGTTTTCGGCTCCAATTGTAGCTCTGGCAGCAGCAAAATTTGCAGGCAGTACTCCGGTTGCTGAAATAGACATCACCATCAGATCCAAAAATTATCAATCAGCTAGAAACGCCTGTCCTTGAGTCTAATTTGGACACAGGGGCAAAAATGATAATTTCGGGTCAAGGCGGGGTCCACAGGTGGGCCGCTTTGCACCGAAAAATGTGTCAGGGTCAAAGGTCTCCAAATTCGTCCAACTTAGTGTCAACAAGTCAGGAACGATGATACGAACCCAACGGAACTTCCAGAATAGGATTCCGATGAGCCGATCTCAAAATTGCCCGTCAAGTGGAGCCTGTGGGGCCCACGATACGCAATTTTGTCAACGTTCTCAAAATTGAACCAAACTTGGGTCACAGGACCAGCGTATTTCTATGAGTCCGATGGCGTAAGTTTTGTCTCGATCCGACTTGTGTACACTAAGTTACAGCAAGATCCAGAAAGGACGGATATGGGACGTTGTCGACGGATACGCGTTGATTCCGGTGTGCACACATATCCAAATCAACTTCTGCGAAATCTCGCATGTCCGTATCAACGATGCGCACGTATCGGTGAAGACCGCACGCGACCAAGTCGTCCCGTTTGGCGGGGCGTACTCAGTTTCGGGGTAAAATAGGGCGTTGGTTTTTATGTTTTTGGATCGCGGTTTGCGATCACCACAGGAAGCGACGCACCGAGCGGGTTACACGGGCATCGAGAGGGTCACGCAGGGTTCGCGTCACAACTGACGGAAATAAAAATAGGGCAGTGAGGAGAGAGATATGAGTACCTGAACAGGGCTCCGCTGAATGGGAATTTTGTGTCTGAGGCGACACGACACAAGGGGATACGTGTCCTGGACACTGTGTCCAGGCTAGGGCACGATCGATGGCTGCACAGGGCGTCGGGGCTTCACCGGAGCTTCACCGAAGGAGCTCGCCGGGGAAGGCACTGGGCTCGGGCAGGTCGTCGGTCGGCGAGGCGGAGCCTGGGCGGCGCTGGGGCGACCGGGTCGAGGCTGGCCGGGGCTCGGCGGAGCTCTGGCCCGCTGCTGCTGCTCTCGAGGGCGGCTGCTGGGTAGGGGATGACGGAGGAGGGAAGGCGGGAGGCTAGGGCGGCCGGAGCTAGGACAGCGGGGTTAGCCGGAGAAGCGGGGCGGAGGAGGAGCTGGGCGGAGGGAATGGCGTCGGGTTTTATAGGGCGACCGAGGGAGAGGGAGAGGCGGCCGGTGAAGAGGAGAGGAAGAGGAGGTGCTGGCATGGACGCGAAGCGGCGTGGCGGCGGGTGCAGAAAGCCGGAGCGGCGCGGGTCGGCCGGCGGCGGCGGGAGTGCATCGGTCGGGATCGGTTTGGAAGGGAAAGAGTTAACGGGTTAACGGGTTTCGGGCGGACGGGTCGGGTCAGGGGATCCGGCCCGATCCAAAACAAATGCGGGTCGGGCTTGTGGGTCGGGTCTGGGTTTTGGGCCCGGATCTGACCCAATAAGGTTTTGGGTTTAGTTAAACCGGTTTGGTTCAGCTATGGTTTGGTTTATTTAAAATAAACCCGGTTTATTTGGTTTAATTAAATAATTAGTTTTTAGGGCTTTTAAAATGCTTTCGGGGTCCAATAAATTCCTGGAAAATTATCCTATGTCTAGTTTTTCATTTTACACCATAAAATATTATTTTCATAATATTTTAATATTATTTAATATCATTTAAAAATTATTTAATAATTAAAACACCTTAGTTAATTAGAGAAAAATCTCAGAAAATTCCAGAAAATTGTGAAAAATTCCAAATTAAAAATTCTTAAAAATTAGGGGGTTTACACAGATAGCCTACGTGTTGGAAAGTTGTTCTCAAATTACATTCACATAGATGGTTAGGCAACCTCATTGGATATTTATTTCAGTACTTTATTGGCATGCTTCTATGTATCTTGTTATGTCCCTCTAAGTACCTGGTCCTTTTCCAGGTGTAGATGTTCATGAGTATTCGCAGGAGCGCAGATCCGGACTTGCTACTTATGTTTCGAGGAGGCCTTCCCTTCGAGCTTTGTGATTATTAGTGATGTACTTATACTGTGTTTGCTTTTATATTCTAGTTCGACAGTAGATTTGTTTCCATCCGACTGTCATCTTTAGATACTTCATATTGAGATCTAGTTTCATAGATATTGGTTATTTAAGTTATATTTAATTTTCTGTGGATGAGATTTAGTTGTACCCTGTGACTTGAGATATTTTTACCACTTGTGGATTTGATATTCATAATACAGCGTACGCATGTGTTATGGTTTCCATATATTGGAGTTGCCATTACATGCGGCTGTCATGCTTACGTGTCCTAGTCCTACATATTTTGGGACTGGGGCGTGACATATTTTTAGTGGTAGCCCATGTAGGTCGAGAGCATATTGTCTTGGTTACGTTACTGTACCAAGCAATCCTGCACCTAGAATTACAGTATAGGATCTCATCCATAATTGACTATGATTCACCTTCCTTCCAATCTGTTCTATTTGAATAATTGCATCTTGCTTGATTCTTGTGCTTCCCTAATAAGTTCTGAGTATAGCCTCTCCTAGAATATAGAAGTCCCTTGTTGTTAGATGATAATTAGGGTAATATTCCTATTAAGAGTACAACTAGAATGTAGACATATCACTAAGTTCAGAATGTCTAGTGAACCCTAGTATCCCTTATCTATAGATTGGTTTACCATTATCCCTTGATATAATTTTGAAGGACTTGAGAATAGTATAGACACTACTAGAGTTTGTTAGAAGTTTGACCATAGTGTTTGACCCTAGTATTGAGGAACCAATAGAAATCCAAGGTTAAATATTAGGACTAAACCCAAATTTCATAATGAGATAATATTAGAACTATAAATTTAGATTTTTGCCTTGTTATTAAGTAGACAGTACCTTAGGAAGCCAAAAGGAATATAATCAACACTTTTTCCTTGATCATACCTCGAACATAGCAACTAGCATACCACTCCCCCTTAGAAAACCATCTAGAGTCCCTCTCTTTTAATTTCATATCTTGTTCCTCTGCAACCTTAACGTTCCCTATTTGTGCGAGACTAAAATCTTCCTTCATTTTTTAATTCGTGCCACATAACTCTTCTGATTGTAGGCCAAGTAATTTTATTTTATGTTAGGATATATAGTTTGCTAGGATATATAGTTGTAATCTTGAATTTTGAATTATGTGATTGGAAGTTAGGACTTGATAGTTGAGTATTCCTTTAGATTATAATTTTATGGTTATCCTTTAGTTTTAAAATCACGTAAATTGTATCCATAACTTAATACAAGTTATATCCCCTTTTCACTTAAGGCCAGTAACTTTTTTATTCTTACTATTAACACTTGTTCTATAAGCACTATGATTAAGACTTAAGATGACCATTACCTATATAATGCAATAGGAGACCATAATAAGTACTAAGATCTTTTTCTTGTATACCCTGATAAGAGTTCTAGCTTGTTTACAAGTGCAAGGTTATCTTGTAGATTTCCCTTAAGACTGTCACAGTATTAGTTTAATTCTTTTAAGTTGGGTAGTATGCCTCACAACCTAGTAACACATAGTCCTCTTGACCCATTGAGGAGGTATAATTGAATGACACCAACTATATGCTAGTATTAGATGATAGTGTTTATTCAGACTGTAGAACTTAGAGGCTCATACCCCTATTTGGTTGACTAACGACTTAGACAAGGAGTTAGTATGACAAATGTAGAGATTGTAGAGTCTTATCTTTTTTTTGTGAACTTGAATTATTTTGTACCTTCTTTCATCATAATCCAGCATACTTATATTTTCTGGACTACCTCGACTTATGCTGCTATTATAGTCTAGTTTTTGAAAGTTTATTCTTTTATCGAGCTTGCTCATGACATATGTATTATTGGGTGCACACAATGATACAATTGCCTAATCAGAATCGGTGTATTTAGGTCTAGCTAACCTTAGTGCCCATGGTTTGCTCTTCGCATGACTACCTTATGTGGATTGAGATATATAGTTGACTATTAGACGCATATACTTACCCTTAGACGTGTCTGAGCATATCATATCGATTACATAACTATACTGATACGAGCATGTGAATAAAAATTTCCAAAATAGGATTTTAATCCACAACTGCCTTGACAATCCCCTCTTGAATTCTCTAATCGCCTTGAACCCCATACTTGTATTCTATTACCTCCCACTTGAACTCTTTATTATTATTTTCCGTCTTTCCCTATTTCGGAAAGACGAACGCTCGTGCTTGGTATAAGTTTGATACACAGATAGTACTAGATATACCCCATAGGCCAATCACATTACTTGATGATTATATTCCATAATTAAGGGCATATCATATGTAATATATTTGGTGTTAAAACTTTGAGGATTTAATAACATGATTAAATAATTTGAGGAATAGTTTTCTTAGATGTATAGCCTATTGTGATAGATGGATAAATTCTAAGTTGGGTAGAAATTATATTGTTAATTTAAGCTGCAATTCTTTTTTAGATCATGACCAAGTAAGATTAGATGGAGAAACCCTGCCCTATTTTAACTGTTTGGACAAAATTATTATAAGTTGGGTAGATTGTAAACCCCCTCACCCAAAATTAGGCATACTTGGCTTAGATAGTGAGACTAGGGCTAGTTTGAATCCAATTGGAAATAGAACACAGTATTTATTTAATTTTGCAATAATTATATCACTTAGCGCACCTTACCGTTGTAGAAGCATAAAAAATACGCTGGGACGCGTAAAACCCTCAACATGCAGGAAGCTCGCGTAAAACAGAGCTCCAGCACTGGGTGGCGTAAAACATGACTTCAGAGCCATTGGCGTACAACAGAGCTTCAACGCTGTTCAGCGTAAAACATAGCTCCAGAATAACCCGCATAATGCAGTATTTCCAGACTGCTTCGGCGTAAACAAGTTGCTACATCGCCAATACAGCGTAAAACATGTCTGCTTTTAATGCAGTGGAAAGTTGTACGAGGAACTCTTCGTATTCCTCGAATGAACCTGTCTGTTGAAACATAAACCTGACTCCTGAAAAAGAGTACTGCACAGCGATCGAGAGGACGGCTGTAATGATGACTCTGCCCAGAACTCCAGACTGTCGTCTAGTGACATAACCCTTGATATAAGACGTCGTTTACGCATTCAAGGATTACACTACCAATTCTACACAGGCAGACGTGAGCTTTACGCTCAGGATGAGACAAAATTAACTGCCACGTCAAAAGTTGTTCTTCGTATAGAACTCGAGGCACGTCTCTACAATTAATGTGCGAGATGGGGGCAGATCTCTGCATTTAATGCACGAGATTTGGTTCTACTTTTAATGACTGGGTGAGCTATAATTAGGGCTAATATGTCCACATCACCATCCCCGCACATTACGCCAACCTGGCTATTTTCAACTATAGGAGTACGCCGTATGCTATCTCCTCGAAATACGCCAACTCAGGCTATATTTGCAAAGGTGCGTGATAAGGCTATCTGGCCCAGAACACGCTCAAAACCTCAGTCAAAGAAGGATAACTGGCTATCTTTACGCTGGTTACCTATCCATACAGCATCAAACTTTATACAGAATTTGGCTTCTACGCCAACATAACAGCTACTTGGCTTCTACGCCAATATGACAGCTACTTGGCTTCTACGCCAACTTGACAACTATTTGGCTTCTACGCCTACTCGGCTTTTTATGCCATCTGAACAGCTATTTGGCTTTTACGCCAACGAGACAGTTATTTGGCTTTTATGTCAACCTTCTCTACGCAAAGGGCAGTTATCTACGTGGCTTGCATGTCGTAATCTTCGACGAGCGATTATACGCGTTACCTCATAATGGGACACGCATCATACGCCGATTCAGGAGATCATTCATACGTGGGTAGCAGTTATTATAACTGCCGCATAAAAGGTGTAGCTCTCTCCACTGTTCGGTTTCTACGCCGACTGTGACTGAACCCTATAAATAGAGACCTCCGGCCACGGAGGTCCAGGGTCGAGAGTCGAGGATTTTTTAAGAAAAGAGAGTATATCCAGAGAGTGTTGGTTGACTACTTTGGCAACGAGAGTTCAATCCCTCCTGCAGTCTTTGAAGCTTCTTTTTCGTCTTCTACAACACTTCTTCGTCATTGTGTGGTCCAAGGGACAAAGTGATCGACCGCAGATCAGACTCCTATAGCAATATTTCCCCAGAATCAAACTTTTGTACTTAACATCCTCGTATAGGATTAATTGTACTTCTTTTTCTTGTTTGTAAACAAAGAAAGGGTTTCGTATAAACCTAGTTTCAATTTCTTTCGTTTATTATCAAACACAAGATGGCGACTCCGCTGGGGACTACTTTCTCATCTGATGAGAAAGCCATTGCTCAACACGATGTTGTATCCGTAGGATCAACGAAGAAGACTCTGGTCATCCAATTCGACCAATCGGCTTACGAAGACATGCTTCGAGCAGGGGGTAGCTCTCATTCCCTTTCTGTCCAAGACAACAGGAAGTTGCGTAAAGTATGGATGTCCCGGACATCCTCTACCATTCCTGCGGACTCTCTCTCTCCGATCAACAATGTTGTGACATCGCGACCTTTACGCCTTGTGCGTAAAAATCTGTCTCCCGTCTGTGACGTGGCAGATAAAGATTCTGGCAATGCCTTAGTGCCAAACCAGAAGTCTACTCTGCGCCCTGTACGTAAAACTCTGTCTCCCGTCTGTGACGTGGTAGACAAAACTTCTGGCAATGCCCTAGTGCCAATCCAGAAGTCTATTTCGCGCCCTGCGCATAAAACTCTATCTCCCATCTGTGACATGGCAGACAAAACTTCTGGCAATGCCTCAGTGCCAATCCAGAAGTCTACTCTGCGCCCCGCACGTAAAACTCGGTTTCCCGTCTGTGACGTAGCAGGCAAAATTTTTGATAATGCCTCAGCGCCAATTCAGAAATTCCAAACGCGCCCCGCGCGTAAAAATATATCTCCCCTCTACGGTGAGGCAGATGATCCTTGCAATCACCGCAAGGGAAAATAAGTGTCAAACCTTCCAACCTCTCGGCTTTTACGCCATCAAGAGAAGAATTTGCCCGCCCTTCAGATTACGCAGAATGCTGACGGCCGATTGAGGACTTCCTCAATTTTACGCCAACCTGTGCAAAGCTCCAGATTACACCAGGATAAGCCTCTCGGTGTAAAGAAGACCCGGTTCACAGGAACATACGTTCCTCAAACGGATGACGGATCGTACGCTACTCACATGGCTGAACTACTGTATTCTTATGGCAGGGAGAGAGTTATGATTCCCAATATCCGCGCTCCCACTGATGTAAAAAGGCAGAATAAGCCTTCTTCTTCTTCTCCTGTTAATCCTCCTGACTTTCATAATTTCCTGATCCAGAAGAATAAAGACAGGGGATCTTCTAACATGTCTATTACCCCCCTAGGGAGCATTATTGTAATAGTCACAAAGTTGTAGTTAACTACTGATGTTCTAAGGTAAAACGGTCAATTTTCGACCGCTTGAACTACTCTTTGTCTTTACAGGAAGAAGAGCCGACATTCGCGTTAGTGAACATGGCTTCACACATTCCTAGAGGAAGGTCAAATTCAAGACTTCATCCCTCTAGAACTCTAAGCCAAAGGAGATTCGACAGACTCCTTGAGAATATTGAAGCTGGTGTGTTTCGAAATACCCTTTTGACGACAACCGGTTTCATATTCTTCTGATTTCGACACTGGGGGTCGCCAGTTTCCCGAATCGGATGCTGAAAGTATAGACTCAATCTCTACAGAGATCTATACTAATCCTTTAATAGCATTCAGAGAAATGGGAGTCTATACTATCGGAGATGAACACGAAGAGGCTTCCCCATCAGGAAGTACTGACCAACGCATCGCTGTATTGGAAGCATCATTTAAAGAGATGCATTCCATGATGGAGAATATGCACCAGATGATGGTGACTCAACATGCAGCTGCAATAGCTCAAACATCGGTTCCTTCGACTCAAATACGAGTGGGGGTGGACCTACCACCATCCAATGCAAACCAGAAGCCTGTTCTAAATCAAGAGTCAGCGGCTCCTCAACTTCCTAACTCGGAGAATGTATTGCCTCCTGTTGGAGTTACAATACAACCGATCTCTCACCACTCTGCGGTCCCTTTACCAGCTGAAGACCCGATGCAGGCAGTGCTGGAATTGAAAGCCCAATTTGATGCCTTGAAGCATAAGGATCAGCTCAAGAAGTTGGGAATCAACCAGCCATACCCAGCTATCTGGGACGAGATCCCTTTCCCACCTAAATACAAACCATATACTATGGTTTTGTTTGAGGGAAAGACGTCACCGAGCCAGTACATAAACTACTTTAGCATGATGACGATGTTTTTGCAAGGGAATGACGCCCTTCTCACTCGAGTGTTTAAAGGCTGTCTGTCTGGAGTGGCCTATCAGTGGTACCATAGTCTTGCAGACAACTGCATTACTTCCTTTGAAGATTTCAAGACTCTGTTCTTCGCTCGATTCTACGAAGGAGGGATAGAAATATCTATGTGTAAGCCCCCTGATTTTCAGAATTTTTAATATGGATTTTTCTGTAATTTTTCGGGATTCTCTGTAATTAAAACCTAGGCCTTTAGCAATTTAATGATTTTTAATTGCAGTTAATTCATATTAAAATATTATGAAAATAATATTTTATGGTGTAAAATGGAAAACCGAACACAGGATAATTTTCTGCGAATTTATTGGACTCCAGAAACCCGTTTAAAAGCCCTAGAAACCGATCTAGAATTAAACCGAATTAAACCCGTGCCAACGTCCGACATCCCCATGAGAGCCGAAGCCAAGCCCAAGGAGCGTTGACCGAGCCCAAATCCTAGGTCAAACACTAGTCCAATTTTCGTATGTATAAATACATACTTCTCCTAGTTTTTCTTCACAAAATAAAAAGAAAAAAAAATAAAAGAAATAAATCCTAACCTAACCCTAACCCTAAGCCGCCACCCTCTGCCGACCCCTCTCCGGTGCCGCCCAGCCTCGTCCACGCCGACCCCCTCGGCCCCAGCGCCGGCCATCTCTCCCGACCACCCTCTCCTCCACTTTCCCCCGCAGCAGCGGCGGGCCAGCCCGCCTCCGTTCTCTTCCCCGTCGCCGCCCTAGCCACCCACAGCTCGACGTCAAAGCCGCCTCGCCCGGCCCCTCTCCTCCTCCTTCCTCCTCCGTCAGCCTCAGCCGCAGACCGCCCCCGGCTCCCCTCCAGAACTCCTCGCCTACGCTTCTTCCCCGCTGCCCCCTCTCTCCTCCTCGCGCCGCCCCGACGCGCCCCGAGCCGCCTCCCAGCTCAGCCATCGACGACCTCCTCCTTCCTCCCCCTTCTTCCCTGCCCGTAGCGGCCCAGCAGCCGACCTCGACAGCGCCCCAGCCTCCGTCCAGCCTCCAGCGCACCGCCGTCCAGCCTCCCTCACGTCGGCCGCCACTGCTCCCCGGCCGCCTCCGGCCAGCGCCGTCGACCCCAACCTCCCTTCGGCCCCCTCCACCTCAGCTTCGGTAGCATCCCCTATCCCTAAACCCTAGGACACAGGACTCAGGACACAGACACGGCCCTTCGCGTCGTGTCAGACACGAGAAATTCAGTTTTCGGAGCCCTGTTCAGGTATTCTTTTCTCTCTCATCGCTGATCCGATTTTGATTCCGTCAATTGCATCGCGTAGACTGTATGACCCTCTCGGTGCCCGTATAATCCGCTCGGGACATCGCGTCCTGTGGTGATCGCGAACCGCGATCCAAAAACAGGAAAAACAACGTCTTATTTTACCCCGAAACTGAGTGCGCCCCGCCAAACGGGATGACTTGGTCGAGCGCGGTCTTCACCGATGCGTACGCGATGTTGATACGGTCGTGTGGTATTTCGCAGAAGTTGATTTGGATGTGCGTGCACACCGGAATCAACGCGTATCCGCCGACAACGCTCCGTATCCGCCCTTTCTGGAACACGTCATAACTTTGTGTACACACGTCAGATTGAGACGAAACTTGCGTCATCGGACTCGTAGCAATACGCTGGTCCTGTGACCCAAGTTTGGTTCGATTCTGAGAACGTTGACAGAATCGCGTATCGTTGGCCCCAGAGGCTCCATTTGACGGGCGATTTTGTGATCGGCTCATCGGAATCCAATTCTGGAAGTTTCGTTGGGTTCGTATCATCGTTTCTGACTTGTTGACACTAAGTTTGGCGAATTTGGAGACCTTTGACCCTGACACGCTTTTCGGTGCAAAGTGGCCCACATGTGGACCCCACTTTAACCCGAAAATGTCATTTTTTCCCCTGTGTCCAAATTGGACGTAAGGACCGGCGTTTCTAGCTATTTGAGATTTTTTAAATCTAATAGTGATGTTTATTTCAGCAATCGGAGTGGTACCAGCAGATCACACTGAGACCAGAGCTACAGTTGGAGCCAGGACCACAGGCAAGTGTACCTTGCCAAACTTTGCAGTCTTGTTACATATTTTTCTTGATTCTTTTACATTGTTGTGCATGCTTAACCTAGGACCGTGTGATTTACTTAGCGTCCGATTATAGTCGGGTGCCAACATCATACGCGGTGTTGTGTATTGTCATCTAGAGATGGACATTCGTGACACTTTATATTCTCGTACTTGTCTTACCAAGTACACTATGTGACACTGTTCATGAGACAGAATCTTCCTGAGATATTCATGGTGATTCTGTATAGGATACAGGTTTATGACATATACAGTTTACATGCTTAGATTATATCCTGACTTGTGCATTAGTTTTGATCTTGCGTGTCATGGACATGAGACGTGAGATTTCATTGGGTGGGGAGAGTATTACCATATCAAGGCTGATTATATTATATATATTGTAATATGGATGTGTCTTAGTCTCTGACACAGAGCTATGGCATCAGTTCTGGCCCTTCGAGAAAATACTGCTATGGGTTTCTCCGACACTGATCCTGTAGTAGTCTCAGCCCGAGTATGTCTAACACTCTCACTTGCATATCACTTAGCTGGTTATTTATTTACCATATTATTTCATTTATTACTGCACTGCATTTATTTTGGCATGAGCTTTCTTGTACCTTGCTATGTCCCCTGAGGACCTGGATCCGGATTATGTCCCCAGGATTAGCTGACGAGATCTATCCCGAGGTATACGGGACCGGAGCATTAGCATTAGCAGGAGCATGTGCCTACCTTGGAGCAGAACCAGGATCTGAGGACGAGATTGTACCAGAGGACTTCTCTTGAGTATTGGCTTGAGATACTCATTTATTTCAGATTATAGTTATTTTATTTCCAGTCTATTTCATTGATGTACCAGACTTATTCTCGGATTGTTCTCCGAGACACTTTTATTCAGTTTTGTTAGTTTATTTTATTTGCATTTATTCTGGCATTTGATCTGTGATTATCTGTTGTGGATGAGATTAGATTAGACTGTGGCATGTATCATTTGACCTACTTATTATTGTATTACAGCTTAAGTATGCCCCGATGGATCCATTAAATTGGGTTTGTCCATCGGTGTGTGCTGCTGGCCATTGCCACGCGTCCGGTCCCTCGGTATTTTGGGACTGGGGCGTGACATGGTTTTTGTGGTGGCCTATGCAGGTCTACGACTAAATTGTTCGATTTTAACTTAGGGACCGAGCAAGCCTGCAATAAGAATATGATAAGTTTCTAGGATCTCATCCACTTGCTTGAAACGTTCTTGATATCTATATCGAATTCGAATTAAATTCTTGACTTGCATCCTGCCTTGGTTCCTGAGCGTCTCTTATAGTTTATTTTGATGCAGAGCAATGGATTCACAAGCATGCGACGAAACATATCCAGAAACACCACAAGATGCTGTGATAACCAACGGAGATGAAGTGACACCAGTTAGTGAAGGTCCATCATCACAGCAAGCAAGTCAGCATGCCTCGAGAATCCAGGAAGATAACGTTCCACCATCGACGCAGTTGGCTCCACCGACGCCTACCGTTCCACAAGGGCAGGCTATGAACGAACAACAAATATTTTGAATGTTCTACCCGATGATGCAAGCCCATCAGAAGGTTCAGGAAGAAGCTCAGTAGATCCAAGCGGAGAAGTTCATCGATAGATTCAGCTCAGAGTTACGGAAGTTAATCAGCCCCGCTGCAACTACCTTAGACGAGGATGTTCTTACTACAGCAAGACCCATGGAGTGCGACACAAGGATAGGGTCCAGCCAGAAGCGGCCGTATGCATCAGCACCAGACCAAGCACAACAAGAAAGAGTTGCAAAGCAACCACAGATTAATCGACCACCAAGAGCAGCACCCAGAGCCTCATTCCTTCCTACTTGTTACTATTGTGGCAAGATAGGCCATATTGAGAAGGAATAAAGACGGAAGTTAGGATTATGCTTGATTTGCGGAACCAATCAACACCTAGCTAAGGACTGTTCTCAGCATCGAGGGAAAGCATTGATGATTCATCAACCATCCATATCAGCACCAGCCGGAGCACCACAGGAAGAAATTGCAAGGAAGTCTCACATGCACCAGCCACCAGAAGCACCTTCTCAAGAAATACCTGTCTGTCCATATTGTCGTAGGCGAGGCCATATAGATAACGAGTGCAGATGAAAAAGTAAATTATGTTTAGCTTGCGGATCCAGTCAGCATTTATTAAAGGAATGCCCTGAGCGTCAAGAAAGAGCGCTAATGTCACCAGCACCAAGGCCAGCCTCTCCAGCATTGGAAGCACGGCAAACAAGAGTTGAAGGAGTCAGACCACCAGCCCAGAAGGGAATCAGCCGAGGCCACCCTTGGCACCACAAACAACGCTCTTCCAGCAGGCTCAACAGCAGCAGAGGAATCAACTGCAAGAACGTGAACAAGCTCCAGCGATGACTTTAGAGGACGCGCAGACTCATGGAGTAGCTAATGCGCGTAATTTTTTATAGCTAACTGTTTATCGATTTGTTTTATCTTGTGCCTATTGGTTCGTGACCTCAGGCTTAATCTATGTAGTTTTGAACTGCTAATAATTTATAACCTAGAATATTTTATAATTGATAACTGTAGAGATTATAGAGTCTTTGTTATTGTGCTTATTTTGGGTTATTTTGTGAACTTGAATTAAGTTGTACCTCTTTTCATCATCATCTAGCGTACTTATATTTGTTGTACTACCTTGACTTATGCTGCTAATATAGCCTAGTTTTTGCAAGCTTATCCTTTTATCAAGCTTGTTCATGACATATGTATTATTGGGTCGACACACTAATACAATTGTCTATTCAGAATCAATGTATTACGGTCTGATCAACCTTAGTGCATTTTGGTTCGCTCTTCGTACGACTACTTTACGTGGATTGAGATATATAGTTGACTAGTATACTTGCCCTCTAGATATGTCTGAGCATATCGTATCAGTTACATAACTATACTAATACGAGCATGCGAACAAAGGATTACTAGAATAGGATTTCAATCCACAATTATCTTGACAAATCCTATTTGAAATCGTTAAACGCCTTGATCCTGACACTTTTATTCTATTACCTCACCCTTGAACTCTTTATTATTGATCTTCGTCTTCCCTTATGTCGGAAAGACGAAACCTCGTGTTTGGTATAAGTTTTATATATAGACAGTACTAGATATACCCCACAGGCCGGTCGCATTGTTGATGACCCTTTTATATATGATTAAGGGAATATCATAGGTGATATGTTTGGTGTTAAAGACTTGAGGATTCAATAACATGATTAAATAAGTTAGGGCATAGCTTTATTAGATGTATAGCCTTAGATGATAGATGGATAAATTCTAAGTTGGGTAGAGACCGCAATGTTCACTTGGGAAGAATCCTTTAGATTGTAGTCAAGTGAGATTGGATAGAGAGAACCCTACCATATTTTAATTTCGAGGACGAAATTTTTATAAGTTGGGTAGATTGTAAGCCCCCTGATTTTCAGAATTTTTAATTTGGATTTTTCTGCAATTTTCCGGGATTCTCTGTAATTAAAACCTAGGCCTTTGGCAATTTAATAATTTTTAATTGTGGTTAATTCATATTAAAATATTATGGAAATAATATTTTATGGTGTAAAATAAAAAATCGGACACAGGGTAATTTTCTGCAGATTTATTGGACTCCGAAAACCCGTTTAAAAGCCCTAGAAATCGATGTAGAATTAAACCGAATTAAACCCGTGCCAACGCCCGACATCCCCATGAGAGTCGAAGCCAAGCCCAAGGAGCGTTGACCCAGCCCAAATCCTAGGTCAAATCCTAGTCCAATTTTCGTATGTATAAATACATACTTCTCCTAGTTTTTCTCCATAAAATAAAAAGAAAAAGAAAATAAAAGAAATAAATCCTAACCTAACCCTAACCCTAAGCCGCCACCCTCTGCCGACCTCTCCGGCGCCGCCCAGCCTCGTCCACGCCGACCCCCTCGGCCCCAGCGCCGGCCATCTCTCTCGACCACCCTCTCCTCCACTTTCCCCCGCAGCAGCGGCGGGCCAGCCCGCCTCCGTTCTCTTTCCCGCCGCCGCCCTAGCCACCCCACAGCTCGACGTCAAAGCCGCCTCGCTCGGCCCCTCTCCTCCTCCTTCATCTTCTGTCAGCCTCAGCCGCAGACCGCTCCGGCTCCCCTCCAGAACCCCTCGCCTACCCTTCTTCCCCGCTACCCCCTCTCTCCTCCTCGCGCCGCCCCGACGCGCCCCGAGCCGCCTCCCAGCTCAGCCACCGATGACCTCTTCCTTCCTTCCCCTTCTTCCCCGCCCGCAGCGGCCCAGCAGCCGACCTCGACAGCGCCCCAGCCTCCGTCAAGCCTCCCGCGCGCCGCCGTACAGCCTCCCGCGCGCCGGCTGCCACTGCTCCCCGGCCGCCTCCTGCCAGCGCCGCCGACCCCAACCTCCCTTCGGCCCCCTCCGCCTCAGCTTCGGTAGTATCCCCTAGCCCTAAACCCTAGGACACAGGACTCAGGACACAGACACGACCCTTCGCGTCGTGTCAGACACGAGAAATTCAGTTTTCGGAGCCCTGTTCAGGTATTCTTTTCTCTCTCCTCGCTGATCCGATTTTGATTCCGTCAGTTGCATCGCGTAGACTGTATGACCCTCTCGGTGCCCTACAACCCGCTCGGGGCATTGCGTCCTGTGGTGATCGCGAACCGCGATCCAAAAACAGGAAAAATAACGTCTTGTTTTACCCCGGAACTGAGTGCGCCCCGCCAAACGGGATGACTTGGTCACGCGCGGTCTTCATCGATGCGTGCGTGACGTTGATACGGTCGTGTGCGATTTCGCAGAAGTTGATTTGGATGTGCGTGCACACCGAAATCAACGCGTATCCGCCGACAATACCCCGTATCTGCCCTTTCTGGAATACGTCATAACTTTGTGTACACACGTCGGATCGAGACGAAACTTGCGCCATCGGACTCGTAGCTATACGCTGGTCCTGTGACCCAAGTTTGATTCGATTCTGAGAACGTTGACAGAATCGCGTATCGTGGGCCCCAGAGGCTCCACTTGACGGGCGATTTTGTGATCGGTTCATCGGAATCCAATTCTGGAAGTTCCGTTGGGTTCGTATCATCGTTCCTGACTTGTTGACACTAAGTTTGGCGAATTTAGAGACCTTTGACCCTGACACGCTTTTCGGTACAAAGTGGCCCACATGTGGACCCTGCTTTGACTCGAAAATATCATTTTTGCCCCTGTGTCCAAATTGGACGTAAGGACATGCGTTTCTAGCTATTTGAGATTTTCTAAATCTAATGGTGATATTTATTTCAGCAACCGGAGTGGTACCAGCAGATCACACTGAGACCAGAGCTACAGTTGGAGCCAGGACCACAGGCAAGTGTACCTTGCCAAACTTTGCAGTCTTGTTACATATTTTTGTTGATTCTTTTACATTGTTGTGCATGCTTAACCTAGGACCGTGTGACTTACTTAGCGTCCGATTATAGTCGGGTGCCAACATCGTACGCGGTGTTGTGTATTGTCATCTAGAGATGGACATTCGTGACACTTTATATTCTCGTACTTGTCTTACCAAGTACACTATGACCCAGGACACTTGACACTGTTTATGAGACAGAATCTTCCTGAGATATTCATGGTGATTCTGTATAGGATACAGGTTTATGACATATACAGTTTACATGCTTAGATTATATCCTGACTTGTGCATTAGTTTTGATCCTGCGTGTCATGGACATGAGACATGAGATTTCATTGGGTGGGGAGAGTATTACCATATCAAGGCTGATTATATTATATATATTGTAATCTGGATGTGTCTTAGTCTCTGACACAGAGCTATGGCACCAGTTCTGGCCCTTCGAGAAAATACTGCTATGGGTTTCTCCGACACTGATCCTGTAGTAGTCTCAGCCCGAGTATGTCTAACACTCTCACTTGCATATCACTTAGCTGGTTATTTATTTACCCTATTGTTTCATTTATTGCTATACTGCATTTATTTTGGCATGATCTTTCTTGTACCTTGCTATGTCTCCTGAGGACCTGGATCCGGATTATGTCCCCAGGATTAGCTGACGAGATCTATCCCGAGTTATACGGGACCGGAGCATTAGCATTAGCAGGAGCATGTGCCTACCTTGGAGCAGAACCAGGATCTGAGGACGAGATTGTACCAGAGGACTTCTCTTGAGTATTGGCTTGAGATACTCATTTATTTCAGATTATAGTTATTTTATTTCCAGTCTATTTCATTGATTTACCAGACTTATTCTCGGATTATTCTCTGAGACACTTTTATTAAGTTTTATTAGTTTATTTTATTTGCATTTATTCTGACATTTGATCTGTGATTATCTGTTGTGGATGAGATTAGATTAGACTGTGGCATGTATCATTAGACCTACTTATTGTTGTATTATAGCTTAAGTATGCTCCGATGGATCCATTAAATTGGGTTTGTCCATCGGTGTGTGCTGCTGGCCATTGCCACGCGTCCGGTCCCTCGGTATTTTGGGACTGGGGCGTGACACTATGTCCTCGCTCATCGAAGTAAAGCAGAAGGAGAAAGAGAACGTTCATACTTTTATCGAACATTTTTGTCAGGCCACTTTGTAGATGCCTCCCGGAGTTCCGGATTCAGCCTTGGTGGACATTTGCAGGAAGAACCTTCTTCCACTGATCTCGGTGTTCACAGGACCATATAAGTTTCATGATTGGTCCTCGTTTATCATTTCAGCGGTAGCCGTTGAAGACAACAGTCGGAAGACGCATGATAATGGAATCCTGATCTCTACCTCTGATAGAGGGAAGAGGTCATCCTCCAATATCGACCATCCTCATGGTTCCAAAGGAAAAGAAGCTCTGGCGATCAATACGTCCAGGCAACATACTCCAGGGACTACGCAGACGAATCCTGGGACTTCCAGGCCTAAAGAAGAATACTCTTTTGACGACGACGACGATATTCCGAGCATATTCGATTGTCTAGTCAAAAGCGGCAAGCTCACCTTTCCCGAGGTAAAGCGACCTAATAAAGTCGACAGTACCAATAACCCTAACTACTGCATTTTTCATAGGTACATACATCATCCCACAAAGGCATGTTATGTACTAAAGAGGAAAATCTAGGAGTTGATCAACGCTAAGGCCATCACTCTACGTAATAGCGAGAAGACGGTCACTGCCAACATGATCTCTCTCCAATTCGACAATCTGCCCCCTCAAGAAATCCCGGATGGTGTTGTACCTATTTCCTGGACGATGATGAACATTGTTAATCTTCCTCCGGCCAGGGGTCAAAATCATGACCTGGTACCCCTAACTACCCAGCGTGGTGAGATTATGTGGGTTCATCCTGATCTGGTGTCAGAGATTGAGGAAGAGACTCAAGCTACTAAGGCTAAGTCTAAAAAGAACTAAAGGCGTAAACCATGCCATATGGTTGCAATATCCCTGATATCAGAAGAAGAGGCTTTGGCTACCGAAACCCGTTCAGGGAAAGCCTACCTCAAAGACTATGGAGAAAATCAGGAAGATACAATGGCAGACACTTCAGCTGCCAAACTTTCAGAGCTTGAACCTGTCATACCAGAGGCAATTCCTTCTAGACCAACTTCGGCGGACAAGGGCAAGCAAAAAGAAGTACGTTTTGATAAACCTTTAAAGAACATTCAAAACAAAGGTTTGGAGAAACCATATAACTTCGATATCCTGGCCCCGTTGGCTAATACACCAGCCAGATTATCCATTTTCGAGCTCCTAAGGCTATCCAAAGACACTCGTCAAGCCTTGAGTGAAACGTTAATGTAGGCGGATGTATGCTTGACTCAGCTCAAATCCTCCGACAAAGAGCCTGTGGCATGTCCTCAATGCCATAGCGTGATGGAAGTGGTCCCTAACATCACTTTCACTCAAAAGGATAAGCTGTTGAAACATAACAAGCATGACAGGCCCCTCTATTACACCGGATACGTCGGTTCCATGGAGGTAGACCGGATTCACATAGATCCGGGATCGTCGATCAGCATTATCCCTCATAGTATGCTCAGACCACTGAGGATTCCTACCAGCGAACTGGCTTACACCACCACTACAATCTTGGGCTTCAACGCCAGGAAAAGTAAGCCGTTGGAGAAGATTCATCTGAGGATCCAGATTGGTGATCTTAGATCAGTGGCTACATGCTATATCATCGATTCGGAGGTGTCCTACAACATTCTGCTGGGCAGACCATGGATCCACGATCACAATATTGTTCATTCGACTCTACATCAATGCTTCAAATATGTAGATGCCCAAGGAACAGTAAAAATGGAGTTTGCTGACCTTAACCCGTTCAAAGGAGTAGAGTCCTACTATTCCGATGCCATGTTGTACACCCAAGACTACATGAAAGAGGTGTCAGGCAAGACAGAGGAGGAATCCCACCGGGAGCCAGGAGAACAATCTGCTGAGCAATCCCTGTCGATCTAGGTGAAAGGGCAGACTACCCGTCCGAAAGTCATGGAACCCATGGCTATCCAGTTGAACAAAACCAAATCAGGAGGAGGAAGTGATCCCCTAGTGATCACTTTGAACCAGAAGCCTCCACCTTTGGTCATCAACCTCAGGCGCAACAAGCAGCCGACTGATGTAACTACAACCGGGAACGTGGTTTCTGACGATAATAAAGATTCTCTTTTCCAGTATACTGACGCTCAATTTCTAAATCAGGAATCCTCCCCCCATAACGATATAGAACCTATAACACAAAAATTCTTGGAAGCTATAGACTCCTATCATCCGTATGTGTGGGAAGTGGCGTCAACATCTAATGTCATCACGACATATAGACCACATGAAGATTCTATCTTTATTGTCCCACCTACTCGCAGCAATCAGCATCCAATAGTCTTCGGTTGCATGCGCAACAGACCAATTGTACAAGAAAATTCTCACGAATCTGATGCTGGGAAAATGCAAGTTCACAGATATAGTCCACAAGCTTTGAAGATTATGCAAAGTATGGGTTATGACTTGAAGTCAGAACCAGGCCTCAACTATGGGAAAGGCAGGCGAATGCCATTGTATGGTGATCCTTACTGTCAACGAACTCATTTTGGGTTAGGGTATACCACACATCTTGCAACTTCCAATAACTCTGAATCAAGTGAGGAGACCATTTCCTCTCTTCAAGACGATTTGTCATCCTCTGATTCAGAAGATGAACTCGAACAGGTTTTATCAGTAAATATGGTGTTGACAGATTCTCTCGAAACAGAGGAACAAGAATCTGAACCATTCGAAGATAAATCCTGGGCTCAGCAAATGGATACACAATGGGAACTCCGGTTCGAGCAGAGAGAACCGCCTACTGAAGATAAAGTTATCCAAATTGATGTTGGGGATAAACTTTCACCAAAGCTGATATTTATCAGTAACAATCTTTCTGAAGAAGAAAAAGAAGAAATAATCCAGCTGATAAAAGAATATATCGATGTCTTTGCATAGAATTATAAGGATATGCCAGGTCTTGATCCAAAAGTGGCTACCCACAAGCTCAACATACTGCCCAATTCAAAACCTATAAAGCAGCACCAACGCCGGTTCCGTCCGGATATGATGGATGCCATTGAAGCTGAAATCAAGAAGCTAATAGCCTGTGGGTTCATCCGGGAAGAATAATATCCTGACTGGGTCGCCAATGTTGTCCCGATCATGAAGAAAAGTGGGAAAGTACGTGTTTGCATCGATTTCCGAGATCTGAATGCGGCCTGCCCTAAAGATGAGTTCCCTCTTCCTATTACAGACGTCATGAACGATAATACGTGCGGTTTTGAGCGCATGTCTTTCATGGACAGATTCTCAGGATATAATCAGATTAAGATAAATACTGAAGATAAGAAGCATACTGCCTTCCGGACACCTCTGGGGGTATATTGCTACACAGTCATGCCCATTGGACTGAAGAATGTTGGGGCTATGTATCAACGAGCTATGAGTAACATATTCCATAAGCACTTACGCAAAACAGTGGAATATTACGTAGACGATATTGCTGTCAAAAGCTGCCTCAAAGATAATCACATCCAAGACTTGAAGACAGTATTCGAGTTGATGAGCCAACATCAACTCAAAATGAACCCTACAAAGTCCTTTCTTGGTGTATCCAGTGGCAAATTCTTGGGATTTGTTATTACCGCTAAAGGCATTCAAGTGGACCCTGATAAAGTGAAAGCTATCTTAGAAATGCGACCACCCCGTAATCTGAGGGAACTCAGGGGATTTCAAGGTCGTCTGGCTTATATCAGGAGATTCATATCCAACCTTTCTGGGAGATGTCAACCTTTTTCTCGCCTGATAAAAAAAGGTGTGTCCTTCGTATGAGACGAAGCCTGTCAGCAAGCATTTAATGATATCAAATGCTATCTTACTAATCCTCCAGTTCTGGTGCCTTCCGTCATAGGAAGACTATTTTTGCTGTATGTTCGAGCAATGGATCATTCTTTGGGAGCTCTCCTCGCACAGAAGAATAATGAGGGTTATGAATAGGCTATCTACTACTTAAGCAGGATGATGGTCGGAGCTGAATACCAGTACAATCCAGTGGAAAAAGAATGCTTGGCCCTAATGTTCGCCATTCAGAAGACGCAACATTACGTCATGGGCCAAACTATTCATATCATCTCCAGAATCAATCCTTTTCGAGTATTGATGAACAAGACGAGTGTTCTTAATTCCCGACTCGTGACTTAGGTGATGTTATTAACCCTGTATGATATGGTGTATGTTTCTCAGAAGTCCATCAAAGGTCAAGCCTTGGCTGATTTCTTAGCTGCTCATCCGATTTCGGAAACCTCTAAACTATACGAGGATATTTCTGACAAAGTTATAGAATGTAATTCTGCAATGGAAAGTGATACATGGCAGCTATTCTTCGATGGTGCCTCCAGGACTGGTCCCAGGGGAAACATGGTTTTAGGAGTAGGAATTGTCCTGGTGACTCCTGATAAACTCGTCATCTATCGAGCATACTTTCTTAGTGAACCCTGCTCTAATAATATGGCAGAGTATAACGCCCTATTAATCGGGCTTCAAGTCGCTAAAGAATTGGATGCTGAATACCTGGAAGCTTTTGGTGATTCTCTGCTAATCGTCAATTAGGTCAGAGGAATATATGAAGTCCGTAATCCAGACCTCATTCCTTATCACCAAGCAACGATCAAGATTGCAATGTCTTTCAAAGGATTCTTACTAGAGCACGTACCCCGATCTCAAAATTTAGAAGTTGATGCTCTGGCCAGTCTAGCTGCAGATCTAGCTATTCCTATAAGAAGGCAGAATTCGGTGATCCTTCTTAACAGAGATTTGTTATGTGTAGAAAATAATTTTTACATAGAACGCAGCTACGCTGTAAACACGGTTCCTCCTAAGAGAGACTGGAGAAGTCCCTTTATAGATTTTGTGGCATACGGAATCTTACCCAAGGATCCTAAAGAAGCAGTGTCTATCAAAAGACGATCATTACGCTTCTATTTTGATGCTTCTTCACAATGTCTATATCGCCGAACATACGATGGACTACTGCTACGATGTCTCTCCGATGATGATACAAAATGGGTTATCCGAAAAGCTCACGACGGTGTATGTAGAGCACATTAACCCGGTCCTAAGTTACAGGATCGTATCAGGAGGATGGGCTACTACTGGCCTACTATGATAGCAGATGCAGTGAAATATGCAAGACAATGCAAAGCCTGTCAAGTTCATGCAGATTTTATACATCAGCCTGCTGAGTATCTAAATCCTACCATTGCATTATGGTCTTTTGAAGCATGGGGTATGGATATCATTGGTCCTATTCACCCGTCTTCTTCTAGAGGACATCGATTCATATTGGCTATCACGGACTACTTCTCTAAATGGGCGGAGGCAATCCCCCTTGCTGAAGTAAAGACATCCAACATGATCAGCTTTATCAAGCACCATGTCATTTATCGCTTTGGGATACCCCGAAGGATAATTCATGACAATGGGCCTTAATTCATCAGCCAAGTATTTCACCGATTTTGCGATAAGAATCAGATACAAAATATGGCCTCTACGGCATATAATCCGGCTGTTAATGGTTTGACGGAAGCCTTCAACAAAACCATTATCAAACTCTTGAAAAAGTTTATCTCTTCTAACAAAAAAGATTGGAATGAGAAGCTAGGGGATTGTCTCTGGGCATACCGTACAACGGTACGAACACCGACGGGTTGTACCCCATTCTCATTAGTCTACGGGTGTGAAACAGTTCTCCCCATTGAAATCCAAATTTTATCACTCAGAATAGCAGTGGCTAATGGGTTGACTCAGGAAAATAATGATCGAGTACGGCTTCAAGAGCTAGAAGGATTAGACGAGAAACGCCTTCAAGCTCAGCAGCGTATTACGTTCTACCAGGCACGCATTTCCAGAGCTTTTAATCAAAAAGTGAAGGAGAGTGTGTTCAAAGTTGGCGAGCTAGTTCTAGCTGTGAAGAGGCCAATGATCATTACACACAAAAGTAAGGGCAAATTCCAGCATAAATGGGAAGGTCCTTATGTGATTGAAATGACATTTTCAAACAATGCTTACAGATTAGCCAAGCCTAACGGAGATCTAATAATGGCTCCTATCAACGGCAAATTCCTGAAGAGGTACTACGCTTAATCTCCCTTGCTTAAAGGAGTATGGTGAAGATCTCATTCTGACGATAATACGTACAAAGACTGGTTGGAACATATTCTATCATGTTCTTATGACCTCTGAATAGATATGTTTAACTAATTTGGAACTTCAAAACCTATCACGTCCATATTACCTCTGATAGTGTTTTGTATACATATTTAGTTGGATCATATTCTATCATGTTCATATAACCTCTGAATAGATATGTCCAGCTGAAGCTTACCAAAAGTATATCACGTCCATATTACCTCTGATATTACTTTCACCCTAGTCTATCATTTATATTCAAAAATGATGGGTCCACAAAGTTAGATAAAATCTCTTTATTTATCTCCGGGAAGAGCAAATTACATAAAGAAGCAAAAAAATACATCATTGGGGAGGAGCAGTCAAATCACGAATCTGTTACGCCAAGGCGGCCATCCTCTCATTCCTGGAGTCCAGGATGTTAGCGCGAGCCAGCTCCAGTCGTACCTCGTCATCGCTCAGGAGGGATAGTTCGGACCAAAGATGAACAAAATCGGTACGAATGTCGCCCGCACATGCCAAGTTCCGCTGAGCTGTATCCATTCGGCCCTTCAACGTATCTCGAGCTGCCGATGACTGGAGAGCCCACTCCTTTGCCTGAGCGAGTTTAGCTTCCAATTGTTTATGGTATTAAACGAAAGAATGAAAGTGCATTTCAATGACGGGGTTTATACGAAACCCGTGCCCTTTGGTTTATAAACAAACTTGTACAATTTAATCCTATACGAGGATGTGGGAGTACAATTTATTTAATCTGGGTATAAATTGCTATAGGTGTCTGATCTGCGGTCGATCACTTTAGCCCTTGGACCACACGATGTTGAAAAAGTGCCGTGGAAGACAGGTAGCAGCTTCGAAGGTTGCAAAGGAGAGTGGATGCACGATGCCAAAGTCGTCGATCCCTACTCTTTGTCTGAGCTCCGGACTCTCTCTCTCTCTCTCTCTCTTGACCTCCGGTTCAATCTTTCTGGGAAGTTCGACCTTGTTCGATCCTTCTTTCAAAGTTTTGACCTTGTTCGATCTTCAAGTTTGAAGTTTTTCGACCTTTTTCCCCATTGATAGGGGTTTCTATTTATAGAGTTTTGCTGACAGTGACCACTCCTTCGGTGTAAAAGTCGAGGAGTGGAAAGTACATCACCCTTTTACACAACGGTTAAAATAACCAATGCCTGCATATAGATGACCTTTTGAGTGAGCATGTGACGCGTGTCCAACTAAGGGGACAAAATGCGTATATCTGCTGCGAAGATCACGGCGTAGAAGCCACGTAGGTAGGTATCCCTTGTGTAGAAGAGGTTGGCGTAGAAGCCAAATGTCTGTCACCCTGGCGTAGAAGCCAAAATAGGCATAGAAGCCGAGTAGGCGCAGAAGCCGGATGGGCATAGAAGCTGAGTAGGTGTAGAAGCCGAATGGTCGTAGAGACTGAGCGGGCGTTTGAAGCCGAATGGGCGTAGAAGCCGAATGAGCACAGATCTTGAATGGGCGTAGAAGCCGCTGCGTACCGTGCCAGAGTGCTGATGTGGACGTCTTAGCCGGAATTACGGCTTTTGAAGATATAATCAAATCTCTTGTAGAGATTTGCCACCAACTTGTGCATTAAATGCGGAGGCGTGTTTTGAAGGTCTGCAGTCCTTCTGTGCATCCGTCGCAGAGACGTGTCTTGAGAGAAACTGTCACCGCTCTGTGCAATTAGACGTAGAGACGTGCCTCGAGCCCCGTACGGAGTGCAGCTTTTGACGTGGCAGGCGGTTTGTCTACTGCGGAGCGTAAAACAGCTCATGTTTTCCTGTATAAAACAAGGCAGCGTATCCCCTTGTACGCGAAAGAGCAGTTTATGCTGAGGGGATGTCAGTAAACGACGGTTCGGTGATATTTTAACCAAATCCTATGCATTAAATACAGAGATCCACATCATACTGTGGTGCGCGTCCCGAGGGGTCCGTCCTCTTTTTTAGCCGTCGTCTGGGTAGCCGTGCAGCATTTTTTGTCAGGAGTCAGAGGTCAGGTTCACTGCGTGACTTGACAGGTTCATTTCGGGGAAGACGAAGCGTTCCTCGTACGCTTTAACGCTGCTTTGAGATCGGCTGAGTTTTACGCCATGGAGGCGATGAAGAACCCTGTTTACGCTGGAGCGGCCTGGACGTACTGCACTTACGCGAATGGTCCTTTGAGCTTGTACTTCACGTTGTGTTTAGCGGAGAAAGCTCTGCTTGTACGCTTGATGGCTCTGAAGGCCTCTGTTTACGCTGCTCTGCATCAGTATGCTGCGTAGCTCCTCCCAGCGTATTTTTTATGCTTCTACAAGACCCCCTTCAAAGCTTTTAAATTCTTCGGAATTTGAAACGCTTTGAATGAAGCATGAACGGCCACTCGTAACTCGAAACATTTCTGAATGGAGCATTGGAACTGTCGATGCGGACTTTATGGCAGATTTATTGGGGACAGCTGTGATCTCTTTCGCCTATAAAAAGGCTGGGGGAGTTAACCTGTTCTCCCCACATTTCCATCACCATGCAGAGATGATCGCCGGAGTTCGTTGGGTCGACCTGAGGAAGAAGGAGATCATGTTCTTCCAGCATGTAGGGAGCCAAAAAAGACGGCATCTTCGAGCAAGTGTCCACTGCAACGATGGATCATGGAAGGATATCTTAGCCTCCCTTGCTCGGGATAATCAGCAACTTTGTATAGTAGTTCTTCGGGAGAGACGAAGAATCGTATTTCACCACACTGCTTGCAAGTGGCGCCTTCTCCAGTTACCTCTGGTGACGAGAGGCAGACAGACCGGCTAGAGTGGCGGTGGTCTGTAGGAAAGCAGAATTACCCTGCTTTCCTTCTGTTGGAGGATGGGTCATATGCCCAGTTTTGTATCCTCCTGCCACTGATCATCTTCTTGGAAGAAGAGGAAGACCACCAATGCGAGAACCTGTCAGAACAGATTCCGAGGGCAGCCTTCAGACGATGGTGGGGAAATCCTTTTGTCGACGGAGTTTTCCTCAGATGTAATCATGAACACGAAGAAAAAACCCCTTGTAGATTGGATTTTCCTCATATGTAATCATGACTTTAATCTTTTAATAAAATCGTCTTGCTTCTTCATATGATCATCTTGCCATACGTTGCTGTGAAATCTGAATATGTGTAGCTTCGACACGTCTGATTCTTTACGCCGACTCTGATAAGAAGAGTATTAGGCCCGGTCCTTTACGCGTAGCGAACAGTCCATAGAACGCTGTTAAGCATTTTTTGAACATTTAGAACTGTCCTGTTGCTAGGACTGAGGGACTGCGTAGAGCTCTGAACTGCTGCTTCTGATGAGCAAAAATTTTGTTCAGACTTCGTTTTCAAGAACGACCTCTCGAAACTCCCTTGGAACAGGGTCGAGGTTTTGTCTGTCAAACTGATTTTGCCATCTTGATAGACGAGATGTTCAGACTGGAGTCTGGATGAACCTCCAATTTAGACCCGAGAAGAGTAATTTCTCAATGTTTGAACTCTGTATGTTTTGGGTACTTTGGGGTCAAGAACGAGTATCTTCTGTGTGAACTCTTTGCAATTGACCGCTTCGGGGACTGTTCGGATATGCGAAAAGTCGTGGAGCGTGAAATCATCAGCCTGTAGCCTCTGGGCGTAAAATACCATCGAGCGTGAAATCGTAGACTTGTGGTTCCTGAGCGTGAAGTCATAGGTTCGTAGCCTCTCGAGCATAAAAGCTACCGAGCAGAAAGACATTCGGGCGTAAAACCATAGACTTATTGTTGTCGAACGTAAAGCCGTAGATTCGTAGCTGTCGAGCGTAGAAAGCTCCTTTAGCGTAGGACTGGAGATCTGTAGCCTGTGAGCGTAGAACACCATCGAGCGTGAAATCGTAGACTTATGGTTCCTGAGCATGAAGTCATAGGTTCGTAGCCTCTCGAGCATAAAAGCTACCGAGCACAAAGGTATCCGGGCGTAAAACCATAGACTTATAGCTGTCGAACGTAAAGCCGTAGATTCGTAGCTGTCGAGCGTAGAAAGCTCCTTTAGCGTAGAACTGTAGATTTGTAGTTCCTGAAAAGAAAATTTCTCCGAGCGTGAAGTTTGCGGATCTATTGCTTCTGAGCGTAAACTGAGTGTCACCGAGCGTGAGATCATCGATTTGGTATCTGCTGAGCGTAAAGTCGTAGGTTTGCTGCCTCTCGAGCATAAAAGCTACCGAGCACAAAGGCATCCGGGCGAAAAACCATAGACTTATAGCTTGCGAGCGTAAAACCGTAGATCTGTTGCTGTCGAGCGTAGAAAGCTCCTTTAGCGTAGAAATCGTCGAACTACTTTGCGCAAAGAATTTTTCGAATTCGCTGACTGTCCGTCTTTCGAGAGTAGTGGGCTGACGTAGCATCCAATCATAACCACCTATTAATTGCGAGATTTGGTTAGGGTCTCGAGGAGTCCGTCCGAGGATTCGAGGAGTCGACTCAAACTCTATATATATCCCAAGCCTTTGAGAGAAAAACTTTTTATCCGTCTTCTGCGAAAGAGAGCTTTCGAATGTTCGAGTTTTTCTTCGTTTCTTCTCCGAGCACTTCGAGTCTTCAGAAATGGCGCCGAAACAAACCCCCTCCACTAAGGGAAAGAGCATAGGTTCTTCTTCTCATCTTTCTGCCCCAGCGAGGGAGTCTTTGGTCGGGCAAGGTGAACTTCACTCTGAGCGAAATATCCCGCCGACGAGCAGCGCACCCGGTCTTAGAGGTAGAGCCTTTTGGGATGACAAAAAAACGACGAAAAATCCTTCGCACACGTTGAACGTGACCGCGCTAGGTCATCTTTTGTGCTGATAGCCTCTTTGAGGAAGGTGATGCACGGAGGCATTTTCATCTTTTATGCCCACATTTCTAATGTGCCAGCGTAAAAATTCCATATTTTCGTAGTTCCGAGCGTAAAAGCTCTGGCTACCGAAAATTGGCGTATATCGTAAAATTTGAGTTTTACGCTTGTGGAGGGGACTTCCGGCGTAAAAATGACCAAATTTGTACAATCTTGGCGTAGAGCACAGACTGTCGTTTCTTTGGTCTGTATGTTTGTGCAAGATTTGTAATGACATATTTTTCTTGCACTTTTGCAGTTGATTTGGGTGAGTCTCCACTGGCCGAGGTGATGGGTTCCGCTGCCGGGATGCTGCACTCGAACTATCTGGAGGATCTGTCCCACGTGGCATTTCCTATCTCCGGACCCCAATATCCTGAAGGAAGGGGGATCTCGATATCGGCTCAGGGTGAGAGGACGCTGCTGAACATGATCAACGGGGAGCCCCTGACATACGTAGACGGGGAGCAGTACATAAAGCCGGCTTTCCTCTTTGGGGACATGATTGATAAACAGTCCCAGATGAAGCCCAAGAGGGAATCCTAGGTTTTCCCTGCCGGGAATTTGGTTTTGTATCTGCCAACGATGCCGAGGGATTATCCCATCTCGGCTTTCTTCCATGCGACGCATCCCAGGAGGATGTCGTGGACGTTGACTCCCGATCTTCACGGCAAGCCGGGGAAGATCTTTCATCTGAAAGGGGCTGACCAGGGGTCGTTTGTCAGCCGCCCTTCCGGCATTGTGACGTTATTCAGGGGACTGTGCCCGGGCAGTGTCCCGAGTGAAGACAGCTCAGTGATCCAGCCGGTCCAATTGTCGACCTTCTGCAACGACTTCATGGGACGAGGTGGGGTATATCCCAAGGAGAATCCTCGGTGCAACGGGTGGATCACCCCAATAAACCTCCGATGGACTTGCCTAGTTGACTGGGCTTTGAAGCACTTTCGGAGAGAACTGGAGGGCATTGGACTGTATGCCGCTGTGAGTGCGACTAGTGTTGGGTTGCCTCCCAACCCTAACTTGTTCTTGGCACTGATGGAGCGATACATTTCGCTCACCGGGACTTTTGCCACTCCACTGGGGGAGTTGGGATTGGCCCTCCATGAAATGGCAATGGTCTCGAGACTGCCAATGGGGGATACCCCTTACGAAGAGTATGTTCCCACCAACCGGGAGTTGGGGGACTTGGACCCTCGGGTGGCGGAAGTGTATCAGGAGCTGATGTGTCAATACTTCGCGTGCACCGCTTTTTATAACGAGCCTTCTGATTTGGCTCACACCACCAAGTGGATGTTCTACCTCTTCTTCCACCGAGCCAGGGCCGCCAAGTTGGAGAAAGTCTCGGGGGGCAAGAATGAGCCCGTGAATTGTTTGGGCGTGCTTAGTGCCCAGGTCGTTGAGGATCTTATGGAGGAGGCTAAAGCTCTAGATCAGATTCTCGTTGAGGGGGTAGGAAAGTACCCTGAAGGCACTAAGGCCTACAGTTACTTAAGGCGCTGCCACAGGCCTCTGTCTAAGGAAGTCCAGCTAGCCGGTTTCCTCTCGATATGGCTGCGTCGAGTAGTAGTGCCCGGTACTGTGTCCGCGGACCGTATTCACCAGAATATCCTGTGGCCGGCAGTGCGTCTGGTGTTCGGGGCAAGACTGGGCTTTCTTCCTGCCATGGTGTGCCGTATACAGGCTGGCCTGAGAGCCATGACTGATGGGTTGCTCGTCGATGAAGCTCGGCGTGAGAGTTTTTCCCGGGTGGAATTACCATACCTGTACTTGATGGGATGGTTAATTCTCCACAATCCCCGGGTGATGTCTCCCGGCTCTGGTAGCAGCTCGGGGGGTAACTTCTTGATGAACTACAAAGACTCTCCCTGGAATGTGAACACAACTTTGGATTGTCGGCTGGTGTTGAACCTCAGTCACGGCTGGAAGCTCCTCTGTACTCCCCCTCCTGTACATCGCAATCAATCAGGGGTGAGACTTGAGGATTCAGGTGGAGAGAAGACCGATCTTTCTCCGGAAGCTTTCAATTGGTTGGTCTGTATTAGACCCTCCCATCTGCTGTACAGGAGCGAAGACCATTGCTTCTTCGAGCCCTACTTGCCTAGTTGGTTCGCCAGGCAGTTTGGGTACGATCAGTTGCACGTGGGCAATGCCGTCACCAGCTTTAGGTCCAGGGGCGAACTCATTGATGGAGCCAGAGGGTGGCGATATTTTATCATGGGTTGTACGGGAGCAATCTTCATTGTGCCGGTCATTACAACCTCCACGAAACTCCGCATTCTCCATTCTTATGCCCAGTTCTATATGGCGATTAACATCTTCCATCGCGATTTTGACATGCGTGGAAGCTTCAGGGTGCCTTCTCCCAAGCCTGGGGGAAGAGTTGAAGTCTCCTCGGTTTCTTCTGACGAGGGTGAGGAGTCTGGCACTCCGGATGAGCCTCTGGTGTCGGTGCCGAGGTGTGAAGTGCCTCCGCCTGCGGGGGCTTTGATACTCTTCCGGGAAGCGATGGGCTTCTGCCCCGAAGGAAGTTTCTCTTTGTAAGAGGAGGAAGGAGACAGTTGCTCGTCCTCTCCACATTCTTGGTATTGAGGCTCCCGGGAGTGAGCCTGCATCTCCCCATATCAGGGATAATTCTTTGGCTGGAGGTTCCTCGCCTTTTAGAGAGGGACCTTCTACAGTTCCGGCTGGCGGCGCCAGAGAATCTTCGCTAGAGGTCGCTGTCGTTGCTACTGCTCCAGGTAGTGGAGCGAGATTGCCTACGTGGCCGCGGCAGATAGGAGAATCTTTCCCTAGACCAGCAACGGATAAAACTCCCGCTGTGTCAGCGAACACGTCTAGCGAGATTTCAGTTGACGAACCTCGACTGCGTCTCGGTGAAGGCTTGGCAGAACTCCGGGCGATGTCGGTTGGCCCACCCCCTTCTCCAGGTATGATAGTTCGCATTGCGTCATTAAAGCGTGGTTTAGCTACATCGGCTGCAGATGCGCCATATATACCGTTGGCTCCGGGTAAATATCGTCTTTATGTCTCCCTTTTGAAAGATTACCATCATATTGATATCAACTTTTTGGTCCTTTTCTCAGGGGATAGCATCCATGGGGAGTACAGCGTTGAAGCACCTTCTGGCTCTGCTCCGGCTCCTAGCGATGATACGGAGGCTTTCGACTTCGAGGAGGAAATACCTTCGGGGGCCAGCTCGCCTGGAGTGGTTTTGTCATCTCGAGAAGAGGACGAACCCGTCATTGTGACTTCGCCTCTCGCGAGTATGCTGATGACTTCGACCGTCGTCGTTGCACCTCCTTTTGTCGCACCACCCGTCGAGGCGGCGGCTGTGGCCACTTTGTCTGCAGTCATTCCCGGAGGGGGACTTGCTGATATCGCGGCCACTCCTGGCGTTCAATCGGATCTAGTTGCGCTGACCGAGCAACATACCAGCCTCTTTTACACCGGTTTGAAAATGATGATATCAATGGTGTTGGCGAAGAGTCTAGATTTTGAGCGCCTGAAGAAGACTTCTCAGTTTTTGATCGGGGCTGTCAGGGAGTTCGGTGATCCTGGGGTGGCTGACGCCCTGGAGGCGGTGGTTAATGATTTAGAGCAACCCATTAATGAGTACTTGCAGCTGACTCGGTGCAGCTTTGATGCTGAGGTCCAGGCCAGATACGACCTCATGACTGCCCGACTTTCTACACAGCTGGAAAGCCTGGACAACTCCATCAAAACACATAAGCTGGAGATGGATAAAAGAAAAGCTGTCGTGGAAGAGGCTCTCGCTCTTGAGATGAAGCTCCGATCTGAGCACGAAGGGAACGCAGCGAGGGCCCGCAAGCTGAAGGAAAAACTTGCTCTGGCAGAGGAGTGGGCTTCTCAGTCGTTGGCAGGTCTAGATGTAGCGACTGGTCGACTGAGTGTAGCGCGACGGGATTTGGAGCGTGCAGAAGCTGCCCATACGGGCTCTCTTCGGGCAAGGGCTGAGCTGACCCTTACGAACAATCCCGAGGCACGGCTGGAGCGGGCTCGCGCCGATGCCTTGGTTTCTAGGAATGAGAAGATAGCTGCACTGGAGCAGCTGATTCACGATCTGACTGCTCCCCCATCATGATGTATTCTTTCTCTTTTTGCTTCCCCAGATGTAATTCTGCTCTTTATCGGGGATAAATAAAAGCGACTCTTTTCTGACTTTTGTGGACTCATCATTTCGGAATGTAAATGACAGTTTTTTTTTCTTTTTTTTAGGCGAGAGTGATATCAGAGGTAGTATGGACATGATAGACTCTCGATAAACTTTTTAGCAGGATATATCTATTCAGAGGTCATACAGACATGATAGGATATGATCCAGCTAGTTTCATTTTGGGAGTTATTTTGTCAGAGTTGAGATCCTCGCTATATTCCACTCGAGCAGGGAAGATTAAGCATAGTACCTCCATGGAACCGACGATCCCGGATCTATGTGAATCCGGTCGACCTCCATGGAACCGACGTATTCGGTATAATAGAGGGGCCTGTCATGTCTGTTATGTTTTAACAGCATATCGTTTTGAGTGAAAGTGATATTCGGGACCACCTCCATTATACTGTGGCATTGAGGACACGCCACTGGTTCTTCGTCGTGGGACTTGAGCTGGGTCAAGTATGCCTCCGCCTGCATCAGCACTTCACTCAGGGCTAGACGAGTGTCTTGGGAGAGCCTGAGTAGCTCGAAGATGGACAACCTGGCTGGCGTATTAGCTAGTTGGGCCAGGATGTCAAAGTTGTATGGCTTCTCTAAACCTTTGCTTGGAATGTTTTTCACAGGTTTATCAAAGCGCACTTCTTTTTGCTTCCCTTTCTCCGCCGGAGTTGGTTTTGAAGGACTGATATCTGGTAACGGGACTTTGCTCTGAAGGTTTGGCTGCTGGAGCGTCTGCCGGTGCACCTTCCTGACTTGCTCCGTAGTCGTTAAGGTAGGCCTTCCCTGAACGGGTTGCAGCAAATACCTCATCTTCGTCTGATGCCGAAGAAGTCACGACCATATGGCATGGCCTGCATTTGGGGCTCTTTTTGGATGTAGACTTAGTAGCCTTAGTTTCTTCCTCGAACCCTGACACCAAATCTGGATGAACCCACATAATCTTGCCTTGCCGGGTAGTCAGGGGTACCAGGTCGTGATTTTGATCCCTAGCTGGAGGAAGATTGACGATGTTCATCGTTGTCCGGGAGATGGATGCAACGCCATCCGAGATCTCTTGGGAAGGCAGATTGCCAAACTGTAGAGAGATCATGTTGGCCGTGACCGTCTTCTCGGTGTTGTGCAGAGTGATGGCCTTAGCATCGATTAACCCCTGGATCTTCCTTTTCAGTATGTAATACGCCTTTGTTGGGTGGTATACGTATCTGTGGAAGACGCAGTATTTGGGGTCGTTAGTATTGCCGACTTCCTGGGGCCGCCTCAGCTCTGGAAGGATGATCTTGCCACTTTTGACGAGACACTCGAATATACTTGGGATATCGTCGTCGTCGAAAGAGTAGACTTCGACGGGCCTGGAAGTCCCGGGTCTCGTTTGCGTGGTTGCCGCAATCTTTGGTCTGGCCGTATTGATTGCCAGGGCTTCTTTCCCTTTGGGACCACGAGGATGGTCGCTGCTAGAAGATGACCTCTTGCCTCTGTCAGAGGTGGAGATCATGATGCCATTGTCGCGCGCCTTGCGACTGTTATCTTCGGCGGCTACTGCCGAGATGATGAACGAGGGCCAATCATGGAACTGATACGGTCCTGTGAACACCGAGACCACGGGAAGGAGGTTCTTCCTGCAAATGTCTACCAATGCAGAGTCTAGAACTCCTGGAGGCATCTGTAAGGTGGCTTGACGAAAACGTTCGATGAAGATGCGAACGTCCTCCTTTTCCTTCTGCTTGACTTCGATGAGAGAGGACATAGACATGTCCATTCCTCCCTCGTAGAATCGCGTGAAGAATAAAGCTCTGAAGTCCTCGAAGGAAGTAATGCAGTTGTCCGCCAAGCTACGGTACCACTGATAGGCTACTCCTGAGAGACAGCCTTTGAACACCCGAGTGAGGAGGGCGTCGTTCCCTTGTAGCAACACCGTCATCATACTGAAATAGTTCATGTACTGACTTGGTGATGTTTTTCCCTCGAACAGGGCCATAGTATGAGGTTTGTACCTCGACGGGAAAGGGACCTCCTCCCAAATAGCTGGGTAGGGCTGGTTGATTCCCAGTTTCTTGAGCTGATCTTTGTGCTTCAAGGCGTCGAACTGGGCTTTCAACTCCCGTAGTGCCTGCATCGGATTTTCAGTCGAAAGCGGGGCAACAGAGTGGTGCAGAGTCGGTTGTATCGTAGCTCCAGCGGGAGGTAAGGCATTCTCTGAGTTAGGAAGCGGAGGAACTGCTGACTCTTGATCTAGCGCAGGCTCTTGGCTCAGGTTGGATGGTGGTAAGTCCACCCCCACACATATCTGAGTTGGCGGGACCGATGCTTGAGCCATGGCAGTTGCGTGCTGAGTTAGCATCATCTGGTGCATGTTCTCCATCATGGATTGCATTTGTTTCAGAGATGTCTCCAGTATAGTGATGCGTTGTTCCGCGTTCCCTGACGGCGAAGCTTCCTCGTATTCATCTTCAACAGCGTAAACTCCCATCTCCCGGGGTGTCATTGAAGGATTAGTATAGGTTGCTGTAGAAGTCGACTCTACACTTTCTGCCTCTGATTCGGGGGCTTGGCGACCCCCAGCGTCGGAATCAGAAGAGGACGAAGCTGGTTGTCGTGACCTTGCGCGAGTGTTTTGGAACACCCCGGCTTCAGCGTTCCTAAGGAGCTCACTGAACCTCCTTCGGCTTGGGGGCCTGGAGGGATGACGTCTTGAGCTCGACCCTCCTCTACGTATGTGTGAAGCCATGTTCACAGATGCATGCGCGGGTTCCTCTTCCTGGAAAGACAGAGAGTAGCTCAACCGGTCGAAAACTGATCGTTTTGCTTTGGAACAGCAGTAATTAATCACAACCTTATGACTATTACAATAGTGCTCGCTAGGAGGCATAATAGACATGTTGGAAGGTCCCCTCTCTTTACGCTTCTGGATTAGATATTTGCGCAGGTCAGGAGGAGTTGCCGAAGAAGAAGACGAAGGCTTGTTTCTTCTGTTCCCATTAGCGGGCATGCGGAGGTTGGGCACCCCGGTTTTCCCTGTGCCACCTGTGTACAACAGATTGGCCATCTGGGTGGCAGAGAATCCCCTGGGAGGGTGTCTTTCCGCAACCTGAGCTTGTTTTACGCTGAGGGACCTTGCCTGGCGTAACTCGGAGATTCGCTCAGACTGGCGTAAAGCTGGAGAGGCCCTCAGCCGGCCATCGACTTCTCGCGTAATCCGGAGGGTAGGCAGACTGTTCCCTTACTAGCGTAAAGGCCGAGAAGTTGAGTACTCTGTCGCTTGCTTTCCCTTGCGGAGATCACAGCGCTCATCTGGTTCACCGTAGAGGTCAGATGTTGTCTTGCGCGTGGAGCGTGATCTGTACCTCCGATTTGGCGTTGAGGTACCATCCGAAGTTTTGTCTGTACCGAGCGGAGCGGGAGACTGATTTCTACGCGTGGAGCGTAGTGGATGCTTCTGGGTTAGCGCTGAGGCTTTGCCCGAAGTTTCGTCTGTACCGCGCGTAGCGGGAGACTGATTTTTACGCGTAAAGCGCAGTGGATTCTTCTGGGTTAGCGCTGAGGCTTTGCCCGAAGTTTCGTCTGTACCGCGCGTAGCGGGAGACTGAATTTTACGTGCGGGGCACGGAGGGAGCGATGCTACAACCTCATTGGTCGGATAGATCGGAGAGATCGGAGAGTCCACAGGAATGGCGGAGGATGTCTTGGGCATCCACACTTTGCGCAGCTTCCTGTTGTCTTGGACGGAGAGAGGGTGAGAGCTACCCCCGGTTCGAAGCATGTCTTCGTAGGCAGACTGGTCGAAATGAACGACCAGTGTCTTCTTCACGGTTCCTACAGATACCATATCGTGTTGAGTAATTACTTCCTCATCAGAAGAGAAAGACGTCCCCAGCAGAGTCGCCATCTTGTTTGTGCTATTAAACGAAAGAATGAAAGTGTATTTCAATGACGGGGTTTATACGAAACCCGTGCCCTTTGGTTTACAAACAAACTTGTACAATTTAATCCTATACGAGGATGTGGGAGTACAATTTATTTAATCTGGGTATAAATTGCTATAGGTGTCTGATCTACGGTCGATCACTTTAGCCCTTGGACCGCACGATGTTGAAGAAGTGCCGTGGAAGACAGGTAGTAGCTTCGAAGGTTGCAAAGGAGAGTGGATGCACGATGCCAAAGTCGTCGATACCTACTCTTTGCCTGAGCTCTGGACTCTCTCTCTCTCTCTCTCTCTCTCTCTCTCTCTTGACCTCCGGTTCGATCTTTCTGGGAAGTTCGACCTTGTTCGATCCTTCTTTTAAAGTTTCGACCTTGTTCGATCTTCAAGTTTGAAGTTTTTTGACCTTTTTTTTCTATTGATAGGGGTCTCTATTTATAGAGTTTTGGTGACAGTGACCACTCCGTCGGTGTAAAAGCCGAGGAGTGGAAAGTACAGCACCCTTTTACACAATGGTTAAAATAACCAATGCCTGCGTATAGATGACCTTTTGAGTGAGCATATGACGCGTGTCCAACTAAGGGGACAAAATACGTATATCTGCTGCGAAGATCACTATATAGAAGCCACGTAGGTAGGTATCCCTTGTATAGAAGAGGTTGGCGTAGAAGCCAAATGTCTGTCACCCTGGCGTAGAAGCCAAAATAGGCATATAAGTCGAGTAGGCGTAGAAGCCGGATGGGCATAGAAGCCGAGTAGGCGTAGAAGCCGAATGGTCGTAGAGACTGAGCGGGCGTTTGAAGCCGAATGGTCGTAGAGACTGAGTGGGCGTTTGAAGCCGAATGGTCGTGAGAAAGCTCTGCTTGTACGCTTGATGGCTCTGAAGGCCTCTGTTTACGCTGCTCTGCATCAGTATGCTGCGTAGCTCCTCCCAGCGTATTTTTCATGCTTCTACACCAATTTGCAGACCCTTGCTTCATTTCTCGCATGTTCAGCCTCGCACTTCATTAGAAGAGGAATAACCTCCTCCAAGATGGCCTGCTCTGCATCCATCTCCTGCTGCTGTGTCTGGATGAATTTGTTTAAGCATTCCATATGTTCAGCAAGTTTCCCAGTCAATGAGTCGTACTCGGCCTGAATCATATCATCGACGTTGCCTTGAGATAGTTGTAAATATTCGTTAATGGGTTGTTCTAAACCATTAACTATTTGATCTAGTGCATCAGCTCGTCCAGTATCATTGAAATTTCTGATCGGCGCTATCGCAAGCTGGGAGGACGTCAGCAGATTATCAAAACTCAAGTTCTTCTCCAGCACCATAGAAATTAACTCCTTCAAACTGCAGTAGAATAGGCTGGTATATTGTTAAATCAGCATATCGAAGACCGGATGCACGCTAGGAGTGGCTGCGATACCGGGAAATCTTCTTCCAGGAATGACCGCGGAGGATGTTGCCACAGCCGTTGCCTCTACAAATAGCGCTATAAAAGAACGTACACCAGCAACGGTTGAAGTTGCTGGAGTACTCAACGAAGGAGGCACAGTTGCATGATGGGCTCATCCTCCTCTGAAGATATCTGGACTGCCGTCGGCGAGACGACACCCAAAAATGTTGTGGACGAAGGATCGACAGCTTTAAAGCATGCCTCTTCGATATCAAACGCCGCCGTTTCATCGGCAGGATTCGCAACAAAGTCAAAAGTTGCGTCAGCTCCGCCCTCCCCTGAGATGTCTTCACCTGAAGAAGACAAGAGAAATTTGTCATGACCCGCACCCAAAAATCGGGCATGAGCCGTGGGTACGTCCAGCCTACGCCGCAGAATCGGTGGTAGAACGCTGTAAGGTCCGTTCTAGGTCAACCAACTATCTATATATCTCACAGAAAAATCTGCCATGACCTCTCCAAAAAGGAGGGAAACCACGCAATATATATATATAAATAATCCTCTCCAAAAGGAGGGCAACCACGCAATATATATAATCTCTCAATCACAATAACTAGGGGAAGAAATAAAGCACGATATGATATCAAAAAGGAAACCAACCCAAAGAGAGCAAGACAATATCCAAAAATATACAGTCCAATGCCATAATAGCTACAACATCTCACAGCATCAAAAGAATAAGTACAATCATCCAAATAAACCACTGGGAACAACCCAGGAAACCCACCTAGCTAACTAGGGCGCTAACGGTGTCTCCTCGGCGCACTCCTCCTCGATCTCGGGGACACAACCCTCGTCAACACCCGGCCCGTAGAACGTCGGGCAATAGTCCTCAGGATTCTCTGGAAAAAATATGCCCAGTCAGGACTGGAGCAAAGTACATAACTCTGAAAGCAACTCCAAATACATGGTAATGTGTATATGACGAACAATAGAAAAGTATACAAGATGCACAGGAAATAAATATATGCTGGAGCACAATAAGTAGCTGCAATGTAAACTGGAGAACAATACAAGTAGTAGAAAAGTAACTGCAAGTGAGAAAACATGAATACTAGCTAAGTGCCTTGAGCACAAGTTCGTTATGTGATCGGCTTAGGTTGCACATGAAAAATACTACGATAACTCCGTTATGCGTGAGTTGCATAACCGACATACACATGAATACTGTTTGGCTTTGATCACATAACCAACTCCTACTCCCCTCCTCCACTAATACTTTTGGATCCAACCACAACACGCTATGTACATGATAGTAGCTTGCGCACACGAAGGCGAGAGCACAAGAAGCACATGATAGCACATGAGAATCAATACCCGAAGCACATGATGAAATATACGTGATAGAGTACCCGCTGAACACGGTAAGGGGGATAGGATCTCATGACGGGATCCACTAGTACCAGCTCGTGTAACAATGTGTCAGAATCAAGTATCACAGTTCTAGAACATGTGATATAAATGCTATCATGAAATGGAAACTATCAGAGGTAGGTACTCGCCTGATGTCCTGAGCAACTGATGAGGATCGAGATCCGGACCGGTGTCGCAAGAACCTATTGCAAAAAATAGAATTAAACAGGGTTCTAAGGATTTAAACTGATATAAAATAATTAAAAACAGGCTTCTAGGGCTATTCTAGGTCGAACGGGTCAAACTGGTGAAATTCGGGTCAAAAAGTCAACCCAGGGTCCAAAAAGTCAATCCGAGGTCCAAAAAGTCAACTCTAGATCAAAACTAGGTCAAATATTGACTTTTACGGTCAACGAGGACAATTATGGTCAAAGCTAGGTCAAACTAGGGTGCCCCTAAAATTCTAGGTCAAACCAAGCTCATTAAGCTACTAAACTCTCAAACTCGCCTAATCGAGATACCGGGATACCCTCGGTATCCGATACCTCGCCCTAGGCCACGCACCCCGCCTAAACCCACTAAAACCTATGCTAGCATGCGTAAATATATATACATAAACATATAAAAATCACTCCAATACATTTTCTAGGCTAATGCTCAAATATCCCGCTCGAAACTTAATACCTTGGATATCTCAAGGTATTGAGATACCGCTCTCAAACCCCTCTAACTAGCTATCTAGCTAATAATTATATACCTAGTTATTAATCTAGGCTAGAGAATATATATGTCTACCATATATTTATATATCTAAGTACCTATGTACATATATATATATATAGATATCCACACACATATACATATACCCATTACCTTACCTATACATATATATATAACTATAGGTATATAGATATCTATATCTTAGATAGATATATATCTAAGTATCTAGCTATCTATCTACCCGTCTAACTATCTATCTACCTATCTAGGTAACTATCTATCTATTGATAGATATATCTATCTATCTATCTATCTAAGTATCTAATCTATAATACTATCTATCTTACCTATTTATCTATCCATCTACCTATCTTATTATCTATCTAACTATCAACCTATTTATCTAGGTAACTAACTATCTAATCTATCTATTAAACCCTCTAATTAACCCACTCTCCTCGCTACTACCTAGCTGCTACTGCTGCTGCTAGGCCTGCTGATGCTGCTGCTCCATATGCTGTTGCTGCTGCTTCTTGCTGCTGCTGTGCTGCTGCTGTAGTGCAGCAGCAGCTGCTGCCACTGCTTGCTGTTTTCTCCCCCTCCTACTCACACACACACACACACACACACACACACTCCTATATACATATATATATATATATATATATATATATATATATATCACTCTCTATATATATACAAATATACATATATCTATATATATATATACAACTAGATAGATATACATATATACACACTTATATATATACTCTAACACACTCACAAACACTAATACACACACACACACACACTTAAACACATATCAACACACACACATATAAATATATACATAGCTAATTATATATATATCAACACCTATATATATATATATACACACACTCTCAAATATATATATACACATACACACATATAAATATATATATATACATATACACACACAAGCACACTTATACATATACATATATATATACACATAGACATATACATACACAAGCACATAGATATAAATACACACATATATATATAAATATATATACATAAACACACATAATATATATATAAATAAATATATATATAGACACTTATAAATATATATATAAAGACACAAACACCACTCAACCACAACGCACAACCACGCACACAACACTCTCCAACGCACGCCCAACAGCCCCGACACTCACCAACACCCTAAAATATATAAAATATAACCCGAGAACTCTAGCACACACTCCCCGATGCTAACCCAACGCGCACACAAGCCCGAAACTAGGAAACCAAGTCGAAATGGCCGTTCGGTCATTTCGACGAACACGCGGTGTGCGGTTCGGAAAACCTCCTGAAACGCACACCAAACGAACTCAGAATCGGCCCAAAATTTACCCACGCGTTCTAAACGATGCCTAGATCCTAGAAAAAGTGCTACCGCGTCGATTCTAGGCCCATGGCGGAAACGCGCACGCACTTAGAATCGGCGACGACGACGAAAACCCCAAATTCGCCCGAAATGCCCGTTTCTCTGCGACACGACTTCCCGTGTCCGAACGGAGACACGCTCTCACCCTCAAGACACCCGACAACGTCTACCTAGGTCCGTCTAACCTAGGGCATCACCCAAAATTGGGCCAATTTTGGATTCCACCCGAAATTAACACAAAACCTAGTGTCAAAGTCTCTAAACTCAACCAAACTAGTTCCAACTTCCTTCCACGGGTAGGCTTAGGGTCTAGGAAGGTTCTACAACACTAATTACACTACATAAAAGTAATTAGCAAGGGGAAAGTTAGGGTTTACCTCTTGGGAGTTGGAATAACAAGGCCAAAGTCTCCGATCTACTTGGAAATCACCTCCCTCAAGCTCCAAGCCTCCAAATCTAGCCTCCACATTAAATCTAGGCTCCACACACCTAGGTTGGAGAAAATACAAGGTTAGGGCTAGCATAAAGAAGAAGGAATGGAAGAAAGAAGGAAGAAAAAGGGAGAAGAACTCACTTGGAAGAAGAAGGAAGAAGTGGGGAAGAAGAAGAAGTGAAGAAGTGGAAAAATATGAAGAGAACAAAGGGGGGGGGGGCTGCTGCTGGTTCTCACAGAATGGGGGGGTAGGTAGGGCCGGCCAAGGCACAATAAAGGGGTTTAACTAATTTCCAAATGCCCAAAACGCCCCCCCTCTCACTTGGTTTTGAGTTCCGGGTTGCAAAAGCACTCAAACTAACTCCAAATCTCTCCCACTAACCCACTAAAAATATAATAAATATTTCTAAGCCCCAAAATAATCCTCACAAGGGTGTTGGTCGGGTCGAACATGGGTCCACTAGGGTCTGACATGGGTCCAGGCTAGCCAAAACCCTAAAATAATCATTAAAAATAATAATACAAGCACTATTTAAATATAAATATAATTAATTAAATACAATACATAATTCACCAAATAAAAATAAAAAATCCTATTTTCTAGAATTGGGTAGTGACAAAATTTAATATCAATTTGATGTTAATTTTCCTAAAAAAAGGCATAAAGATAACATTTACCCATGGTCGATGGTATATATGTCGCATCCGCAACCTGAATAGCTAAATCATCTCTTAATGATGCTAGACAAGCTATCATACCTGGAGAAGATGGTGCACCAACTGACACTGGAGGATAGTCTTCCCAGTCTTCACCAAGATCCACTCGAGGCTCATCGGGTGGAATCTCGCTGGAAATACTTACCGACGAAGTAGGGGTTACTCCTATTATTTGTCTGGATAAATGTATCCTTAATATGCTCGACCGTGAGGGCGATCTCGTAGCACTACCAGAAGCAGTAGTAGCAGCAGCGATCTCGAGCAAAGAATCTCCGGCACTGCCAGCCGAAATTATGGAGGTTCCCTCTCTAAAAGGCGAAGGACCTCTGATCAATGAATCATCCCCAACAGGGGAAACGACAGGCTCGCTCCTAGAAGCCCCCCTGGTGGAAGCCCTTTTCGGACCTCGGGCAGTCTTCTTCTTGCGGGCGGAAGGCTCTTTCGGAGTGGAAGCCTTCCGTTTCTGGGGGATAACGAGAGGCTCTGCTGGCGGAGCTATTATGCCTCTCGGTATTATTAACAAGAACTCGTTTGCCCCGGCGGTGTCTTCATTCTCATCCAAGAAAACAGACAGAATCTCCTTCCTTCCACTAGACCTATGGAAGGGCATCCTAAAACTTCCATGCACATCAAAATTGCGATATAAGCTATTGATGGACGCATAGAACTACGCGTACGAGTGCAGAATACGCAACTCCATAAAGAAAGAAGTCGCGGGCACAACAAAAGTTGTAACAGTACAGCCAGCGATGAAGTACCGCCATCCTATGGCTCCATCAATAAGTCCACCTTTGGACTTGAAGCTGGTAATGGCATTCCCCACATACAACTGGTCATACCCAAACTGTATGGCGAACCGACTGGGCAAATAAGGCTCCAAGTAGCAGTGGTCATCGCTTCTGTACAGCAAATGGAAAGGTCTAATGCAGACCAACCAGTAGAAGGCTTCAGGAGAAAGAATGGTCCTCCCATGGCCCCCATCCTTAAGTTTCTTCCCCTGTTGATTAATATGTACAGGGGGGACGATACAGAAGAGCTTCCAGCTGTGGAAAACATTTAACGCCCGCCGATAATCTATGACGGTCGCCACGTTCCAAGAGAAATTCTTGTAATTCAACAAGAAATTATTTTTCGAACCGCTGGCAGGACCGGGAGACATCACCCTGGTATTGTAAAGAATTAACCATCCCATCAGGTATAGGAATGGTAATTCCACTCGTGGAAAGCTTTCACGCTGCGTATCATCAGCTAGCAGCCCATCAGTAAGGGCCCTCAGGCCTGCTTGTATTCTACATACCATAGCAGGAAGCAGGCCCAGTCTTGCTCCGAACACCAAACGCACTGCAGGCCATAGGGTGTTACGATGGATGCGATCTGCAGACGCGATGCCAGGCACTACCTAGCGGCGAAGCCAGACGGAAAGGAAGCCAGCCAATTGAGCTTCCCTTGACAGAGGCTTACGACAATACCTCATATAACTGAAGGCTTTTGTGTCTGTAGGGCAACCCTCTATCTCCTCGTCAAAAATATGATCTGGAGCCCCTGTGTCTTTAATAAGGTCATCGACCGTGTTAGCATTGAGCATGCTCAGGAGGTTCAAGGGCCTATCTCCGCTATCTACCATCTTGTCCGGCTTAATATTTATGGCCTGGTGGAAGAAGAGATAGGTTGCCCACTTGTTGATCTGAGCCAAGTCAGAGGGCTCCTTGTAGAAAGTGGTGCAGGCAAGATAATGGCACATCAGCTCCTGATATACTGCCACTGCCCGAGGATTTGTATCCCTCAACTCCCTGTTTTAGGGACGTACTCTTCATAAGGAGCGTCCCCCATTGGTAGCTTTGAAATCTCTGCCATCTCATGAAGGGCTAAGCCCAACTCACCCAGCGGGTGGCAAAAGTCCCAGTGAGCTAGTTGTATCGCTCCATCAAGGCTAAAAACAAGTTAGGGTTGACAGGCAGCCCAACACTTGTGGCGCTCACAGCCGCGAACAGGCCAATACTTTTCAGCTCCATCTGGAAGTGTTTCAGGGCCCAGGCAGTCAAATTGGCCCATCGAAGATTCCCAGGGCTAAGCCATCCACTGGTCAGAGTGTTGACCCTGGGGTACATTCCTCCCTGCCCCATAAAGTCATTGTAGAAGGTCGATATTTGGACCGGCTGGATCAGCGAAGTGTCCTCACTTGGGACACTACCTGGCAGTAATCCCCTAAAGGGCATAACAGGGCCCGAGGGATGGCTCATATAGGCCCCCCCGTCGTATTCCTTGTTGTATAAGATTTTCTCCGGTCGGCCATGAAGATCGGGAGTCAGGGTCCATATCATCTTCCTAGGATGTGTGGCATGGAAGAACGTAGAGATAGGGTAATCCCTGAGCATCTGGGGCAGATACATGACCGTGCCCTCAGCAGTAAACACCCAATCCTCCTTCTTGGGTTTAGTCTGGGACTGTTTGTCGATAACATCCCCGAACAAGAAACCTGGTTTCTTATACTCCGTCCCGTCTATGTATGTCAGGGGCTCCCCACTGATCATACTCAGCGGCATACGTTCTCATTGGGACAAGATCAGGGTTCCCCTTTCTCCAGGATAATTGTCTCCAGAAATGGGAAAAGTCACATGGGACAAGTCCTCCAAATAGTTCGAGTTCAGCATCCCGGCAGCATAACCCATCACCTCAGCCAAAAGAGGGATCTGCAAGCCCACTAAAAAATGCAAGAAAATAAGTCAGTTTCTACACTAGACGATACACTCTTGCAGTTTACGCCAAAGATTATCAGTCTGAGCTTTTACGCCAAGACTGCAAAAACTTGAGTCTTATGCTGAAACTTATTTCCGAGGCATAAAATTCAAGGTTGGCAGTACAAAAATCTAACAGTCTGAGCTTTTACACCAGATTGACAAAATTTGAATTTTTTACGCCAGAATTCATATCCAGTGTGTAAAATTCAAATTTTGCAGTATACGCCAAATTTTAACAGTCTGAGTTTTTACGCCAGACTGCAAAAATATGGAGTTTTTACGCCGACACATTAGGAATGTGCGCGTAAACAATAAAACATCTCCGTACATCATCCTTCTCGAAGAGGCTCTCAGCACAAAAGATGACCTTGTGTGTGCACGTACAACGTGTGCGAAGGATTTTTTCTCCCGAAGTCTTTACTTGTAATATCCGGAGCACAGCTCGACGGTGGAGCGTTGCGTTCCGATCGAGGCTCGTTCAGCATAATAGGAGTTGCTCGTGCTTGAGCAGTGGAGCGAGAAGAGGAAGCGACCTTCTTTCCCTTAGAAGTGGAAGCCTGTTTAGGTGCCATGGCGATTCTGAGTTCTTAAGAAAGAGACGAAGAAGAATGGTTCTTGAAAAGCAAGGGTTTTGTGAAGACAGATAAAAGTTTTCTCTCTCAAGACCTTGGGCTATTTATAGAGTTCGGATAACTCTTTGAATCCCTAACAAAATCTGATATTTAATATTGGTTATGATTTAGGACCACGTCAGCCTACCATTTGAAAAAGAATATGGACAGTCAGTGGATCCAGAATTTACGTGCAGAGCAGATCTACGATTTTACGCTAAAAAGCTTTTACGCTCAGAGGCTACAAATCTACGGTTTTACGCTCAGAAGCTATAAGTCTATGGTTTTATGCTCAGATGCTTTTACACTCAGGAGCTTTTCGATCGAGAGGCTACAAACCTACGATTTTACGTTCAGAGGCTACAAATCTATGATTTCACGCTCAGAAGCTTTTTACGCTCAGAGGCTATAAATCTACGATTCTACGCTCGAAAGCTACAGACGGCCAATTACAAGGGTGTACGCAGAAGATGCTCCTTGTTGGCTACAAAATATTCCAAGTGGCTGAAACACACAGAGTTCAGCATTTAAGACGACTCTTCTTCTCGGGCCATTTGGAAGTTCATCCAAAGTCCAGTCAGAATGGCTTGGTCGATAGACATTTTTCGCCTTTTTTTTAAGAAATTTTTGGGAAAACCATTCTTGAAGATGATGATCTGAACAAGAATTCTTCGTATCGGAGAAGTGATAGTTCAGAATTCTATGCGACTCCTCGTCCAAAATAGCATGAGAGTTTGGATCTTCAAAGACAACATAATGCTAAAGAACTTTCTACGCGTCTTCTGCTACGCGTAAAAGATGGGACGAGATCAAATACTCTTTTATCGGAGTCGACGTAAAATTATTCAGACGTGCCAAAGCTGCACACATTCAGACTTCCTCACAGCAAATATGGCAAATCATCAGATATGTAAAAGAAGATAATTCTATTAATCATGATTACATATGATGGAAATCCAGTTTGCAAAGAATTTTTCATCTTCATGATTACATATGATGGAAATCCTTTTTCTATAAAGGGTTTCTCATTTGCATTTAAGATCACACCAAGAATCTGTTTTGCCAGGTTCTCGTATTGGTATAGATCTTTTTCGTCTTCTACAGCTGTTAATCGGCTTCCGCGACCGATTAACAAGAAAATGATTAATGGCGGGAGGATACAGAATTGGACATGTATCAATTATGCAAGCCCACCCTCCATACGCCATGGCAGGCATGCCCTAAAAATTGTGTTAGGGGTTCAGACCCAACACAATACTGGAAGACAGGGCCAGACTGCCTACCATCGTCCAGCACCATAATGGAAGAAAATACAGCTTACAAGCTGTGTGGTCCAATACGACCCTTCCTCTCTCCTGGACGAATCGCCATATAAAATTGCTGACCATCCCGAGCAAAGGAAGCTATGATATTCTTCCATGATCCATCATTGTAGAGGACATTTGCTCGAAGATACCTCTTTTTATGGCTCCTTACATACTGGAAGAACATGATCTTTTTCTTTCTCAAGTCAACCCGACGAAGCTCGACAACCATCTCTTTGTAGTGAAGGAAGTGTGGGAAAAATAGGTTAACCCATTCGCCTTTATATAGGCAGAGGAGAACACACCGAATCCCAACAAACTCCTAAAAATTTGTCGAGAAATCAGCCTCGCAGAACGAGTCAAACTTGATCGTTTCATGCTTCATTCAAAGTGTTTCAAATTACGAGGAATTTGAAAACTTTGGAGGGGGTCTTGTAGAAGCATGAAAAATACGCTGGAGAATCATGCGCGTAAAACCCTCAACATGCAGGAAGCTCGTGTAAAACAGAGCTCCAGCACTGGGTGGCGTAAAATATGACTTCAGATCCATTGGCGTACAACAGAGTTTTAACGCTGTTCAGCATAAAACATAGCTCCAGAACAACCCGTATAATGTAGTATTTCCAGACTGCTTAGGCGTAAACAAGTTGCTACATCGCCACTTCGGCGTAAAACCTGTCTGCTTTTAATGCAGCGGAAAGTTGTACGAGAAACTCTTCGTATTCCTCGAATGAACCTGTTAGTTGAAACAGTGAACCTGACTCCTGACAAAGAGTACTGCACAGCGATCGAGAGGACGGCTGTAATGATGACTCTGCACAGAACTCCAGACTGTCGTCTAGTGACATAACCCTTGATATAAGATGTTGTTTACGCATTCAAGGAATACGCTACCTATTCTACACAGGCAGACGCGAGGTTTACGCTCAGGATGAGACAAAATCAATCGCCACGTCAAAAGCTGTTCTTCGTATAGAACTTGAGGCATGTCTCTGCAATTAATGTGCGAGATGGGGGCAGATCTCATCATTTAATGCACGAGATTTGGTTCTACTTTTAATGACTGGGTGAGCTATAATTAGGGCTAATATGTCCACATCACAATCCCCGCACATTACGCCAACCTGGCTATTTTCAACTATAGGAGTACACCATATGCTATCTCCTCGAAATACGCCAACTCAGGCTATATTTGCAAAGGTGCGTGATAAGGCTATCTGGCCCAGAACACGCTCAAAACCTCAGTCAAAGAAGGATAACTGGCTATCTTTACGCTGGTTACCTATCCATACAGCATAAAGCTTTACGCAGAATTTGGCTTCTACGCCAACATGACAGCTACTTGGCTTCTACGCCAACATGACAGCTACTTGGCTTCTACGCCAACTTGACAACTATTCGGCTTCTACGCCTACTTGGCTTTTTACGCCATCTGAATAGCTATTTGGCTTTTACGCCAACGAGACAGTTATTTGGCTTTTATGCCAACCTTCTCTACGCGAAGGGCAGTTATCTACGTGGCTTGCATGCCGTGATCTTCGACGAGCGATTATACGTGTTACCTCATAATGGGACACGCGTCATATGCCAATTCAGGAGATCATTCATATGTGGGTAGCAGTTATTATAACTGCCGCATAAAAGGTGCTGCTCTCTCCACTGTTCGGTTTCTACGCCGACTGTGACTGAACCCTATAAATAGAGACCTCCGGCCACGGAGGTCCAGGGTCGAGAGTCGAGGATTTTTTAAGAAAAGAGAGTATATCCAGAGAGTGTTGGTTGACTACTTTGGCAACGAGAGTTCAATCCCTCCTGCAGTCTTTGAAGCTTCTTTTTCGTCTTCTACAGCACTTCTTCGTCATCGTGTGGTCCAAGAGAAAAAGTGATCGACCGTAGATCAGACTCCTATAGCAATATTTCTCTAGAATCAAACTTTTGTACTTAACATCCTCGTATAGGATTAATTGTACTTCTTTTTCTTGTTTGTAAACAAAGAAAGGGTTTCGTATAAACCTAGTTTTAATTTCTTTCGTTTATTATCAAACACAACCGTTGCTTCGATACTTGGAGCACTACACTAGCCACTGCTTTCCTACAAACTTTATACCCTTTTCCTAGACGTGCCCGCCTTCTATTCTGACCTTTGTGTGACTTATAATTATGCTCTCTTGTGCTATATTTTAGTCATACAATATTCGTCGCGGACGTTATTATATAATCCTAAATAATTCTAACTTTGTATCCTTGTGCGTTCCAATTGAAATTGGAGACACAATCTTGACCCATTTCGTACAACCCAATCTATGACAATATTCTACTCTGAGTCCTCTATGTACATGACACTTGTGTTTCACCTAATTTTAGTCCCATTTACTTCTAATTAATTCAAGGACCCCATGCGCATTAATTTTAATTAATTTAAATCCAATTTCCATCTTTGTGCAATTTTTTTAATTATTGGGTGCTTTTATTCAAAAGTGCATTGTGGTGTCCACACCATTGGATATGACATATGAAGAAATCTATTTTTTGTTTATATGATTTTTTCCCTATAATTTTCGGAACATGCAACGCGCAACATCGCCCCTCATTTAAACCTAGCACTGTATTTTAAACAATGCAAATTATAGCCCTCCAAATATTCCCATGACAATTGGAAAATCATGGAGGTTAGGATGGAGGAAGGTACAGAATAAGCTGCAAATCTCTATCTTATACCATCCTTGACTTTCTACCGTGACTTAGTTTTAATTTCGAGGATGAAATTTTTATAAGTTGGGTAGAATGTAAAACCCCTAATTTTAAAAACTATTAAGTATTTAATTAATTATTTAATTAATTTATAGTAATTGTTAGCTAGTTAGGATAAATAGAATATATTGAATTTTTATTTTTAGGTGATTGTGCATTTAGAGATTTATGGAGCAACTGTAATTTTTCCTTAATTTATCCCATGTAGGAGACCTTGTGGACAGTTGATAGATTAATTTTATGCACGAAAATAAATTTCTAGAATTATATATATATATATATATATATATATATATATATATATATATATATATATATATATATATATATATATATATAGTTTATAGTAATGAATTGATTAATAAAAGAAAAAGAAAAGAAAAAGAAAAAGAAAAAGAAAGGAATAAGGAATAAAAGAAAGAAAAGAAAATAGAAAAGAAAAAGAAATAGGAAAAAGAAAAAGAATCAAAAACCCAAACCCATAACCAACCCACACCCATTACAAATCCCTACCCTACCCGCTACTATTAGTTAACAGCAACAATAGACCCATAATCCCCCCCGGCTTGTTTAAACGAGACCAGCTTCGCGACCTATATATACTATTATATTATAACTTGTACCAAAACCCTAACCCTAAACCCTTATCCCCATCTTGACCAGAGCCACCGTGCTGACCCAGAGAAGCCACCTCCGGAGCCATCTGCGCTGCCCACCGCCGTGACCGCTCGCCGCGACCGGGAACACCCCGCACTGTAGAATTTGACTGTAGCGAAGCCCTGTTCACGGCTCGTTTTCTGCGCCATCACTCGACCAAACTCGACCCCGTCTTTACCGGTACATTCACGACCTATCCTCCTTCCAATATTTTATATTAGTTTACTTCGAACAACGCGTAAACCTAGGTAAAAACCGAGACCGAGTTGGCAAAAAATGATAACTTTTAGAACGCAGAAAACTGCGGTAACTACCCATGTTTAAGGATTCGTATCTCCCACCACAGGGAACCGAATCTAGTTTTTTATTTTGGTATGCGAAGACCACCTAACCGAGATTAATTCCTGTTAATCATAATATTTTATTATTTGCTGTATGTAGAATTAAAATATATTAAAAATCCCAAAAACCTACTTTTTTCATCTTCCAGAATTTGTGATACGGAGCGCATTCTGCCCCATCGTGTACCAAGTGCATCGAAAGGCGCACACATTATACCCAGAAGTGCGGCTTTCGCAAAAACTGATTTGGACGCGTGTGTGCGTCGGAATCAGCCCATGTCCGCGAAAAATCTCCGTATCGCGACTTTTGTAAAATCCCGCGCCATTTGTTGTACGCTCGTCAGAATTCGACGAAACTTGCGCCACTGGACTCATGGTATCACGCTGGTCCTGCGACCCAATTTTTACGCAATTCTGAGACAGTTGACCAAGTCGCCTATTGGCGGGCCCTACGATTGACTTTTTGGGCGAATTTGTGTTCGGCTCACCAAAATTCAAAATTGGACATACCGTTGAGTTTGTACTGACTTTTGGAGTTTGTTTAACCTATAATTTGTCCCATTTAGAGACCTTTATTCTTGGCACACTTTTCAGTGCAAAGTGGGACACATGTGGACCCACTTTGACCCAAAATTATCGTTTTGCCCCTGTGTCCAAATTGGACGAAAGGGTAGCGTTTTCTAACTATTTCGCTAATTTTGGAAATGTTGGTGATGTATATTTCAGCATCCGGAGACGTTTGTTCGGAGGTCTTAGTTCCTGATCCCGTGTCCTTGACAATTGGACGTTATATTTTACAACTCTCTTGCCAGGCAAGTATACCTTTCCATTGTACTATTATTCTTATTCCATATGTTGCATGCATCTTTATTTTATGTCTTTAGTTCATATATTTTAACTGTTATATAAAATGCGCGCGATGGTGTCGTCGTGACTATTTTTATTATGTATATGCATTGACCCAGTTTAGGAGACCACTCCATTATCATGAAGCATCATTAGGTTTCATTTGGCTGTGACACATTTTTACACGAGTTGTGAGTCTCATATAGATCACGGACTTACGCATTGACTGATCATCGGTACGTGTGGGACGTGCGTTAGGGATAACTGCTGTTAGAAATCTTGCATGCTAGAAGACTTAGCAGTTATTAGTAGTCCATAGACATAGCCTATTATAGTACGGTGGTCCAATCATTGTCCTTGTTTGGTTGCAGGGTTGGGCTATTGTACTAAAGATAGGCTATGAACCAATTCGTGTCATGGATATGACATGCTTAGAGCATGGGGTGGGGAGAACAAGCATGGGATGGGAAGAACAACAAGTAAGGCGTTTGGGCTCCTTTGCACTTTCCTTTTGTTCGTCCGGACGCTCCGCTGGAGCGACGGGTGGTGATGACCCCATATATTACATGCGACCTCTGTCTTCAAAAGATGACATGCTTTGTAGGCCCCTGATTCTGTGAAAGAATCATGCCAATCCCATTTATGGCCAGATAGCCCACGTGTTGGAAAGTTGTTCTCAAACTGCATTCACATAGATGGTTAGGAGACCCCATTGGATATTTATTTCAGTACTTTATTGGCATGCTTCTATGTATCTTGTTATGTCCCTCTGAGGACCTGGTCCCTTTCCAAGTGTAGATGTTCATGAGTATTCGCAGGAGCGCAGATCCGGACTTACTACTTAGATTTCGAGGAGGCCTTCCCTTCGAGCCTTGTGATTATTAGTGATGTACTTATATTGTGTTTGCTTTTATATTCTAGTTCGACAGTGGATTTATTTTCATCCGACTGTCATCTTTTGATACTTCATATTGAGATCTAGTTTCATAGATATTGGTTATTTAAGTTATATTTAATTTTCTGTGGATGAGATTTATTTGTACCCTGTGACTTGAGATATTTTTACCACTTATGGATTTGATATTCATAATACAGCGTACGCATGTGTTATGGTTTCCATATATTAGAGTTGCCATATATATGCGGCTGGCATGCTTACGTATCATAGTCCTACATATTTTGAGACTGGGGCATGACACCTTGGGCATCCCGATGCATCGCCTGGCGGCAACCAATACTGCCATCAGTGGCTTCAACGTTGGAAGAGGCTACCCTATGGGCAAGATTTGCTTAAAATATCAGATAGGCGATTTGAAAACAGAGATCACATGATATGTCATTGATGTAAACATAACCTATAACGTCCTGCTGTGACGTCCATGGATACAAGAATACATGATCGTACTGTCAACCCTGCACCAGTGCGTAAAGTACGTCAACGGCCATGGCATGGTGAGGACATAGTTCGCCAATATCGACCCTTTTAAAGGGTAGAGGCTTACTACTCTGATTCACTCCTGTACAAGCAAGTCCACTAGGACGAAGGAGGGAATGATGCCAACGATGAAGTAGAATCAACGTAATATCAGGCAAACCTTTGAAGGTCCACCTCAAGCGATGTGCTTGTGACACAATCCCTCCATTTATTGTGAAAATACAAAGGAAAGTGCCACAACCTCTGACAGTACGACTGCCAAGTCGAAAGAAGGACCCAGTGTCGACTCCTGTCCCCGAACCCTTGGTGGTCAAGCTTTGTAGAAGGCCTCCACAGCCCTCGCTCATATTAGTGACAAATTTCGAGGAAGAAGAACCAGAAGAGTACGTAGCGGCTCATGCTAACGCTCTGTCCCTAGACGATGTAATTCTCCTGAAAAAGATCCCCTACGTTATGAATAAAGGGTTATCTTTGAACTACTCCGATGTTGTTCACTTGAGCATATAGTACTCCCTAGAACAAGGTATAGGCCTGCAACTGCATATACAGGTAACTACTACCTATGCAGTAAACCAGATTCTCCCTAGCCAAGGTTCCTACTTCACGGTTCTAGCAAGCAAGAGGGGAGACAAATCCATCATCTTCAGCAGGATTGAATGCCCCCGGTCCTTCATCCGAAAGGAACAAGAGCCAGAACCCGATAGCGGTAAAATACAACTCTACCGGTTCAGTGGTCAAGCCAAACACCCTATCCAGAAGATGGATTATGCTCTTAAAAGCAACCGATGTCTGAATTACCGCAAAGGTCAATGGATGCCTCTGCAATTGCGGGCTTCTGTAAGCAAATTCGAGGATTACTACCATAAGATTAATCATGGCTTAGGGTACGACACGCCTCCCATAACCCCCAAAGGCTCGAAGGAAGAAGATAAGTCACAGTCACACTCTTCGAAATCCTCCACGTGGGACTCCGATGCCAGTATCAGAGACCTTTTTAAACAAATATTGTCTGCCAATATGGTGTCAGCTGACCCTGAGGAAGACGACGAGGACCCACCGGAACTCTTTGAAGTAGAACCGTGGGTTCAACGCCTAGACGCACAATGAAAGATACAGTTCGAACAACGAGAATTCCCTACTGAGGATGAAGTCGTACAAGTCAATCTGGGCGACGAATCCTCCCCTAAACCTATCTTCGTTAGCAAGAGTCTGACTAATGAGGATCAAAAATCCCTGCTACAGCTCGTCAGGGAATACATCGTTGTCTTTGCCTGGAGCTACGAAGACATGCCCGGACTGGACTCCCAAATTTTGGTCCATAAACTCAACATCTTGTCGAACGCCAAGCCTGTCAAGCAGCATCGATGACGGTTCCGGCCTAACATTATGAACACCATCGAAGCTGAAGTCAAAAAATTGGTAGCTAGTGGCTTCGTCCGCGAAGAACAATATACCGATTGGGTAGCCAACATCGTGCCCATCGTCAAAAAGAACAGAAAGATTCAGATCTCTATTTGTAACGCCCCGCTCCGCGCCGGCGTTATGTATCAAGGTGAGTGGGCAGAACTTCGTTCTCTGATTCTTGCACGCCTTAATAATAACCTGAGTTTTTGCTTGCAATGTTTTCTTAAGAGAATGATAGAACCTGCCTTGCATGCTAATGAACGAACTCACCTAGCTTGTCTTTGAATCAAGTCAGCTAAACGAGAATCCAGATCGCTTGCTTAAAGTGCATGAACATGTTCACTATCGTCTATGCTTCGAGAGAACCATACTGTGCCTGAATGTGTTCAAGTGATAAGTCGGATTTGCCCCGCAACAAGGATTTGCGTTATAGATGGTTCGTCTCGTCTGCATACTAAGAGTTTATTTGATAGTGTTCCATGCATTCGCACGCGGTCGGACAATGGCTTTTGGTGCAGAGCTGAACTGCATGTGTCACGGCTGCTACAGAGATAGTGGAAAGCAACCATGAGTCACAGCTGCCATTAGCATCAGATGAAAGAGTCATTGGTATGCTGTTCCCCCAGCTGCCGATCCTGAATACTCGGGGACCGCCATTCATATAGCTAAGTCATTGTGTTGGCTTGGATAGAGGACTGCCCCTAAGAATGTGCATTGTGTGTCTAGCTTTGCATCTGACCCTCGAGTCGCACGAGATACGCTACGCACACCCTGGAACATGAACGGATTGCTTGCCTGCTTAGTATATGAAACTCTGTTTCCAAACATGTTTCTAAACAAGTAATCTGACTCTGCTAGAACTGCATGAAACGAACCTAGGTAAAACTAGAAAGATCACTAGTAATATAATGTTTTATAACATGATTACTTAGTGCCTGTTTGAGTGAATGCTTGTTTCTGTTCAGTTGTTTTATCTCACCAGTACTTATAAAAGTGCTGACCCCCCAACAGTTTACTTGCTTGTGCAGGTACTGGATCGTCCGAGGAAGCGATAGGCGTGCCACAGTCCCGAAGACCCGGAATTTTGGTTTCGATTGTTGCCCCGAGAATGCTATCGTATAAGGGGGCATAATGTATGGAACGAACATATGCCTTTGCTAAAGGAAACCCAAGTTGCCTCGATTGTCCCGAACACTCAGTTGGCTAATGCATTGCATTGCAACAAGTCCCTTTTCGCTGCTAACTCGATTGATGCGATGATAGCCAACTCTGAACTTAAACGATATGGCCTTGCACGGGCGCAACCCCAGGCCCGTGCGGCATCACGTCCCCCGAAAGCTCGAACGGGCCATTCGCTTGGCTCCCTTCCTCCCTCGCACCCGCGGGACGGGCGCGGTGATTCGCGTCCGGCGCGCCGAGGCACGGTGATACGTGCCCGGTTCGTTCAAATCTCGGCCGTACGGGGCGGGGCAGGGCGGAGCGGCGGCCCGGGCGGGTCCGGGGCGTGACAGAATGGTATCAGAGCAGAATCGATCTTCTGGCTATGACTCTGAGATCGATATGGTTTTGCAAAGAGCGTTCCATACAATAAGTCCATAGATATTCTCAAAGTGCAAAATGTTTCCTGAACTTGAATTGCTTGATTGTTTCGGTTGAGTACGGCGAGGGACGGCACTATCGCTACTCGGGATATCGAGAAGTTTATCCTTGAAGTTTCGAGGACGAAACTTTTTGTTGGTGGGTAAGTATGTAACGCCCCGCTCCGCGCCGGCGTTATGTATCAAGGTGAGTGGGCAGAACTTCGTTCTCTGATTCTTGCACGCCTTAATAATAACCTGAGTTTTTGCTTGCAATGTTTTCTTAAGAGAATGATAGAACCTGCCTTGCATGCTAATAAACAAACTCACCTAGCTTGTCTTTGAATCAAGTCAGCTAAACGAGAATCCAGATCGCTTGCTTAGAGTGCATGAACATGTTCACTATCGTCTATGCTTCGAGAGAACCATACTGTGCCTGAATGTGTTCAAGTGATAAGTCGGATTTGCCCCGCAACAAGGATTTGCGTTATAGATGGTTCGTCTCGTCTGCATACTAAGAGTTTATTTGATAGTGTTCCATGCATTCGCACGCGGTCGGACAATGGCTTTTGGTGCAGAGCTGAACTGCATGTGTCACGGCTGCTACAGAGATAGTGGAAAGCAACCATGAGTCACAGCTGCCATTAGCATCAGATGAAAGAGTCATTGGTATGCTGTTCCCCCAGCTGCCGATCCTGAATACTCGGGGACCGCCATTCATATAGCTAAGTCATTGTGTTGGCTTGGATAGAGGACTGCCCCTAAGAATGTGCATTGTGTGTCTAGCTTTGCATCTGACCCTCGAGTCGCACGAGACACGCTGCGCACACCCTGGAACATGAACGGATTGCTTGCCTGCTTAGTATATGAAACTCTGTTTCCAAACATGTTTCTAAACAAGTAATCTGACTCTGCTAGAACTGCATGAAACGAACCTAGGTAAAACTAGAAAGATCACTAGTAATGTAATGTTTTATAACATGATTACTTAGTGCCTGTTTGAGTGAATGCTTGTTTCTGTTCAGTTGTTTTATCTCACCAGTACTTATAAAAGTGCTGACCCCCCAACAGTTTACTTGCTTGTGCAGGTACTGGATCGTCCGAGGAAGCGATAGGCGTGCCACAGTCCCGAAGACCCAAAATTTTGGTTTCGATTGTTGCCCCGAGAATGCTATCGTATAAGGGGGCATAATGTATGGAACGAACATATGCCTTTGCTAAAGGAAACCCAAGTTGCCTCGATTGTCCCGAACACTCAGTTGGCTAATGCATTGCATTGCAACAAGTCCCTTTCCGCTGCTAACTCGATTGATGCGATGATAGCCAACTCTGAACTTAAACGATATGGCCTTGCACGGGCGCAACCCCAGGCCCGTGCGGCATCACGTCCCCCGAAAGCTCGAACGGGCCATTCGCTTGGCTCCCTTCCTCCCTCGCACCCGCGGGACGGGCGCGGTGATTCGCGTCCGGCGCGCCGAGGCACGGTGATACGTGCCCGGTTCGTTCAAATCCTGGCCGTACGGGGCGGGGCAGGGCGGAGCGGCGGCCCGGGCGGGTCCGGGGCGTGACACTATTGACTTTCGTGATCTAAATGCGGCCTGCCCTAAGAAGGAGTTCCCCCTTTCGATCACAGACATAATGATCGACAACACCTGTGGCTTCGAGCGTATGTCCTTCATGGACGGATTCTCAGGCTACAATCAAATCAAGATGTCTCCTGAAGACGAGAAGCACACATCCTTCCGATTGCCGATAGGAGTATACTGCTACACAGTCATGCCCTTCGACCTGAAGAACGCCGGTGCTACATACCAACGAGCAATGGACACCATCTTAATATCTACGCCAGACGGTCGATTGTTATGTTGATGACATCACCATCAAAAGTCGCTCTAAAGATGATCACCTCCTGGATTTAAGAACTGTGTTCGACCTCATGCATATGCACCAGCTTAAGATAAATCCTACCAAATCTTTCCTAGGAGTCTCCAACGGTAAATTCTTGGATTTCATCATAACTTTGCAGGGTATCCACGTAGACCCTGACAAGACTAAAGTAATCCTTGAAATGAGCCCACCAAAGAACCTCAGAGAAATTTGTGGCCTTCAAGAAAGACTGGCCTATATCATGAGGTTCATATCGAACCTCGCTGGTCGTTGTCAGCCTTTCACGCAGCTCATGACGAAGGAAGTTTACTTTGTCTGGAACGAAGAATGCCATCGCACCTTCGACGACATCATGGAATACCTCACGAGCCCTCCCATTTTGGTAGTCCCAGTTATAGGAAAGCACTTTCTACTCTATGTACGAGCAATGGATCACTCTCTTGATGCTTTGCTAGCCCATAAGAGTGACGCAGGTTACGAGCAGGCTATCTACTACCTTAGCAGGATGATGGTCGGCGTAGAGCACAGGTACAATCCTATCGAAAAGGAGTGCCTTGCTCTAGTCTTCGCCATCCAGAAGATCCGATATTACGTGGCAGGATAAATCATCCATGTGATGTCGAGATTTAATCCTCTCAGGGTCCTCATGACGAAACCTGGAGTGCTCAACTCTCGCCTAGCCACCTGGACAATACTGTTGTCACCATATGACATGGTATTTGTCCCACATAAGGCTGTCAAAGGCCAAGCATTAGCTGACTTCCTGGACGCCCACCCAGTACTAGAAAATTTGAAATTCTACGAGAAGATCCCCGACGAAGCCGCAGACTCCAATACCGTGACGAGTGCAGAAGCCGTTTGGCAAATGTTCTTCGACGATGCTTCAAAAACAGGGCCCAAAGGAGATATTATCATTGGAGTCGGGATAGTGTTGATCTCTCCATATGATCTGGTTATTAACTGTGCCTATTCCCTTATCGATCCATGCTCTAACAATATGGCAGAGTACAACGCTCTTGTCATTAGTCTCCAACTGGCCAAACAGGTGGGAGTTGACTACCTGGAAGCCTACGACGACTCTAAGCTGATAGTCAATCAGGTTCGGGGAGAGTACGAAGTCCGGAATGAAGACCTACTCCCCTATTACTAAGCCGCACTTAGAATAATCTCCATCTTCAAGGGGTTCTTCATAGAGCACATCCCTCGGCTACAGAACATTGATGCTGACGCCCTGGCCAGCCTCACAGCCTCTCTAGCTGTTTCGTTCAGTACCCATGAACTGATCACCGTGATCGGTCAAGAGATGGTCTACCCGAAGAATAACTGCTCTCTGTCCCGGAGCTACTCAGTAGGGACGAACACCAATTCGCAAGACTGGAGACTTTCATTCATCGACTACGCAGTCTATGTAATTCTCTCTGAGAACCCAAAGAATGTCACGTCCATCAGAAGGCATTCCCTCCGGTTCTATTATGATACGTCTACTAAAATGCTGTATCGTCTCTTCTATGATGGTCTTCTGCTACGATACCTATCGAATGCAGAAGCAAAGCAGGCTCTCCACGAGGCTCACGACCGGGTTTGCGGTGCCCATCAGCCAGGACCCAAGCTACAAGACCGTCTTCGGAGAATGGATTACTATTGGCCGACGATGGTAACGCAAAGAAGTGTCAAGCGTGCTAAATCCACGCAGACTTCATCCACCAACCTTCAGAGTTTCTACACCCAACTGTTGCGTCATGGTTGTTCGAATCTTGGGACATGGATATCATAGGAACGATTAGTCCACATTCGTCTAAGGGACATCGGTTCATCCTCGCCATTACCGACTTCTTCTCCAAGTGGGCGAAAGCCGTACCTCTCGCAACTGTCAAAATAACGTGATCAGCTTCGTCAAGCATCACGTCATATACCGCTTTGGCTTGCCATAAAAGATCATACATGACAATGGTCCACAGTTTGTGAGTCACGCTTTCTACTGATTCTGTGATAAGAATCGAACTCAGAATGTAGCTTCGACTGCCTACAACCCAGCAGCAAATGGTCTGACAGAAGCCTTCAACAAGACCATTATAAAGCTCCTCAAAAAGTTCATGTCATCCAATAAATGCGACTGGAGTGAGAATCTGGGTGAATGTCTTTGGGCCTACCGCACGATGGTCTGGACACCTACTGGAAGTACGTTAATTTTGTTGGTCTATGGGGGCGAAGCAGTCCTCCCCCTCGAGGTCCAAATTCTCTCACTCTGAGTGGCCCTCTCCAACCAACTAACCGTTGACGAAAATTATTGCCGACGACTACAAGAGTTAGAAGCACTCGACAAAAAATGCCTCTTAGCTCAATAGCGCATTGATCTATACCAAGCATGTCTCTCAGGAGCCTTCAACAAATGGGTGAAGAAGAGGACTTACTAAGTGGGTGACCTCCTCCTGATAGTAAAAAGGTCGATGGTTATGACCCATAAGACGGCCGACAAGTTCCAACCCAAATGAGAATGCCCGTTTTTCGTATAATTTGTATTCTCCAACGGCACCTTCCGACTGGCAAAATCCAATGGCGACTTGCTCATGATGCCCATCAACGATAAGTTCCTGAAAAAGTACTACGTTTAAGGCTAGGCTGGTACTTTTCTATCGACATGAAGACGGCCAAGACGTTCGTTGTTTACACTCATGGCTCTTCATCCCCAGCGAGTGCCTATGTACGACACTGCCCTTTTCTATACAAATTATTGCAAAAGCCATTATCTGTATTCGGGAGTCTTGGATACACAACGAATAATGGATCCTCAAAAGATCCCCAGTGGAGTAGTCCTCAGGTCCACTTGCACACTTCACAGTGACCACTCAAACCAATCTTGTTAGACGCTTGCCATGTTCACATTACCTCTGAGCTATCGTCCTAACAATCTTCCCAGTGGAGCAACCCTCAGGTCCATCCATATTTTCGGATAGACCACACTCAGCAAATATCACGCCCCAGTCCTAAAATACCTAGGACAAGGAATATGTAAGCATGCCAGTCGTATGTATATGGAGACTCCAATATATGGAAACCATAACACATACGTATGCTGTATTATGAACAATAATTCACAAGTGGTATATATTTATCACAAGTCACAGGGCATAACTAAATCTCATCCATAAAATAATCATAAAGAAATAAATGATCATATATGTCAATAAACCAAATATGAACTAGTCGAGAAGAACTAATAGTTGGATGAAGACAAATCCACTACCAACTAGAATATAAGAGAAATAAAATAAGTACATCTAATGAACAATGAGGCTCAAAGAGAAAATCTCCTCGAAAGATAAGTAGCAAGTCCTGATCCGCGCTCCTGCGAATAATCATGATCGTATACACTTGGAAAGGGACCAGGTCCTCAGCGAAACATAACAAGATACATAGAAGCATGCTAATAAAGTACTAAAAATAAACATCCAAGGGTCGCCTAACCATCTATGTGAATGCACTTTGAGAATAACTTTCCAACACGTGGGCTATCTGGCTAAAATGGGATTGACATGATTCTCTCAGAGAATCAGGGGCCTAAAAAGCATGTCGTCTTTTGAACGCCAGAGGCCGCCTGATAATAATAATATATATAGTGGTCATCTTGACCACGCATCTCCGGCGGAGCGTACGAGTTACACAAGAAAAGTACAAAGGAGCCCAAACGTCTTACTTGTTGTCCTCTCTACCCCATACTATAAGCATGTCATATCCATGACACGATGAGACCTGTAATAACTGTCAAGTCTTCTAACATATCTCTATTAGCAGTTATCTCCTATCGCACGTCCCATACGTACTAATGATCAGTCAATACGTAAGTTCGTGATCTATATGAGACTCACAACTCGTGTAAAAAATGTGTCATAGCCAAATGAAATATAATAATGCCTCATGATCATGTGGTGGACTTGTAAAACTAGGTTGACATGCATAATATATTATAAAGACAAAATACGACGTCACCGTCGTTCTACCCAAGTTATTCTTGGACGCACAGTTTATATAATAGTTAAAATATATATGAACTAAATAACAGAAATAAAATACATGCACCATATAGAATGTAAATCACAGTACAATGACAAAATATACTTGCCTGACAAGAAAGCTGCGTAGTGTAAGCGTCCAGGTGTCAAGTATATAGAGGATAAAAAATTATGGCCTCCGAATAAACATCTCTGGATATTGAAATAAATATCACCAACGTTCCCGGAATCAGCAAGAAAGCTAGAAAACACTACCCTTTCGTCCAATTTGGATATAAGGACAAAACGGTAATTTTTTGTCAAAGCGGGTCCACATGTGGGCCACATTGCACCGAAAAGCGTGCAAGAGGTAAAGGTCTCTAAATAGGATAAATTATAGGTCAAAAAATTTTTAAACGACGATACGAACTCAACGGTATGTCCAATTTTGGATTCCGGTGAGTCGAACATAAATTCGCCCTTAAAGTCAACCGTAGGGCCCGCAAATAGGTGGCTTGGTCAACTGTCTCAAAATTGCGTAAAACTTGGGTCACAGGACCAGCGTGATACCACGAATACAATGGCACAAGTTTTATCGTATTTCGACGAGCGTACACAAAATGGTATGATATTTTACAAAAGTCGCGATATAGGGACTTTTTACGGATACGAATTGATTCCGACGCGCACACACATCCGAATCAGCTTTTGCGAAAGCCCACACGTCAGGATATACCATACTCGCCTTTCGGTGCAATTGGTACACGATGAGGTAGTCCTGTTTGGCGGGACGCACTTCGTATCACAAAATTTTAGTTTTTAAAATAATAAGTTTTTGGTTGTTTTGGAGGCCGAATAATTTAACACATATAACAAAATAATAAAAACTAAAAGAACAAAAAAATTCTCGGTTATATTGAGAAGAAAATCCTTTAATTAGTTTTTGAAAATATTAAACAGGTTGGTGGCAAATTGGGTGTGAATATGGGGGTTTGGGTTGAAGTTTCTGGACTGTTTTGGTCAGTTTTTTGGCCATTTTTCGGTCGATTTTTCGACCAATCCGGGATACGAAAACTCGTCCCATTTGAATGAAAATCCTAGCGGGTTTGGTTGTGAACATACACGAACAAACCGCTCGCAAAAATAATCAAAATTAAGGAAGATGCATCACCTTGAAGAGGGGGCAAAAATTGTGCTTTACACGTGCGCGGTGCGTGGACGGCCGGCGGTGGCGTGGGGAGGCGCCCGTCGGCGCGGTCGGCGCAGGGTGGACAGCCGGAGAGGTCGGTCTGTCGTCGGGGCACGGGACTGGGGTAGGGTTAGGGTTTAGAGTTTAGAGTTAGGGTTTATGTTGTAATATATATATATATATATATATATATATATATATATATATATAAAAGGAAGTTGGAGGGAGAGAGAAATCGAGAGAGAGAGGGATATGGGTTGGGGGGTTTTCGTGGGTTGCTGGGGATTGGTTTTGCTAAGGGGTGGGGTTTGGTAGTTAGTTATTAGGATTAGTTATTAGGTTTTAGTATAGGATTTCTTTTTTTTTCTTTTTTTTTATTATATTATTATTGATACTATTACTATTAGCATTATTATTATTACTATTAGTATTAGTATTAGTATTACTATTACTATTATATTATTATTATTACTACTACTAATTATATTATTATTATTATCATTGCTATTATTATTAATAACTATATATTTATTAACATATATATATTTACATATATAGATGGGGTTAAAATCAAAAAATAATATTGGTACATAAAATAAATTCTAGAAAATTATTTTATGAAGCTTTAAATAAAATACCACACTCAAAATATTTTATGTAATATTTTAAAATTAATAATTAGATATTTATCTAGTTATAATAAATCAAATAATTATATTATCTAATTAACTAAGTAATTAATTAAATGGTTATCCATAAAATAAGTTAATAACAAATAATATGCAATCTATAAAAAAGAAAAATGCCTAATTTGGCACAAAAAATTATGGGATGCTAATTTTAGGAAGTTGGGATAGAAAAATAATCACAAATAAATTGTATATAAATAATATATAATATTTACTAATTAATCTATGGTCGTTACACTAATATCATACTAACACCAAGGGATCGAATTTCTGTGCCACGAAAAGATCCTACAGGTAGTGTCTCTTGTGTAGGCTACTTCCTATGATTGGAGATACAGATTTAGGGGCCATCCTATATTATTAATGTCCAAACCACAGTAAAGTATCCTAATTAAATTATTGAATTTTAATTGATTTGAAAATAACCTAAAACAAATACAAGAAATATAAAATACAGACAAAATACCTATTTTTGGCTGAGAGGGTTTACAATCTACCCAACTTAAAATAATTTCGTCCTCGAAATTAAAAATAAGGCATGGTTTGCTAAATCCTTCAAATTCGTTTATAAGGCAAGTCAATCGCAATCTCTTCCAAAAATTTAAATAACAAAATCTATTCAAATTTATCGCAATCACTTCAAATTTAAAATAACCACTATTCCCTTATCGATACATAGAAGCACAAATAAATTGGTACATAAAATATTGGTACATAAAATAAATTCTAGAAAATTATTTTATGAAGCTTTAAATAAAATACCACACTCAAAATATTTTATGTAATATTTTAAAATTAATAATTAGATATTTATCTAGTTATAATAAATCAAATAATTATATTATCTAATTAACTAAGTAATTAATTAAATGGTTATCCATAAAATAAGTTAATAACAAATAATATGCAATCTATAAAAAAAAATGCCTAATTTGGCACAAAAAATTATGGGATGCTAATTTTAGGAAGTTGGTATAAAAAAATAACCACAAATAAATTGTATATAAATAATATATAATATTTAATAATTAATCTATGGTCGTTACACTAATATCATACTAACACCAAGGGATCGAATTTCTGTGCCACGAAAAGATCCTACAGGTAGTGTCTCCTGTGTAGACTACTTCCTATGATGGGAGATACAGATTTAGGGGCCATCCTATATTATTAATGTCCAAACCACAGTGAAGTATCCTAATTAAATTATTGAATTTTAATTGATTTGAAAATAACCTAAAACAAATACAAGAAATACAAAATACAGACAAAATACCTATTTTTGGGTGAGGGGGTTTACAATCTACCCAACTTAAAAGGATTTCGTCCTCGAAATTAAAAATAAGGCATGGTTTGCTAAATCCTTCAAATTCGTTTATAAGGCAAGTCAATCGCAATCTCTTCCAAAAATTTAAATAACAAAATCTATTCAAATTCATCGCAATCACTTCAAATTTAAAATAACCACTATTTAAATCAAAATTTAACCTATTGTAATCTCTTCTCGATTTTTAAATCATCAACATCCAAATTTAAGTCAAATCCATACAACATATTCAAGATTTAAATAACTCATATCAAATTTTACATCACGATTTTCAACTATCATAATCTCCTCTAGACTTTGAATAATAAACAATTCTAATAAAATCTTATTCCTATTTTTAACTTATGATTTTTGCACTCTTCAAAATTTAAACTCAATTTCCATCCTCAACATTTCAAATAGATGATCCAACAATCAACATTCAACTTTTAATTCAAATCATAAAATTATAAAATTTTGAACTCAATCCACCAATGTTCATGTTTAGAGTTTTATTTTTATCCTCAAAATTTAAATCGATGATTCAACCTTCAATAGTAAATTTTAAATCATGTGCTCAAAGTATAAATATTTGTTCTGCAATATCAAGATTTCAAAATTTATTAATCCTCATCGTCTTAATCATTCTTCTAAAAATTCTCAAAATTAAAATAACTTAAATCTCTCAATCTAATCTTACTTGATCACTTGATCACAATCTAAAAAAATTATCTCAAGTTGATAATGCAATTTCTATCTAACTTAGAATTTACCCATCTATCACACAAGACTATACCTTTAAGAAAGGCCTCCTTAAATTATTTAATCGTGTTATTAAATCCTCAAAAGTTTTAACACACAAAATATCTCATATGTGGTGTGCCCTTAATTACGAAAGATAGTCACCAAGTAATGTGATTGGCCTATGGGGTATATCTATTATTCTCCGTGTATCAAACTTATACTAAGCACGAACGTTCGTCTTTCCGAAATAGGGGAAGATGGAAAACAACCATAAATAATTCAAGGAGGAGGTTATAGAATACAAGTATGGGGATCAAGGCGATTAAAGAATTCAAAAAAGAGTTGTCAAGGCAGTTGTGGATTGAAATCTTATTTTGGTAATTTTTTATTCACATGTTCATATCAGAACAGTTATATACCTGATATGATATGCTCTGACCTATTTAGAGGGCAAGTATATTCGTCTACCAAGTTGAGTCAACTATATATCTCAATCCACGTAAAGTAGTTATGCGAAGAGCGAACCAAGCGTACTAAGGTTGATCAGACCATAATACACCGATTCTGATTTAGACAATGTATTAGTGTGTATATCCAATAATACATATGTCATGAACAAGCTCGATAAAAGAGTGGGCTTGCAAAACTAGGCTATAATAGCAGCATAAGTCGGGGTAGTTCAGAAAATATAAGTACGCTGGATTATGATGAGAGAAGGTACAAATAATTCAAGTTTACCAAGAAGATGAGACTCATCCGGTGTTGTGTCTCTACAGTTGCCATACTAACTTTTTGTCTAAGTCTCTAGTCGACCAAATGGGGGTATGGGCCTCTAAGTTCTACAGTCTGGCTATCTTCTTATGCAAGTCTATAGTTTGTGTCATTCAATTATACTTCATTAATGGGTCAAGAGGACTATGGGATACTAGGTTGTGAGGCATACTATCCAACTTACAATAATAAAGTAATACTGTAACTGCCTTAAGGGGATTCTACAAAATAACCTTGTCCTTGTAAATAAAGTAGAAACAGTTATTGGGGTATACGAGAAAAAGATCTTGGTACTTATTAGGGTATCCTATTTCATTATATAGTTAATGGTCATCTTAAGTCTTAATCATAGTGCTTATAGAACAAAAGTGTTAATATTAAGAATGGAGAAGTTACTGGCTCTCAAGTGAAGGAGGATATAACCTGTATTAAGATATGGGTACAAATTACTTGATTTGAATCTAAAGGATAATCATAAAATCATAATCTAAATGAGCAACTCAAACTATCAAGTTATAACTACTAAGCACCTAATTTCAAATTTTAAGATTACAACTATAATCCTAGCAAACTATATATCCTAACATAAAAGGAATCACTTGGCCTACAATCAGAATGGATATGTGGCACGAATTGAAAGATGAAGAAAAATTTTAGTCATCGCATAAATAGCGAACGTTAAGGTTTCAGAGGAACAAGATATGAAATTAAATAGAGAGACTCTTAATAATATCATGGTTTCCTAAGGAAAGATGGGACGCTAATCTCTGCGTTCGAGGTATGATCAAGAGAAATATTCTATTCATTCCTCTTGGCTTCCTAAGGTACTGTTTTGCTAATATCAAGACAAGAATCTAAATTTATAGTTCTCTAATACTATCTCACTATGAAATTTAGGTTTAGTCTTAATATTCAACCTTGGATTTCTATTGGTTCCTCAATACTAGGGTCAAACAATATGGGAAAATTTCTAACTAACCCTAGTAGTGTCTATACTACTCTCAAGTCATTCATAATTATATTAAGGGATAATGGTCAATTAATCTACAGGTAAGGGATGCTAGGGTTCATTAGGTATTCTAAACTTAGTGATGTGTCAATATTCTAGTTTATTTTTCTTAGTAGGTATGTTATCATAATTATCATCCTAACAACAAGGATTCCTATATTCTAGGAGAAGGTTATACTCAAGGAACTATTAGAGAAGTACATAAATCAAGCAGGATACAATTATTTAAATAGAACGGATTGGAAGGAAGGTGAGTCATAGTCGAATTGTGGATGAGACCTAAAACTCTAATCCTAGGTGCTGGCTTACTCGGTACAGTAACGTAACTGAGACAATATACTCTCGACCTGCATGGGCCACCACTAAAAATAAGTCATGCCCCAGTCCCAAAATATGTAGGACTAGGAATACGTAAGCATGCCAGCCGTATGTATATGGAGACTCCAATATATGAAAACCATAACACATACGTACGCTGTATTATGAATAATAATTCATAAGTGGTATATATTTATCACAAGTCACAGGGCATAACTAAATCTCATCCATAAAATAATCATAAAGAAATAAATGATCATATATGTTAATAAACAAATATAAACTAATTGAGAAGAACTAATAGTTGGATGGAGACAAATCCACTATAAACTAGAATATAAGAGAAATAAAATAAGTACATCTAATGAACAATGAGGCTCGAAGAGAAAATCTCCTCGAAAGATAAGTAGAAAGTCCTGATCCGCGCTCCTACGAATAATCATGATCGTCTACACCTGGAAAGGGACCAGGTCCTCAGAGGGACATAACAAGATACATAGAAGCATGCCAATAAAGTACTGAAAATAAACATCTAAGGGTCGCCTAACCATCTATGTGAATGCACTTTGAGAATAACTTTCCAACACGTGGGCTATCTGGCTAAAATAAGATTGGCATGATTCTCTCGAAGAATCAGGGGCCTAAAAAGCATGTCGTCTATTGAACGCCAGAGGCCGCCTGATAATAATAATATATATAGTGGTCATCATGACCGCACATCTCCGGCGGAGCGTACGGGTTACACAAGGAAAGTGCAAAGGAGCCCAAACGCCTTATTTGTTGTCCTCCCCACCCCATGCTCTAAGCATGTCATATCCATGACACGATGAGACCTCTAGTAATTGCCAAGTCTTCTAACATATCTCTATTAGCAGTTATCTCCTATCGCACATCCCATACGTACTAATGATCAGTCAATACGTATGTCCGTGATCTATATGAGACTCACAACTCGTGTAAGAAATGTGTCACAGCCAAATAAAATATAAGAATGCATCATGATCATGTAGTGGTCTCATAAAACTAGGTCGACATGCATAATATACAATAAAGAAAAAATACGACGTCACCGTCGTTGCACCCAAGTTATTCTTGGACGCACAGTTTATATAACATTTAAAAGATATGAACTAAATGACAGAAATAAAATATATGCACCATATAGAATATAAATCATAGTACAATGGCTAGGTATACTTGCCTGGCAAGAAAGTTGTATAGTGTAAGCGTCAAGGTGTCAAGTATAGAGGATCAAAAACTATGGCCTCCGAATAAACATCTTCGGATGCTGAAATAAACACCACCAACGTTCCCAAAATCAGCGAGATAGCTAGAAAATACTATAATTTTGTCCAATTTGGACATAGGGACAAAACGGTAATTTCGGGTCAAAATGGGTCCACATGTGGGCCACCTTACACCGAAAAGCGTGCCAGAAATAAAGTTCTCTAAATGGGATAAATTATAGGTCAAATAAATTCTAAACAAGGATACGAACTCAATGGTATGTCCAATTTTGGATTCCGATAAGCCGAACACAAATTCGCCCTTAAAGTCAACCATGGGGCCCGCAAATAGGCGGCTTGGTCAACTGTCTCATAATCGCGTGAAACTTGGGTCACAAGACCAGCGTGATACCACGAATCCAATGGCACAAGTTTTGTCGTATTCCGACGAGCGTACACAAATTGGTGTGGTATTTTACAAAAGTCATGATACATGGACTTTTTACGGATACGGGTTGATTCCGACGTGCACACACGTCCGAATTAGCTTTCACGAAATCCCACATATCAGGATATACCATACGCGTCTTTTGGTGTAATTGGTACGCGATAAGGTGGTCCCGTTTGGCGGGGCGCACTCCGTATCACAAAATTTTAGTTTTTAAAATAACAAGTTTTTGGTCATTTTGGAGGCCGAATAATTTAACACATATAACAAATTAATGAAAACTAAAAGAACAAAAAAATTCTTGGTTATATTGAGAAGAAAACCCTTTAATTAGTTTTTGAAAATATTAAACAAGTTGGTGGCAAGTTGGGTGTGAACATGGGGGTTTGGGTTAAAGTTTCTGGACTGTTTTGGTCAGTTTTTTGGCCATTTTTTGGTCGATTTTTTGACCAATCCGGGACACGAAAATTCGTCCCACTTGAATGAAAATCCTAAAGGGTTAGGTTATGAACGTACTCGAATAAACCGCTCACAAAATTAATCAAAATTGAATGAGATACATCACCTTGAAGAGGGGACAAAAACTGTGTTGTACACGTGCGGGTGCGCGGACGGCCGACGGCGGCGCGGGGTGGCGGCGGTCGGCGCGGTCGGCATAGGGTGGTCGGCCAGAGGGGTCGATCGGTCGTCGGGACGCGGGACTGGGGTAGGGTTAGGGTTTATCATTAAGAGTTAGGATTTATGTTGTAATATATATATATATATATATATATATATATATATATATATATATATATATATATATATATATATATATATATATATATATATATATATAAGGGAGTTGGAGGGAGAGAGAAATTGAGAGAGAGAGAGAGAGGGATATGGGTCTGGAGGGTTTTCGTGGGTTGCTGGGGGATTGCTTTTGCTAAGGGAGGATGTTTGGTAGTTAGTTATTAGGATTAGTTATTAGGTTTTAGTATAGGATTTCTTTTCTTTCTTTCTTTCTTTTCTTTCTTTTTTTTTCTTTTTCTTTCATTATTATTATTATTATTATTATTATTATTATTATTATTATTATTATTATTAATATTAATATTAATATTAATATTAATATTATCATTGCTATTATTATTATTAATAACTATATATTTATTAACATATATATTTACATATATAAATGGGGTTAAAAATTCAAAAATAATATTGGTACATAAAATAAATTCTAGAAAATTACTTTATGAAGCTTTAAATAAAATACCACACTCAAAATATTTTATGTAATATTTTAAAATTAATAATTAGGTATTTATCTAGTTATAATAAATCAAATAATTATATCATCTAATTAACTAAGTAATTAGTTAAATGGTTATCCATAAAATAGGTTAATAGCAAATAATATGCAATCTATAAAAAGAAAAAATGTCTAACTTGGCACGGGAAATTATGGGATGCTAATTGTAGGAAGTTGGGATAGAAAAATAATCACAAATAAATTATATATAAATAATATCTAATATTTAATAATTAATCTATGGTCGTTATACTAATGTCAAACTAACACCAAGGGATCGAATTTCTGTGCCACGAAAAGATCCTACAAGTAGTGTCTCCTGTGTAGGCTACTTTCTATGATGGAAGATACAGATTTAGGGGCCATTCTATATTATTAATGTCCAAACCACAGTGAAGTATCCTAATTAAATTATTGGTGTAAACTTCCTCGACCAGATTTCAGTAATTTAGGAATATTTTTGACAAATTAGAATTATTGCAACTTTTTAAATTTATTTTTCTTATATATCCTATTGATTTGTACACCTGTCCATTATCCAATTAAATAGAGCATTACACTAGCTGTTATTCCCAAACAAGTTCACATACCTGTCCTAGACATGTTAGACTATTTTCTTAAATTTTGTGCAACTCCCAGATGCTTTATTTTGAGCCTCGTTTGAGACGCACAAATATCGTTACAAACGTCCGTATTTATTTCCTATTTAATTTCTTGCTCTTTACCCATCTCTGTACCCCTAGAGATTTGAGGCCCAACCTGCACCTGTTTTGCCCAAACAAAAATACGATAATATTCTACTTTGAATATACTACAATTAGTATATTGACACCGTAGTAAAATTATGGCCCTACCTGCCTCTAAATAATTAAAGAACACCATGCGCAGTATTTATTAATTAATAAATACGATGACCCGTATTACCCAGAAACCAGACCCTGCCCCTGCCCAGACTCAGCCCCACCCCCTCAGGACCCTCCCACAGCTTTTCCCTCTCAATTCTGAGCATTTTAGTATTTTCTGGAAACAGGGTATTTTATCAGACAAATTACGTAATTACGCAAAATCCCAATTTTAGGACCTTTATGCAATTTATAAATTTACAGGGGTTTTTCTGCAAAATTCCCTATGAGGTGTCACCCCCCTATTGGCCGGTGATCATGGACCGTCCATGTGGCATAGGTCCCACCTGAAAAATATCAGCCTAAATATCCAAAACCCAAAATACCCTTGAACTTCCCCCTATTTACTACCCATGCCATCCCCCTAAACCCTATAAATACCCGACCACCCCATTCCCTAAACCCTACACCACCACCCTCAGCCCACCTCCGGCCACCGAACCTCCGGCGAACTGCTCGCCACTTCCCTCCCCTTTCCTCCGACCACTGCCACCCCCCACCGGCCACCGCCTCCGCCGCCTGCAACCCCCACAGACCCAACCCGACCACCCACAACACAGCACAACCACCACTTCTGACCTCCCCCAGCACCGCCTCCGGTAGTCGTGGACCACCGCCAGCACCCCCAATCGCCTCGCCCTGACCCCCTCCGCCGGACTGACCCACCACTACTGCCCCCCCGACCACCACCGACGCCGGCAACTCCCCCGCAGCGTCTTCCCCCTCACCCGCACATCAACACCCTCCCCCATCCCGACCGTCCCCCACCGCCACTCCGGCCACCCCTGACCTCCACCACCCCCATCGAACCCTTCGCCGTCCCCTCCCCCGCCGTCCCGTCACCCTGCACCGCCGCCTCCACCGTCGCAGCCGTCGCTGCAACTGCTGCAGCCGCCGCTGCAACTGCTGCAGCCGCCGCTGCTGCTGTTACTGCCAGCAGCCACTGCTGCTGTGGCTGCCGTTCCGGCCAGCCACCACCGCCTCCGCCGTCCTCCCGCTGGCGACTAGCCGTGGGGCCCCCTGACGTGTCAGGTATATACCCCCCTGTAAATACGTGTATTTACGTAAATTAGTATATGTATGTATATATAACTATATATATCTATATATAAGTATATATTTATATATTAATATATATGTATTTATATATTAAATATTAGATATTAATTATATATACAGTATATACAGTATGTATTTATATTTCTGTATTTTTTCATTTTTATTATTTATTTATCATATATATATATATATATATATATATATATATATATATATATATATATATGTATATATATATATATGTAATTATATAATTATATATATATATAATATATATACTTATATAAAGTATTATACAGTATAATATATATTAATATATGCATCTTTATATTCTATTTTTTTTCTTTTTATATATATATATATATATATATATATATATATATATATATATATATATATATATATATATATATATATATATACATATATATATATATATATATATATATATATATATATATATATATATATATATATATATATATATATATATATATATATATATGTATATATATATATATATGTATATTATAAATATATATTATCTATATACTATTATATATATATATAATATATATTATTATACTATAATTATACAGTATATATATACTAATATAAATAAGTATGTATATATATATAATTTGTTTTTATTCTATTTTCTTTTTCCTTTTATATATATATGTATATATGTAAGTATGTATATATATGTAATTATATAAATATATATGTATCTATATTATATATATATATATATATATATATATATATATATATATATATATATATATATATATATACTGTAAATATACAGTATATGTATAATATAAATATGTATGTATATATATATATTTTGTTTTTAATTTTTCCTTATATATATATATATATGTATGTATATATGTATATATATATTTATATCTATATATGTAATTAATTAAATATATAATTATCTATATATTATTAAATATATATAATATATATTATTATGCTAAATATATACAGTATATATATATACTATTAGTATATATAATATATATATATATATATGTATGTATATAAATATATTTCCTGCATTTTTCTCCTTTTACATATATATATATATATATATATATATATATATATATATGAATTTTTATAAATATATATCTATCTATATATTATTATACATAATATATTATAGGCCTTTTTGTTTTTATATAAAAAATATATTTATATATATGTTGCATTATATTATATATATAAACTATGTATATATGTACACTTATATATATATATATATATATGTATTTATATATATATATATATATATATATATATATATATATATATATATATATATATATATATATATATATATATATATATATATATATATATATATATATATATATATATATACATATGTTTTAATTATGTACCTAATATCATATGCTATATATATATATATATATATATATATATATATATATATATATATATATATATATATATATATATATATATATATATATATATATATATATATATATATATATATATATGTGTTATATCTATATGTATATATATATATATGACTATATATAAATTGACTTGTATATATATATTACATAAATATATATATATTAATATATTGTACCCATTTATTTAAATTAATATATTTACAAGCCCTGTAATGTCTTAAACAAAAACATCTCCAGCGCAGTCAGTGACCCCCTGTCACATGAACCCTCAGACCTGACTGTGAGACCAGATTTTCAACACAATCAGGAAGTAGGCAAGTATACCTTGCCAAGTTACTATTTAAATTCAAATGTTGTTATATGCTATTTTTTCCTAAATTCCATATAACTGTGAGTACCTGAGACTGCCTCGGGTACAGTCAACAAGTACATTGGCACGTAATATAAATAACTTAGTCCTTACAGACTTACAACAACTATGAGGGTATCCTAATATCTTCCTAGACCCTATCACGGGAACATGCAACATAGTTGTAATGCATATTGGGATGCGAGCTGCATATTTGATTAGCTACCAGTACGTGTGACGTGCATCACGGCTTAGCATAAAATCAGAAAAACTCAGTAATAGTTACGACTTGGCATTAGTTACATTGGGCGGGAAAGATAACTAGTAGACGTATGGGACACCCCCTCCTTGAGTCTTTATCTTTCGTTCCATACTCCTCGAAGATGGACGATTGCGGAGTGCCCATGAGTCTGGGGGCATATGACACATATACTAGCCAGTCACCACGATTGGGGAATTAAGTCAGCATATGTCTAGCCAACACTTTCTCATGCGTACTACAAGGTCTTTACTTCCATTCACATAGATGGTTAGCACCCTATATTTATTTATTCAGTATTTACATACATGGCATGTTGTTTTCCTGTATCTTGTTATGTCCCACTGAGGACCTGGTTCCCTTCCAGATTTAGAGGAGGCCTTCTACCCCACGGTGTATGGACCTGATCAGGTGACTAGATACGCCACCGGGGAGGAGTTAGAGGGGCCTATATCAGAATCTGCCTGATCCTAGAAGCTTGTTCAACTTCAGATGGAGCTGTTTTCCTAGATAGATGATACTTTAGTCTATCTTATTTTTTGCACTATTATTATCTTTTGTAGTGGGTTTGTTCCCACAAGATGTGTACTATGACATTCAGACTCAGCATTATATATATTTCAGCACTATTTCCCATATTCATTGATATTCCTGTGGATGATATAGATTTACCTGTATTAGACTTGTAGTATTTTAGGACAGCGTAGCACGTTCCTTTGGGTCCATTAAAATGGATTAAACCCTTAGTGACATGTCAGCTGGCCAATACCACGTGGCCTAGTTTCTTATATTTTGGGACTGGGGTGTGACATGGTTTTAGTGGTGGTCCATGCAGGTCTAGTTTATTGCTAGTGGTATGATGACATGCCCATCAAGCCTGTAATAGGATAGAAATACTAGGTCTCATCCACACTGACTTCATCAAATTTTTGCATCCTGCTTGATTATCAATTATTAATTCCTTGTGCTTTTCTAATTATTCTATCTTCTTCAGAAATATGGACATAGCCGGTGGACATGCGATTGATGGGGCTGACCAAGCAACAGACCCCTCGCCCGATGTCCAAGGAACCCCGACCACCCCGAGAGACCAATCTCCTAGAAGGATGCTGGTCTACCCGGCAACCCCTTTCATTCACCAGAATCCTGCCCAGACAGGAACACCAGCCCAACATGAAGGGCAAGCACCAACACCGCAGGTGGAGATACCTCTGCCTCCACCTCCAGCCCTTCCTGCCCTAATGCCACAGCTTGAGGGTCAACCTCAAATGTTTCAGTTCCTCCAGGCCATGTTGCAGACTCAATGGCAACAGAATGAAACCCTGAGACAATCTCAGTGGCAACAGACTGAAGCCCTAAGACAGACTTTGATGACGGCCTTGGAAAGAACGACTACCCCGGCACCAGCACCTGTCCAACCAGTGGGCACAGTCCGAGGCTTCTGCCAAATGAGCCCGAGAAACTTTAAAGGCAGCGAAATCCCAAAGGAGATCTCAGACTGGATGTCCAACACAGAAATGCTGCTAGAAGGCTCATAACTTACACCCGACTTGTGGATGACCGCCGTGAGGGCCCAGCTCTTAGGCAATGCCCATCACTGGTGGGATTCTATCGAGCGTAGCGTCGGCAAAGACCAGTTGGGAACAATTCTTGGAGCACTTCAATGCCAAGTACTTCCCCACAATAGTCCGAGATGCCCTATACTCCCAGTTCCTGCACTTGGAACAGAAAAATATGACTGTTGACGCCTACGACGCAAAGTTCAGCAGACTGAGTCATTTCGGTGCATCTTTGATACCGAATAAGCTGGAGAAGGCCAAAAGATTCCACCACGGCCTCACTTTTGAACTCCAGAGATATACGACGACGCAGTCGAGGATCTCCTACGAGGAGGTTCTTACAGCAGCGAGGGTGCAAGAAGCTATTGGCCGAGGAGCGAGACGCTCTAATCCAAGCATCCCGGCCAAAAACCAGCAAGGAGCAGGAGGACCTATCCGTCGTCCACAAAATCAGACGCAGCAGACGACGGGACCCTACCAGAAGAAGGAGCTCCCGACTTGTTACTATTGTGGCAAGAAGGGGCATTTTGCCATTGACTGCAGAAAGAAGAAAGGACTCTGCCTAGTATGTGGAGCTAGCCAACATATGGCAAGGGACTGCCCACAACGCAAAGATAGAGCCCCGGGGCCAGAAGATGCAAACCTCAACTGGAGGTCAACATCCCTCAACATCTGGGGGATATCAGAGGGGAGCACCCCTGGCTACCCAGGAGAGCCAGTTCAACAAGGCCAGACAATAATCTGGAGGGCAAAGGCACGGGCAGGCCTTTGCTTTAGCTGCAGTTGCAGAAGAACCCGAAGGTGAAACCATCACAGGTACCATTTTAGTTGCATCATTACCTGCAACCGCATTATTTGATTCTGGCGCTACCCTGTCATTCATATCTAGTAGTTTCGTAGCCATACACAAACTAGTCACTTCCCCACTACCTAAGTGCAGGAAAATTCTTACCGGAGGAGGCATTGTTCCAGTTACCAACATTATTGAAACATGCTCGATAGTCGTTTATAGTAGAGAGCTAAGAGCACGATTTTTGGTACTCCTAATGCCAAATTTCGATGTTGTCTTAGGCATGGACTGGTTAATCCAGAACAATGCTATCCTAGACTGCCGAAAAGATAGTGTCACCTTTAGACCACCAGGACACCCGGAGTTCGAATACGTACGAGGTACCATCGAGCAAGGAGTAGGCCAGACTCCTAGAGCTTACATGACGATGGAGATAGCACCCCCAGCACTCGTTGCAGAGTTCGAAGACGTATTCCCGGAGGAATTGCCAGGCCTACCGCCTGACAGAGAAGTAGAGTTCACTATTGAACTGATACCCGGAGCTGCACCGGTATCCTCAAATGTGTACCGACTGGCGAAGAAGGAGCTTGACGAGCTGAAGCTGCAACTGGAGGAATTGTAAATCAAGGGATTTGTTCGTCCTAGTGCATCACCCTGGGGAGCACCAGTGTTGTTTGTACCCAAGAAGGACGGAACATATCGGATGTGTATTGATTACAGAGCCCTCAACGCTTTGACAATAAAAAATAAGTACCCCTTCCCGCGAATTGACGATATGTTCGACCAACTGACGGGAGCAGTGGGTATTCTCAAAAATAGACTTGAGATCAGGCTATCATCAGGTCAAAGTACGGAGAGAAGATATTCCAAAGACAGCATTCATGACTCGCTATGGTCATTACGAGTTCCTGGTGATGCCTTTTGGACTGACTAATGCACCAGCCGTATTCATGAACCTGATGAACAAAGTCTTCCACCAATATCTGGACCAGTTCGTAGTAGTCTTCATCGACGACATCTTAGTGTATTCAAAGAGCCACGAGAAACACGAAGAGCACTTGAGACTGGTGCTAGAGACGCTGAGACGTGAGAGTCTTTATGCTAAGCTGAGCAAGTGCGAGTTCTTTCTTGATCGTGTCGCTTTTCTTGGACACGTGATCACAGGAGAAGGCATCTCGGTGGACCTAGCAAAGATCTCATCTGTAGAGACATGGCCAACCCCGACCAACGTCTCAGAAGTGAGAAGCTTTCTAGGACTTGCCGGATATTACCGGAGGTTCGTAGAAAACTTTGCAAGAATCGCGGAGCCAATTACCCGTCTTACCCGCAAGGAGCAGGAGTTCATCTGGTCTAAGGAATGCCAGACAGCTTTCGATGAGTTAAAAAAGCGTCTGACTACTGCCCCCATCTTGACCATACCATCTGGATCCGGAGGATTCGTAATCTATAGCGATGCTTCCGGAAAAGGATTGGGTTGTGTCTTAATGCAACATGGGAAGGTTGTAGCTTATGTCTCAAGACAACTGAGGACTCATGAGAAGAATTATCCGACGCACGACCTGGAGCTTGCCGCAGTCATCTTCGTCCTGAAGCTATGGAGACATTATCTATACGGCAAACGAGTGGAGATATTCACCGATCACAAGAGCCTGACACCCAGAAGGACTTGAATCTGAGACAAAGACGATGGCTCGAAGTGATGATGGATTTCGAGATCGATCTACAGTACCATCTAGGGAAGGCTAATATAGTAGCTGATGCACTAAGCAGAAGACCCTCGACATTCTTTATGATCACCCAACCAGGTCTATTGAGAGATCTAGAAAAGTTGGGAATAGAAGTCATTATGCCAGGAATTGACGGTCAATTATCAAACTACCAGCTACAATCAACATTGGTCGAAAGAATCAAGGCTGCACTGCCAACAGATGCAAGATTTCAAAGGCTTCGACAAAGAACATATGCTGGAATCCAGACAGGATGTCGCATACACGAAGATGGGACTCTAAGATGTGGAGAACGTCTTTATGTTCCAAATAGAGAACTTCGTGAGGAGCTGATGTCAGAAGCTCACAGCTCAACATACTCTATACATCCAGGAGGCACAAAGATGTACAGAGACCTGCGATAATACTAGTGGTGGCATGGAATGAAGTGAGAGATAGCACGCTTTGTGGCAAAATGCCTGGTGTGTCAGCAAGTCAAGGCTGAACATCAGAGATCAGCAGGTCTACTTTAACCCCTCCCAACCCGAGTGGAAATGGGAACACATTACGATGGACTTTGTTACGGGCTTTCCAAGAAGTCCAAGTGGTCGTAATGCTGTATGGGTGATCGTAGACAGACTCACAAAGGCTGCTCATTTCTTACCTTTCAGAGTCGGACAATCTACAGAAGTCTTGGCGGACATGTACATGAAGGAGATAGTGCGTCTGTATGGAGTACCAATCAGCATAGTGTCTGACAGAGATACGAGGTTTACATCTTACTTTTGGCGAAGTATGCAAAAAAGTCTTGGTACCCGCCTCAAGTTCAGCACCTCTTATCACCCGCAGACAGATGGCCAATCGGAGCGCACCATCCAGACGCAAGAAGATATGCTGAGAGCCTGCATGCTTGATTTCAGCGTATCATGGAAAGATCATTTGCACCTGGTGGAATATTCCTATAACAATAGCTATCAAGCGAGCATTCAAATGGCTCCCTTTGAAGCATTATATGGCAGAAAATATCGTTCTCCAGTATGCTGGAGCGATGTTGGCGAAAGACAGATCTTGGGACCAGAACTGGTTGTTCGTATGGTGGAAAAAGTAAAGAAGATACAAGGACACTACGAGCTGCACAAGACAGACAGAAGCACTGGGCCAACATACATCGACGACCTCTAGAGTTCCAAGTGGGAGAGCATGTGTTCTTGAAGATCTCACCCACTCGAGGTACTATCAGATTTGGAGGAAGAGGAAAACTGAGTCCAAGTACATTGGACCCTTCGATGTATTAGAACGCATCGGAGAAGTTGCTTACAAACTAACCCTACCTCAACCCTGGAAGGAGTACATGACATCTTCCACGTATCTCAGCTGAGGAGGTACATTCCAGACCCAAGTCATGTACTGGACCATTCAGAGATCACCGTCGGCCCGAGCCTATCGTACCAGGAGGAACCTGTAGAGATCCTAGATCGTAGCGAGAAGGTGTTGCGAGGCCAGACTATCCCTCTAGTTCATATTGCATGGAGACATCATGCACCAGGTGAATCAACCTGGGAACGAGAAGAGGATATTCGACAGTGTTTTTCCCATCTATTTCCAAACCAGGGTATGTCCTAATATTTCAAATCAATCTTTCATTCCCATTATATGTCTATTTTTATTTCGAGGACGAAATATTCTGAGGAGGGTAGATTGTAAACTCCCTTGACCAGATTTCAGTAATTTAGGAATATTTTGACAAATTAGAATTATTGTAACTTTTTAAATTTATTTTGCTTACATATCCTATTGATTGTGCACCTGTCCATTACCCAATTAAATAGAGCATTACAACTAGCTGTTATTCCCAAACAAGTTTACATACCTGTCCTAGACATGTTAGACTATTTTCCTAAATTTTATGCAACTCCCAGATGCTTTATTTTGAGCCTCGTTTGAGACGCACAAATATCGTTACAAACGTCCGTATTTATTTCCTATTTAATTTCCTGCTCTTTAC